>VYXC01012506.1:1390644-1465496 GCA_013397175.1 Platysteira castanea | reverse complement strand
ATGTGTATATGTATGGCATAACCTATTTTCTTAGGATAAGAAAGAGTTAAAAGATTTCAATCTATTTTTTACAAAAGAAGTTCGGTGATGACCTGAATTCATACTACTTCCAACTGACTACTGAAAAGTAAGAAGAGGGGATCAAGGAATAAGTTTTCCAATTGCTAAGTGCTCAACCTCCTCCTGCCCAGTCACTGCAATTCTGGTCTAGTTTTCTTTTGTTTGTTTATTCAGGTTTCTAAGTCTGTATTATAGACATAAAAGTTCTTTATCTGGAGGTAAATAGACTGAGTTATACACTGAGTAAACTTTCAGAAAAGACACATCTTTGTAGACAATCTTAGCAAAAAAAACCTCCTGTAACTGAAAAAAAACCCGGTTCTGCAGCAGTCTATTTTAAGAAGCAACAGCTTAAGTGTATCATTTATTTAGAATCCAGTTTAGTTCTCGATGTTGCTTATTTTCAAAATGAGCTATTTAAGCATGCCAAGCTTCCAGGGATAATGCAGGGGTGTTGCCCTGGTTTTTTGCTAAACCTTCTGTTTTTAACCTTGGAGTCAGATTCTTTCACACAGTTCATGTAAATAATAGCCAATGTTTACTTAACGGTATTTTCTGTTTTTCATTCCCTTTGTGATAAGAGAACTTTGATGAGCACCTTTCTTCTCCAGTGGGATTGAGAAGGAAGTGACATGTCCTCCAATCCCTTGTGGAGTTGGGACGTGTATATGAATGTGAGATTGTAAATAATAAACAGATTATTCCTTCCTTTCTGCTGAACCTGACAAGTGTGAGAGCGTCTTTATTGTGTCTTCCCAGACACACAGGGGTTTTCAGAAACTATGTATCAATTTAGGACTTTTGAATACCAGACCTAATTAAGATTTACTTCTTCTGATACAGTTATTTAACAAGCTACAGAAAAAGTTATCCTATATGTTAATACAATACAAAGTTTCATGAGACAAAATAAATCAGAGAAAACAGGAAAATAACCATTGATAAGAGGGTAAATAGAAATTATAGCTTCTGAGGAATTAAGAAGTTAACCCTTCAAGCATCATCTGCTGCTGTGAAAGTACAGAACAGACCTATTTCACAGGACCAGGATTTGAAATTAAGAATTGTACTATAGGCTCTCAATCAGCATGAAATATGCAAATGGTAGCCATTATTAAGCAATTTTATTCATAGACAAAATGTGATGTAAATGGAGCTAAGCCTAAGGGAAGGCAGCTCAACTCTTGCTGTGCACAGGGTGAGCCCTTGCACTGCTTTCAGCATCCTTGATTAGAAGGACTAATTTGATGGCCAAGGAGTGAAGTCACTTCTGAGCCCCACAGCTCTCAAGCCAAGTAGAAAGGAGGCTCACAGTGATGGAGTTCTGGACAACTGCAGCAGAGCTTCAGGAAGTTTTCTATTTCATTGCAATAGTATGTTGTTCATTTCCACAAGTGCCCCAAGGTTGTAAAATACACATTCCATTGCAGAAACACGGAGCAGAGAAGCAGGGCCACTTTTCCAAACTGGCTGTTCTTACAAAGCCTGTTTTGAGCACTGTGCTCACATTGCTGGCTGGTTGTCAAGAACCACATTCTTTACACACAACCACACTAAAAGATAATTTCTTTAGCTCCTTGCTGGATCTTTTACATAGGGTGAGTAAAAATACTGGGAACTTCAGTGGACATCACATTCACAAAGCAAAGTCTGGCTCTTGCTTGTCACCGCTAATGAGAGCAAACTCCTCTAATCAGTGCTGTAGCATCTTTGTTGGCTGAAAACCAACTTACACAATTTTGAGATCAGAGAGAAGTATGTTTTAATTGTTATGCATTTCATTATAGATAACGAGTTCCAGTGACTCTCAAACAGTGATTATAGAAACACCATTGCTTGCCATGATCTAAGGAAAGGGCAGGCACTGACAAATCCTGCTGAGAGTGTTCAAGCTCACTGATAGAGTGTGGTGTCTTAGACAGTTTATGGCTCCGGAAGGGCCAAAGCCATGAGTTCTATAACAGAGGTATCATTTTTCAAGCCTTTAAAGCTAAGGTATTAAAGCAGGAGCAGAACAGAATACTTCCTGCCCAAGGCTCCAACATTCCTCTTCCTCAGTCTTGGACTGCAGTCCGAGGTTTATAACCTAGGTCTGATCCCGCACAGGCTCCTCACTGGGACCTTTCCTACTCCACCCACAGCAACATCTGCTCTTAACTAGGCACTAGAGAGTTTGAGGGAAAAGAGTATTTCTGGTTTGAGTTGCGAGAGTGTCAGAGACTCTTTCTGGAGAATAACATCTTTTTAAACTGTTCTTGGTGCTGGAGAGATCTCTTAACTTCCCATTGTCACTGTATTCATCTATAAAAATAAATAAATAAAGCCACAACAAGCAAGGGCTGCTAACTCTTCTTTTATATTTTTAATGTTGTTTCTTCCTTTCTCCACTGTCTCTTCAATACCTTTCCAATCCAAAAGATCATATAGCAACATTTACAGCAGAATTTTTTGTCCAAAGACAAATATAAAACACAATACAAGAGCAGTACCTGTACAACCCTAAAGATATCTGCAGAAACAAATGATCTGTTAGATAAAGCTGCAGGAATAGCTACTGTAACTAAATATCACTTACTATAAAACACAAGGTTCTTTCAGTGATGTTTCCTCATATCATCTGGCACCAATCTTGTTCTATGTCATAAAAGGGACAATCCCTTCTTTGGTTCTGTCAATTTCCCTTTCTACTGACTATAGTGCTTGACTAGGAAGAGCAAATCCTTCTGTGCTCTTCTTTGTAACCAGTAAAGACAGATTTTTAAAGTCTCTTTAGTTAATCCTCCCCACAGTTTCTAATAAAATGGACAATACACTTAAATATGCCACATGCCTGAACTGATGCCAGTGGAAAGCCAATCCCTGGTATAGATTTAATTTCAGAATGGATTATTTAACTGGTTTGACTGAAGCTCACCAGCAGGTCACACCAACACTCCCTAAGAGACGAGGATGGTGTAGCACTGTCATTCAACTAGAGTTTAAAAGTCAACTTTAAGTCAGAGGGGAAAGAAAACACGGGCAGCAGTAACTGGGATTCTTTGAGGACAGTGGGAGGGTTTTGCATTTAACCATGATAATTCTGATTGTCGAATCAGTAATTTTCTATTAAACTGCCAAAATCACCAAAATTAAAGCACCCAAAGTCTGAACAAATACAGAATTTATGTCTTAGACATAAAAACAAGCCTGTAATTGAACCTGGAATATTTGGAACTGGAATAAAGGTAGTTCTTCAGGAAATGCAAAGCCTGTGAGAAACCAAGAAAACATCTTCCAGCTCACATTGATGGAATGAACTATTTGGATAGCGTGCTTTTTACCCTTATTATCTTACAGAGTTCAGCTGAAAAGTTCCTGGTTGCAGTTTTAGCCCATTTCAGTTTGTGTGCCTGCAATGTAATTTTCATACTAAAATGTAACCCATGATGGTAACCTCAGGGTTTACCTACACTGTCACTGGAACTTGGACATTAACTCCAGAGAAAAAACTGAAGCTTTTGTTTTTCTCCCTAGCATTTCACTGTAGGAAGAAGTCCTTTAATTCCAGAAACCCAGCCAGCAATTAAAATGCAGACCAAATGTTACAACCTCATTTTGGAAAGTACATTCACACAAACCTTCTGAATTCTAATCTACAAACACACAAATCATCACACATATATTTTACACATTATGTGAATCTCTACCTATGATTCATAAATAAATTGATTCATAAATAAAAAAATGTTACAGACTATGATTCTTTGGTACAGACTATGATTTCTATGGTACTGTATGCTCAGACAGCTAAATGTTTCATGTTGTCTACTATATGCTACTTTTATATATATATACATTTATTATTTTTAAAGTTCAAAACAGAAGAAAGCAACTAAAAACACTTTAGAAGTTATTCCTTTAAAAGGTATTTGAGTTACTTTTTTCATTTTTGGTCAGACAAATTAGCAGGAAGATTCTACTTTATTCAAATACCTCTCATAATTTGGCAATGGTACAAAATGACCTAAGCCTGGAAAGGAAAAATTAAATTTTGAAAACAAAAGTATATAATTCTAACCCCCGAGACGAGAAGCTCCAGCAGAGATGCTCAGTACCCTGAGAACATATTTTGTGCCTCACCCACCACTTCCAGCCTGAAAGGAAGGAAACACAGTCCTAATCCCAGGAAGCAACTGCAAGTGTGACATAGGAAGAGCACTGAAGGCTGCAAATTAAAGGAGCTGACTTTTTCTTAGAACTCTCTAGTACTGAGAAAAATCTTTGATTTAAAAACTTGAGATAATGACAGCCCAATGCACTTTCACAAGCACACCTGGTACCTGATTATCCTCACCATGTGCATCTTATTCCTACAAAGAATATGCTGCTGTTGATTCCCAAAACAGGGTTGCCTTGTTATAAAGGCAGCTGTCAGCAATTTCCTCCCAAGATATTTTTGGAGCACAAAGACAACAACATTTTACTTGCTATTAGAATTCAAATTATTTCATATTTATTCACTCATTTCCTCCACAGCCAATGTTGAGCTACTAATTAACTTTGCCAGGAGTGAGGGCCACTATCTAAAGCCTAATAATTTTTCAAATCAATCTACCAAATATACATCACAGAGCCAGACAAGCATGCTAACTACAAAAAACCATAACTAGGCCATTTTTCTGCATTTTCTATACATGCTAAAGTAAAAATCCCTCAAAGACCAGCTGCTCAACCAGCAGTACAGCTTGAACTAGGGATTTTGGACTAATTTAATTTAATACAGTCCCAAATAATGTCCCCTGAATGGCTACTCTGTGATAGAATGAATTTTCCCCCACAATTAATTGGCAAAATGCAGCTGACATCGCACACAATTGAACAGACTAACTTATTGTCAGATATTTTACCTGGATTGGAATGACATACAAACAGTTATTAAGCAGTTCAGCACAAGGAAGACAAATGTATTCATGTCTTTTGCAACTTCCACTTTGGTGCAGATTTTGTCGAAGCAAAAAAAAAAAAGAAAACTATAAAGATTAAAACTTCATAGTGATTCTAGATGTGCCAGCACTAATCTGAAGTTATAAAACTGCTATATGATAAGACACCATATTCTATAAACATTCTTACTTTGATTTCAGCTACTGCAGTATTTTTAATGCAAATACAGTTAAAGGGCTTACTGCAAAAAGAAATAAAGCTTTTAAAAGAATTCAGAAGAAGAAATATGAAAGAAACCTGCATATTCCTTGTGCATCAAGATGAAAGCTTTGTACAGCTGCCCTGCAATGTAATCTTATTAATGTTTTTCTTTATAAAAAATAGAATCTTTCTCAAACTTCTCTCTCTGCAAGGCTATTAAATCATGTCTATATACAGATTAACAACCACCTAAAATGCTGTGTATGGATTTGGGAAGTAAGACATCCTTTAAATGTGGGTAGGCTGTACAAATAGTGATGATTTTACCACAAAACAGCTTTCAATCACGAAATGTCAATCCAATAAAACATAACTTTCCTCAGGAATATACCTGTGGAAAGCTACAATCAAATCTAAGCAGAAAGCCAGAACCTGAAGGGATATGCCAGAAGTACCAGTATCATTTAGGGCTAATTACTTAAAAGATAAAATGGTCTCAGGCAAGTACACTTCTTGCTAGTCTCCTTTTCATTTTGCCCTTTTTATTCTGTGACTTATAAAAGTAACACTAGCAACAACATGAGAAGTCTGGACTCTCACCTGTCACAGCAGAATAAAGTTCCAAAACTGTTTAAAAAAAAATGAAAAATCATTTAATACAAAACTCATCTCAGTAGTTAGATAAAAATCTGCAAACTTCTATTGCTTATACAACCAAGGAGATTCTTTCCTTCTTTCAGGCCTTCTTATGGACTTGTACTTCAGCTCCAGAAATTACAGCTTACCCAAAGTTCCAAGTGTGTTCTCCACTGAGGTAGTTCATTATTTCAAAGGACGATTTGTCTGCAGCAACAAACAATCATTGCTCTCTGGCACAGGCCATACTTATTACATAAAGCTGCAACAGGAGCAAACGTATCAAGCACTTGAGGCTTTATCTTTCTTCAACATTATGTGATGATATTACTAAAACCACGTGAGACATTTTCAGTATTTGGGTCTTGTTTTATATTTATGTTTCTAGCGTTAGATGATGAACAGGATTTAAAAGTCACTGGGAGTTGTAACAAAGCTACTGAAAATCAGGTGTCCTTTTGCCCCCCTCTCTGCCTGAATTTACTGTTAGGACTTGAAAATGTAGAAATCCAGGTATGACTATAGAGATAAAAATGGATATTATCAAAGCCAGTGAAGTCAGCAGGACAAATATCTCTTGACCATCTTTCAGTGAAAGACTGGCACGGGTTACAAGCAACAGAGCCACACGACATGACAGAAAGATGGTGAGATATTTAATAGCAAAAAAAGTGATCAGGACGCTTAAGCAAACTGAGATGGAAGCTGAATGAGTGCACGCCTAAAGAGTTAATAGTCGCAACAAAAAGTTAATACTTTGCAACAACAGTGTCCTTTTACATCCTTGGCCTGAGGCTAGGGTGGGAAAAGGGAAAAAAAGTCATTCTAAGACTGGGAAAGAAAGGGCATTGCCACAGAAAATGCAGTGCAGCCAACTCCTGTCCCCTTTGGGCAGGTGCCTGCCATGGACAGACAAAGAGAGCAGAGTTGGCTATTCACTATGGAATGGGGACACAGGAACATGAGACAGGTTGCCTTCTGCAACTGAAGGCTGGCTCAGAGCATCGATTTCCTTCACTTCAGCTCAAGCTGGCAGTTCCTGCCACAGCATTCTACTTCTACCTGGTAAGTTTTTGTGTCCTCACTCTTAACACAATCTCTACAACTCAAGTGATCTGAGTTTCTCCTGCTGGACAAGGCACTGTTTAGAACATTTCTAAAACTGATCTAGCTGCTGCTTCTGCTCAGGGTGAAGCCAGCTGTGCTACAGACCTTCCTTTTCTGATACACATACAGATCAGGAGAACCAAACCTGCTGCCTTGTCAGCAGCACCTCTGCCTGCAATGTGACTCCTGTGGGGAATGCCTTAACCAGACACAGAGTGCATTACGGTCAATACACTCCCCCGCCTTTTGGAGAAAAAAAAAAGTGTTTGCTCTTAATGACCTTAGTAACTTTTATAACTTTGTTTTACTAGGAAATAAAATTTGTTTGTCATCCTTTTATCTCTGAGGGTGTATTTACAGTCTTCTCTGACATGAAACAGCAATGGAAAATCCTCTAGTGACTCTCTCTAAATCACACTCATTCAATATGCTTTTGCTCTGCTCTTTGTTACTTCTGTCTAAAGTGAATCAACCTATCTTTCTGATCTCTATTTTAGGGAAATCTTTTGTTCTTTAATCTTATTGATTTCCCTCTTGTACCCTATCTGATTGACACTAAGTTAACTGGGCATTGTATTTAAGGCAACACATGCCTTTAATGAAAGTACAGTGCAAACATCATAACAATTTCATTACATTCTTTCATCATTGCAATATAAAATAATTGTGTTTGGCCATCTTATTTTCTTGTTAACATCTCCTTAGAACTCTTCATCAGTGTTTTGGCACAACTACTGTTCCCTTGTACCTTATTTTCACACAAAGTAACCTTGGAGAATTACTTGGGATTGGCTAATACTGTTTTAAACTTTAATTGAAATAGGAATATATTTATCACCTGTTTTTCTTGGGGGCTCTAGGGAACACTTTAGACTTCACAGCAAATTTGTTTTAGCAAAAACCCAAACAAACCCAGAAAATTTATACAGATTTTGTAACCTCAATTATATACTAAGTATCTTCAAAGCACATAACACATAAAAAATTAAATCAATTACAATACAACACTGCAATCTATAAATGAAGAGGTGACCTACTGACTTTCTTAGGTGGAAGCAATAGACATTATTAAAAATCAGCAATGATTGCAGTATCAACAAAATACATGAAGATCGCCTGTTGCTCGCTTAAAAACATTCACTAATATGGTTGAAAGTAATTGAAAGTAATCACAGGATAAACCTGTCTCCTACCCTCTAGTAACCAACCTGCCTGGTGTTTTTACAGCTGGTCTTGTCTGTCTCTGCCGGCACACTCTGAGATCCCTGAGCTCTCGTGTGGGTGCAGTGGTCAGTCAGGGCAGAGCTCACTGGGGGTCAGAGCACATTGCCAATCAGGAATTTTCCCAAAAACCTGACATAGAAATTTTACCATGGAAACTGAACATGCCTATTAATAGTATGAAAAGCCTTTAAACAGATAATTGGCAAAAAACACCAACCCTTGCACTAACAGAATCTGACAATTTACTTAAATTTATATTTTTCTATCTTTTTCTTTACTTGATGCAGGGAAGGAAGGATTAAAACATTCAGACATTGGGCAGAAGAAACCAATCCATGCACTCAGCATAAAGGAGACCTAATAACCCTTCCTAATTCTTAAATTCCTTTCCAGCCTTCTCTCTTTGTGGAGTTCATTCACAGAACACAGGTGTTGTCCTGTTTTTTGCTAGGCCTTCTGTTTTAATCTTGGAGTCAGAGAATTTTCACACAGTTTCATGTAAATAATGGCCAATGTTTATTTAACCGTCTTTTCTGTTTTTCATTCCTTTTGTGATAAGAGAAAGTTTGATGAACATCCTTTTTCTCCAGTGGGATTGAGGAGGAAGTGACATGTCCTTCAATCCCTTGGGGAATTGAGAAACCTATAAAGTATGATGAATGTAAATAAACACTCTCTTTTCCCTCCTTTCTGCTGAACCTAGCAGGTGTGAGCGTGTCCTTTATTGTGCTTTCACTGGCACACACAGGCACACTCCAGCAAAGCTGCTTTTCTAAAAAAGTCTGGCAGCCTTATAAAACAAGGGTATCCCCATCATCCATAAAACAATAAGACAGATAAAGGAAGTGCCTGACTTTAGAAACTTTTCCACAGAGCTTGGAACTATATAACACAGAAAGAAGTCATTGCAGTCGGGCTTTGGTTTTGGTAGAGTTATGAAAAGTTTCAACTCCTCGTAAGAGAAATGCTGCTGTTTAACAGCTAAAAACAAATGATTTCAAACCAATAAATGACACAAATAAAAGTAGCAAAACAAGTAGACTTTGTCAAGTTTCATTAAGGTATTTATATCTGCTAATACAAAAGCCAGGTATGATTTCTGCTTCTGTCTTGGATAGAGAAACGTGCTGCATGAAAAGCAGACTATCAGGAAGGTTCATTTCTTTGAAGAGCTGGGTATGAGGTGTGCTGCATCTATTTCCCTGTGAATATTGAGTCCTGTTTGTAATAGTTGGCACTGGAAAATAATAACTTGCAGTGCCTTTTCCATAAAGTTGGTTTCAATTTCAATAAAATTAAATTCTGCCCTACTACCAAAGACCAAAATTAAAATCTACTAGTGATCCAACAGCTGCTTTTTTGTGTGCTGAATAGTGTCCTTAAATGGGGTGTCATGAAGTGAAAAATTATCCATCTTACAGAGTAGCATATGACATACAATACATGTTCAATTGTGATGACCCAGAATTCTGTTTGTCCTTCTCTATTCCCATTCACCTTCACACAAAAATTCTTTTTTTTGACTGATTGCTTTAGGATAAACAGTGTCTCTCTCACCTGAATTACCTCACTTACTACCTTGAGGTCTTTGTTTAAATACCTTACTCATTTAAATCACACAGCTTGTTGCATTGGATCTTTCTGGGTGAGAGGAGGAATACATTACGAGAGTTTCGAAGCCTCATGACTTTTCTGTGTAAAAAGCAATTCCATGAGGTGAGTATAATTTCACCTTTAGCTTTTTCAGTAACCAAAAAGAAAAAAATAAAAGGCTTCATTTCCTTTGATGGAGCTCATTGTTTTCAGAGTTGGGTTTAATTTTGGTGGCAGCAGATGTTTTTGTTTCCTTGTTTTTCCTTAATATAGGTGACCACTGCTACTACTAACACCTGTCCAGAGTGGATTAGTTTAAAAAAAAAGGGAATTTTCTTGATTATTTGTGGTCAAGCCAAAAAATCAAGTGACAGAAGAGGCTGAGAGATGACAAGGAGATGGCTCAGTCTATATTCATTATGCAGATAGGTAGATAATTTGGTCAGCAGCAACTTCACCTTCAGGAATACAAGGCTAGAAAGCCCAAAGTACACTCAAAGGCCACCCCTGCTGCATTTATTTTTTTTCAATAAAGCCAAAGGCACAGGCCTTCACTCTATAAACTGAATTGCACCTGGAGCTGTTATTAGCCAGTTATGCAGAGAAAAGTACAGACAGCAAGCAGCACCTCTGTAAAACAAAAGAGAAAATTACAGCTCATGCACTAAATATTCTCTCCATTTGGGCAGAACTACTTGCCCTTCACTTATTTTCTCATGCTGCTGACAAAATAATAAGAAAAACTCCAGCCTTTTCAGCCTTATGTCCACAAATGGACTGACAGTGTCTTCCATCTGACCCCATGTGGCACTACTCACTTCATGTAAATATAAATAACAAGATAGAGAGAGACCTGCCTTCAATGGGCTGGAGTACTGGATTTCAAAATGCTGTGCAGGAGGCATTACTGAGCTCTATTTGCTATATGTTGTCTCTCTCACATATTTAGGGTGTGTTTAAATCCTGGCAGTGCAGCAATGATCACTGCAAATAACATAAATTCACTAGTAATAGCAGTATTCCTAGCCTGGAAAACCCAGGCAGTCCCAGAAGAGCTCTTAACACATTTCTTCCTCTTGAGTAAATCCACTGTAAGGGTCAACAACTGTGAAGAGAGAGCCTGTATGGCACATACTCTGTTATTGAATTTTTGTAACAATATTAAAACTGCAGCACAGAATAATTTCTAAAGATTCGCTGAAGCAAAGTGTAAAATGTTGTCACTTTACCCACCAATCAGATATTGTCCCTTCCAGGAAAAGACAACATTTGTTCCTGTTGAACAGTTTTTACCTTAGACCTAGCAACGTATTTTAAGGATTCAGTTTTGGGCATACATTTTGTATGGCTTATCTGAGATATCCTGGCTTGCAATTAAAAAACCAAACCAAAACACCCCCAACAAAACAAAAAACCCACCACAAGCTCCCCCCCACCCCCAAAGTGAACAAAACCCCCTCGTTTAAGCTATGTGTAAATTTATCACACTGCACAAAATATCAGAATGAAATTCGGTGGGCACTGGCATACTAGGACATTTTGCATTCAGAGATCTCATGCATTTGTGACTTCTGAGGTATTACCTCTGGGAGATCCAGGCAACCTGACTTCTCATATCTTGCTCTTTCAAAAGGCCAGTAATTCTACCACTCTTGCCCGATTCAAAAACATGAATCATTCCACACAAAGGAGACACTGGATCCAAAAATGTACCAGGTACTTATAAATCTCAGCTGTGTTTGAGTAAGTTTAAAGGCAAAGACAGATTCTGTGGTTTTAATCAGTAAAAAAACTTCCTAAAGTTTTTTTAATACAGAAAACCCACCTATGAATCCAGAGAAAATTTGACACTATTAAAAACCTTTTTTTCTTCCATTCCTTTACTTAGAGTAAGAGGCAAAATGTGAAAAACTTGCACTACTTGTGAAAACTGCATCTCATTAAGCTTGCTGTTATGCTCATTGATCATGTAGTTTCATACTAAATATTTCTTCAATATAACAGCTTTAACATGTTGTGTTATACCATATTTCATATATAGTATACAAAATGTTACTCCACTTTTGAACCAAGAGTAAAGATGGAAAATGTTTGTAACAGCAGCTATGCAATTATCACAAATAGTCTGAACTTTCAATAGTACAGAATCCATTTGTGAAACCTGTCATAGATCTAAAAAGACTTCCTTTAAATACCCATAGGTGGTGCTGAAATACAACTGTTCGTTAAAAAGCAGCAAACACAAAGTAACTAGCACAGCTACCCCTAAGATGGGTATCACTCCTGGTTGTGCAGATCTACTGCAGGGAAACCTTGCTGAACCACAGTTTGAGTGCATTATAAGCGTTTTCCTCAGGTGCTTATCACAAGAGATGTCCCTCATTTGGTCATGATGCCTTACAGCCAAGGCTGCAGTTGCAAAATCTGAGGCTATTTTTTAACTGATGGAAGTAACCAATAAAAACAGCAGGGCCTGTGAAAACGTAGCTGTCATGAACATGGCATAACTACAAAGGAAAAGAAATATAAACATGTTTCTCCAAGAATTTCCCTTTCAGGTTGCACGGCTCACCCTGCTAATCATAAATTTTGCCATTCAGTACAAATAATGACACTGAAGCTACTAATAACAGTTGTCTGGGCATCAGCCCAGTTTGCTAAAATGAAGCAGAACTAACTGGCTTCTCCACAAACATATAATGGAAAAGAACAAAATCTTTGCCAGGCATAATTAACGTATGGTAACATGATAATCAACACCAGATGAATCCATACTTTCGGGTTTCAAAAAATACATACTAATTCCACACTGCTGCTTATTTATAGAGAAACTGAAGTGCTAGCAATTATGAACATAGTTTATGGTAAAAGTCATAGCTTGAGCCATTTCCTGTAATGCTAACACTCAACAATTTCCAAATTCTATTCAGCCTTGTAAAAGATGAAACTTAAGAAAACAAGTTACAGTAACAAAATCATCAAATTTAATATTTCTATAATTTTTAAAACCTAAATAGTGCGCAGTAAAAAAATTGTGCCACCAAAATTTTGTATAAATTATTAAGCACTTATAAAGTTTTTGAACAAAGGTTTATGCACGTCACATAAAACAGCTGAATGACGTAAAACATGACAGTTAAGGGACCACTTAGTCCCTGAATACATCTGTCCATTTTAAAAGTCAAAACATAAAGAGCACCAAACTGCCTCTCCCTCATCTTGCACCATAAACTACAAGTCACAGAAGTTTTTTTCCTCAGTGAATTACAAAACCCACAAAACACAGAAAGCTACACTCACTCCTCAATTCTATCCCCTCAATTTTTCTCTCAACAAGAGAAAAAAAATGTGACCAATACATTAATTTCCTAAAAGAATGGAAAAATTCTTTAAAACAGTATGAAATTTGATATTTATTTGTTTTCGCACGCCTTTAGTAGCAAATTTAAGGTACTTTCAGAAAGCAAACAAACAAAAATAGGTTGCATGGGAAGTAGAATTAACACAAAAAGGAGGCCTTTAGTCTGGAGTCCTTCACAAAGGTGTACATCATCCTTTCACTCAACATGTTCTTTTCATTAACATGCAATACATGTTTTCCTTTTCCCTTCACCATCTTCCAGGCATTCCAGCTTCCTTGTAGCTAATTTGCAAGTTTAAATCCAGTATAAGATGACTAGGGTGCAGTAAGGCAGTGCAGCATACACAGACAGGTTTAAAATGGGATGTGAAATCCACAGAGACCATGCTGCTGCTTCACGGCTAAGGCAGACTCCTGCTCCAGACATACAAGGAGATTACCTTTAGGCCTAGTTTTGAAATGAAAACGAAAAAAAAATTAATTTTGTCAAGGCCATCTCACTGAAAAAAGTTGCAAGCCTGCACAGGATGAACAATTCAATTATTTCCTTCAGTAAATCTTCGCCTATATTTGTCCACCTCTCCTCAGAGTTCTTTTTGGATTACAGGGCATTTGTTAGTCTTCAATACTTCCCAGTATCTTCCCAAACTTGTGCCACATATTTTAGTAGGAAAAACTGGATTACAAATTGGTAGCAGTAGAGAAAACTAATTCTTGAGAAAAACAAAAGAAGTCATGTTCACCATCTATTTTCTGATCTTTGGCAAACTTTTAGACTCACTTCCAGGTTTAAAGAACTGATTTAAGTTGCTTAAAGTAGCTGCAAAAAAGTGGAATTCCTTGGAATAAGAACAGTTTTAATCTCCTCCAGCGAAAGGTAGACAGCACAAATCAGACACGTTGTGGTTAATGTATAAAATGATACTTAATTATACCTCTATTAAGTAGTTTGATTACACAGAGAGTGTTTAAGCTAACGTGAACAAGTCATTAGGTCAGATAAGGGACCATTATTTGGCAACTTTTTTGATTCATTCAAGTTGTTAGGGAAAGGACTTCAAGACTTCAGTAGTACAAGTACAGTGCTAATAAATGCTATGACACAGCTCAATCATTCCATAGGCAGACAGCAACGCATCCAAATGCAGGCATTTGTAAGATACGTTAGTATTGAGACTGTAGCTCAATATTGGCACTAGAATCAGAAAATCTGAGACAAGATTATTCAAAAAAAAAAGTAAATTCAATACTGACTCAGAGTTACAGCTGGACTTGTCAGGTTCATTTTACAGTAGGCATATTCCAAGGTTGCTCCACCTGGAGGTTTCATAAACTAATCAGGATGACCTGGTGGTGGTCTGGCCATACCTGCCCTCGCAGGCTAAAAGGTCCTCTTGGCAGGGCAGTGGGCACTGGCTGATCACTCTCTTCCAACCCAAACCATCCTATGCCAGACTGGAAACCTGGTGCAATAACATGTTTTATCAGTTTAGCAAGAAGCCAGCTCGGAACTGGCAGCTACATTCCAAAGCCACCCTAAAAACTGAAATGCCAAAACTCCTCATTTGGCCCATTCTGTGTACCGTCTCTGACAGGACTACATTTTGTACTTCCAGATACACTCAGGGTGGAAAAAGAAAACATCTGGCACATATGTAGCCATTCATCTGAGAAGCTGAGGGGAAACAAGACAGTAACTGCAACCAGATTTGAGCCATCAGCACTGAAGTTGAAGCTTTATCTAAACTCTTGTTGTTTATCCCGTTATAAAAGAACCAGTGATCTCATTTGTCAAATTCTCACCGCAGACAGCTCAGACAGGATATTTTATTCACTACTTTGTTTTTAAGTGTCCTCTGAACCTGCTTGCTACTACAGGAACTGAGGTAAGTTATTATTCCTTCTGTACGCTAGGTGTGTATCTGAACCTAGAGTTTAAGTCTTGCCCAGCTTGTATTGCCAAAATCCAAGTCAGGATCACAGCTCTGTTGACAGCTGGTGTCAGGACCAAGTACATATCTGTGCTGGGAAACCAGTTTTGGTTCTTGGGTCTCCATCCCAAAGACAGGAGCCTCAAGGAGAGTTGTGCCGCTGCCTTGGGAGCTGCGTTAAAGCTGAAGCTCTTGCCCCTGCCCCCACCTGAGCAGCACTGCTGCAGCCGTGTCTGTGCCCAGCCACTGATCCCAGCCCAAACACCAATTTCCCTTGACCTCAGACCCAGCTCATCACCATGCAAGGTGCCTGGCCAGCATAGGGCCATTTCTGACCCTGGTTACTCTCCAGACCTGATCACAGCCATATTTTGCTGACTTCACATCCCAGCTTGACCTTGAACCTGACTCATGACCACACTTTCCTGATGATCCAGGCTCCTGGCTGGCCCTGGCTGACACTGACTGCCCTGCTTGTCTTCCACCCATACTGTGAGACTGTCACTTCCCTCGCCCACCTTACTGTGCCTGGTTTCTCTTCCCTTGGGGAACAACCTGTCATTTCCTCCTAACTATGCAATACACATTTTCTTGACGAGATGCTGCATTTCATAGCTCAAATGCTTATCACATTCTAAAAGCTCCCTGCCTCCAAAAGGTGGACATCCTCCTACATCTCCCAGCCTCCCTTTTCCTGTTATTTCCAGCCATCACATGTGCCCTGCAGTCCTTGTCACTCAACTCACTGATGCTCAGTAAAGATAATCAACAAGCTTGTTCAGACAAAACAGAGGGGATCTCGTAGCCAGTGGATGTGTGAGGGGAGGATGGAATAGGGACTCTCCTCCCTTTTGCTGACAGTGAGCTGCTGCACTGGCTCCAGCAGCATCACTTTCAGTTTCCTTATTTCACAGCACACCTTAATTCCCCATTTAGTTTAGTTTCATTAGTTAACGCCTAATTCTCAAACTTGCGAGCCCTCATCTGCCACCATAAAAATCTTTAAAAACCAAAACCATTGTTTTAAATACAATTTCAGCTGAAAATGACCAGCAAACATGCCTTTCTCACCTTCTTGTTCCCTCTAGCACAGTAACTATCCCAGTGGTTTTTTGGAGCTTTTCCCCCCCTTATTGCTTTCAGAAATATCTTGGAACTCTCACCTACCTTTTCTGCACACCCCCATACTCCAGAGTCACTACATGACTATGATCAGCAATAAAAAACATAAATCATACTCCTCTCATCAGCCCTCCTGCTACCCTACCTACACACAGGCTGTTTATAGACATCAGCTGCTCAATCAAGGAATCTCTATCAGCTGTTACAAATAGCTCTCTAAACATGACACAAAAATGTGTATTTATTTTAGAAAAAGCATATTAACTAAGAGATATAAATGTCATGCCATTTTATTTCCAAGTTCACATTGGCTCATGACGTTTTTCATGGCATGGGAGTTGAACTCTCATTACACAGGTAGGAGAACACCAAACTGACTGCAAGAAAAACAAGCCACATTTCTAGGATAGGCTGCTTGAAAATGAATTCTCCTAAACCATTCCACTGAGTCATCACAGAACAAAATAGCTACTGCTCACTACAGAACAATTTTATCAAATTTGAAAGTGGAATTTATTCATTAAGTTACAACCTGGAAGGATTTTCCGTCTATCCAATGTGCTGATCTCAGACTGAAGTTTGAACTTTTCTGAAACAAACTTACTGTCCACAATCATGCTTGTTAATGGCAAGGCAGCACAGCAAAGAGGTAGAAGAAAGCTAATATGACTATTTCAATTTTAGCCTATCATGGCAGTATTTTAAAATACGCATAAAATTCTGCTCTCCAACTGTAGCACAGCTATTTCTCTTGAATAAAGTTACTGCTCGTACTGCTGGTGAACAAATAACTTTCCACTGCTCATGTGCTCTTTCTCTGAAAAGCCTTGAAAAGGTCACAAAAAGAAAGCCAAATCTAAGCAAGACAAAAAATGGAGCCAGATAAGAGCTACTGAAAAACCATACTTTTTTTCTTTCTACTCTATAAATTCATGTTTTAGTCAGTCTGGCACCTTTGGTGCCTAATTCTGCAAAGCACTATTGTCTTAACTGAAGAGGATTCCACAAAGGGAGAGCAAAAGAAAGGATCAGTCCATATACTCAGGGCTGGTCAGAAGTGATTAAGTCAATGTTTATCAATTTGTGTGTATTTTTATAGTGGGAGAAAAATAGGTAAACACAAAGCAGCAATCACTATGCAACACATCCTTTAACAACTTTGTTCAGCACAATTTACAAGAACTCTGCTAAGATAATCTGTCATTATCTAATCATTTGATCTTCAGTAACCACTAAGAACAAGAGAAAGTTTGAGCAGCAGTGACTTTCACAGGCCAGCCTGGAGGGAATGGGAGTTTCATGGACTGCCTTGGGAACTGCTAGTGCCACAGGAAAGAAAATCCTGAGCCTTAAACACATTGCCTCATCAATATTCTAATAATGGTTTTACTTCCACTCTTGGAAAATAATAAATAATTTGCTCTATTCTAATGATTAACCACATCCAAGGCACAGTTCTGCTAAACACACTCAGCATTCACATCTAGTGTGTCAGGACTAGATAGGGAATAAAACTGCCCCTTATATTGCATCTGATGATATAATTGAAATTTTCATTCATCCTCTCATTTCTCATTAACCCAGGCTGAGGTCAGACTGTTGTAACATTGTGTTTATGGACACAAAAGTGACTTTATTTACTTGAAATGCTCCCAAAAGCCTATTTAAAGCTGTTAAACTGTTCAAATATTCATGTGGGTTACTGTTTATTTTTCTTTTTTCTTTATTATATCAACACCTAGACAAAAAGGTGTTCTCACACACAAAACAGAGGCATATTTTTCTTACCTTCAAGGAGTTTATTTAGCAGTTTACATATATGACAAACAGATGCTGCTACCCTAATTTATTCATAACATGCTATGATGATATCTAGAGAAGCACAGAGCAAACTTGTACGACTTCTACCATCCCTTATCTCTGCTGCAATTCATACTGTTCTGCTTTGCAATACCCAAAGAGCACTTTGTGATGCTGGCAGCTACTAATGAACACATCCCTTTCCTCCTCCTCCTGCCTCAGAGAAGCTACCAGCTTTCATGAGATACAAAGCAGAACAAAAACATTGTTTCTGTAATCGCTTCATTAATAACTTATTCCCAACCACACACAGTTCTGCTTTCTCTCCTATCAGGATGCAGCAGACGCTAAAACTCCAAATTATTCAAGAATTTGATTAGTTACTATCCTCATCAGCTGGGCCACTGAACACAGCAAAGTCTGTCACAGTGAAAAAAGGTGGTGCAAGTTGCACCCAGCGTTGCCAGTATTTCAGAAAACCTGATTTCCATGCAAACCTGACTTGAAAACGGGCATGGCACATCCAGCTCCTGCCGTTCCCACGGGCTTCTCCCATCGCCTGTGGCTGTTCCAGGAGCTCCTCCACCAGCACGTGCTGAGTGATGAGCAGCACTGTGCAAAGACAACAAATAAAGACAGACTCAAACGTGCGAGTAAATTATTAGTTTTTCCACATGCTTAGTAAAAGGTTGATTGCGATGTTGGCCCTGCTCTTTCCACAGAACTGTGTTCACCTGGAAGGGAGACTGCTGGACTTTGAGCGGCCCTCATTCTTAACTTAAACTAAGAAAAGCAAACCAACAAAAGGAGAAAATACCCAAACCCACTCTAAGAACACAACCCAAGCCTTTTTCCCGGGAGTTAAGCGCAGCAGCTTCCACAGAACCCCTGTTCGGAGCCAGCTGTGGGACTGTGGGGGAGCGCGGCCCGGCCCCTCTCGCCTTACGAACCCCGCATGCCGCTCACCTGCAATTAACTCCTTTAATTAGCCCGGGGCGGGAAAGCATCCCCGGCTGCGAACCGCCCATCACTGCCCTGCCTTCGCTAGAGAAGGAGGATGGGACAGATCCCGTCCCTGAGGAGCCAACAGCGGCTGCGGCCTCGCAGCCCCCAGCCCCGGTCACAGTGGCACGGCCTGGCCTGGAGGGTTAAAGCTCCTCAAACCGCTGGGAACAAATGCTGGGGTACGGGACGGGGGGGAGGCAGACGCCTCTTCTCAAGGGATTAAGGGTTACTTTTCAAAGAATCAGGGTTTCAGATATCAGCACAAAACTGTTTTGAAACCTGTGGAAAAGAGGTTTTACAGAGAACAAGAGAACAAGGACTACAAAAGCAGTCACCCTGCACTCGATGCGGCTCAGTGTGACTTACCCTGATGTCACTGCTTTCACCTGAGTGTCTGAGCTAGAATTAGCTCACCTGACAAGGCTATCAACACAGCAATCAGCACAGCCTGTGCCCCTGACCGTGCCACAGCACAAGCTGCTCCTGCAAACACGTCTCAGGTGACACCACGTAGCAGAGCGGACTGCAGCCCTCCGCTGTCTGATGAATAACTGGTGTTAATGATACAAGTGCTCAAGGATTGGATCTCACACATTTCTTAGAGCTCTAATAACATCTCATTAGGTTCATAGTTGCAGTCAGTTTGGCTCCACTATGTAGGTGGTATTCTCGCAACATGCTCTGGTTTTTCATAGTGTTCGAAGCACATTCTGATGCGGGTCAGCTCTGATTAGAAGCAGTTTGGTGGAGGAGTATTCTAGAGGTAGTTAAATACTATTCAGTAGAATGGATTTCATCCAGTTCTTGAACTACACGTTTAAAATTCCTGTAGAATTTATTGCTTCCTCCATTTTTAACAGTGCCCCTAGGCTTGGTAATTTCTCCTGCCCATGCAGGATGATTCCCAAAATATTGGACATGACAGGAGACAATTACCATGCTCTCTCCCTTCTCTGTTTTTACCCTACATCTTCTTGCCCAGTCTGCAAAAAAGATAACACTTACAGGTTCTTTGGTCCTGAACAAAGGCCTTATTTCCGTGTTCACAAACAAAAATATTTTCAGATTGGTGAGAAGATTTTGGTGGGAAGCTGTGGTTTACCTCAAGAAGCAGAGTTTGTGTAGGGCATTGAGGTATGTCAGTGATATGAGCTAAAGGGTTTGAGTTTCCTCAGTGGAGTCCAGAAGAGTTTGCAGTGAGCAGAACTGTTTGGGCAGGAGGAACTGAGCTGGTACTACTGCGTTTGGGCAGGAAACACTGAGTTACTCACAAAAGCATTTGGGTGACAGCTGGTACACAATAGATACAAAGAGTAAGCCAGCTGATTCACTGGGCAAAAAGGGCTGAAAAATTAGGTGAGAAATCCAACAAATCCTTTGGGTGAAGGAGTAGCATGGAACAGGCAGCCCTTGAAGAAGGAGCAGTTTGAGCGGGAGCAGAAAGTTGAGGAAATTCTCTACTGGAAAGCTGAGAAAAGATAAAAGTTGCAGTGTGAGGGGGTAGGTCCAAGCGGGTAAGTATACGAAGCAGGAGACAGGCTGAAGATCCCAGTAGGAAATGCCAAAGCATTCTTGACTACTGCTGACAGTTGCTCTGGGTGCTAAATAAAATTCACTAGAGCTGAATCAAGGGCTATACCTCATGGTTTGGACAGGCTGCATCAAGGAAAAAAAACAATCTTCACAGACTTTTCAAGACCACCTGGGAACAACAGTTTTGAATTACACTTAGAAAAGCAATAATTCCTAGAAAATTGAGAAAGTAAGTCATAAGCTCCCAACTTAAATCTTTTTATTGTTTTGTATCCTTACAGCACAAGAACAAACATGGGACTGAGACTGAGAGAAATTTTTAAAGAAAACGGACCAAAAATGTAGAAAGGAAAATGGTACTCAGGACATGAGGAGCCCTTTGAAGGACACAGCAATGTGGACAGATTTGTTAGGGTGAGAGATGCTTCCTTTTCGTGCTGATTTTGATTTTGGCTGCTTTAATGAGCAGGACGAAAGGAAAACTCTGGAATGGTGGAAGAAATTAATTTCTATTTTTTCTTCTGGTACCACCCATTCCCCACCCCTAGAAAATTTGCTTCGTCATCAACCTCTGTTCTCTTCCTTGTTCCTGGTCACAAGATGAAGTCCTGCCCTGGGGACTCTGCAGCTGTTGCCAAGGGTGAAGGAGTGGAAAGCACTGTATAAGCAATAAGACAAACATCTTGATGGCAATAATCATATGCTCAAAAGACCAAAAGGAATTTCAAGCAAGCATTTCTGGCAGTAACACATTGTTATAGTGGATTCCTGATTTATTTACCATACTTGCTACTCACTTTCAGCTCTAGCAAGAATCAATAATCCTTCACACATGGACTCCATACAAATTCTCCTCTCAGGGACCACATTCATAACTAGTATTTGTTTACAGTCATATTATAGAGATATGAGTAAAATATATTATGGCATTCTTCATAAAGCCTGTAGGCCACATAAAACAAGTATAACTCTCAGTCGTGTCACTTCCCATAACTCAGGCTCTGAAAAGGATGACAAGATTCATCAATTCTTGTTAGTCCCAGTACTAAATAATGTATGAACATATGAATAAACAAAACAAAGAAAAAAATCCAGGTTGTTTTTGTACATGCAAAGTACACATTTGAGTCCTAAGAGCTTTATTAATTTATTTTCTTTATAAAATCATACTCAGTGTGTGCTCACTCTGTTTTCCTGATGGAAACCAGTGGCATAATGTAATCATTTTCAGTCTGGCCAGCAGGTTACTGAAAATTATGTTACCAACCTGGGTTTACACTCAGTGTAAACCTCCTGTTTAATTTGAAGCTATTTTTCCTGAGTTTTTTAAACATCTACAAAAAAATGCAGGGAAGACCAGTAATAATATCTGCAGCAGCAAGGGAGTTGCAAACACTTTCCTTTCTTCTATTGCAAGTTTGACTCCATAGTCTTAACATTCTGCTTCTTAAAAATTGGTGGGTATCTTGAGAGGAATCAAACAAATCCCTAAATGGTATTACAACCAGGAAAGTACATCAGCCTCCAGCACTCTGAGCTGGAGCATAACAGTCATTTTGTTTCCATTAGATTGAAGACATATCACAGAACCAAACTGTTAAAAAGCCACTAAACTCAATCAGCCCACACATTATTCCAAATCTGAAAAATCTGTGTAACTTCATTCTAATGAAATGTGCCTTAATGCCAATATCTTTGTGGAAATTGTGTAGAAATATGCTGTGGAAATAAAGGTAAAAGAATGCTGCAATGGAACCCAGACTGGTACTAAAATGTTAGGGCTATTTACTCATAAACATTTATAATGCCACATGGAATAGACCGAGGATAAAACACATTTTTATGTGTAAAATAAATGTATTTATTCTCTTCTATATGTGCAGAGCTCACCATCAGTACAGTTTGATCAGAGTATAATGGAAATAAATATGTTTGTATCTTTATTCATTCACCAAGCATTTCCTGATTACGACACTGACACCAAGATGGCTGCTTTTGCTGTGTTTGCTAGTTTTAATTTCACATGAGGAATAATAAATACAAATGATCTCTTTCATATTCCCTCTCAGCATATTTGATTATTACTGCTTTTACCCTGAGAATGTAATCTCTTTTAAAGAGAATGCTTGTGCCACCCATATATTTCACTGGGAGAAAGATGAGTTAATGTTATTATAAAATTATGTGCTATAAAAACAACACCATCTAATTTTGTGATAAATACAGTCTACAAGAGGGAAGAGGTAGAACTGTCTATTTTCATATCATGTTTTGAAACAGCAAAGAAAACAATACTAAAAGGTGCTGGATTGGCAGTTTTAAGGAATAGAACTCTGTGAAGATGATGGAGGGGGAGAACCATCCTGTTTTCACAGTACTTGTCATTTTTGTCCAATTCATTTCATAGGAGCTATTGATAACCCTTTAATTGTTTCTACTCTCCTGTAGAATTAGACTATCTATAAGAAGGATGAAATTACAGCTGTTACAGAAATATTCACTAAGTCATCTCCCCAGAAATTACTTTTTTGACGGCATGAGTTCTTGAGATACACAATTGCTTTGTTAATTGCTCAATTTTTTACCCTTCCATTCTACTTGGCTTTATTAGGTAATGCTCAGATTGAAGAAGGCTGCTTCCTAAGGGCTTATCCCACCATCTGACCAGCCTTCATCGGCTCTTACTGAACCCATCCCCAGAGAAGGCACTGGGCTTGAGTGTGCAGCCTCGGATGCACAGGAAATGTACCCTTTTAGCTCGCCTGTGGAAGGTCAGAGCAGGGAATAGCAGGGTTGTGGCAGATTAGATAGGATCACACCCCCCATGTGAACACACACGGTGTACACACAGGAGAGAATCTCTCTCACACTGTCCTCGGAAGGGAATTAAAGCCTTGTTAAAAGGACTAAGGTAGATTTATGTATCTTGTTTCTTGACACGTCTGGTAAGTGAAGGTGAGCGTGAAGTGAGTGCAATAAAAGTGTTCTACTTATTGTCCAATTTAACCAACGCCAATTTAGTCATCTCTTTTGCTCTGCCTGCCAGTAACTGCTGATTTTGAGATGTTTCTTGGTTCTGTACAAGACCCTTTGAGATAATGTGGAACTAGGAGCAGCTGATGGTGACAGAGCTTAGGAACATTTGCATTAAAAGTTGGTTATGCATCAGTGAGCTCATTTAAAAAGTGTCTTCTGTAGAGTTTTAATCAAAGATTGAATGACAGTCTATTAGAGTATATCTTTTAAATAACTTTTAAAATACTGTAATGCTGGTATAACTTGAAATGCTGAAGCAACTTTGTGACAGTAACAGAGAAGTGGACTATAATGAGCACAAATTGATATAGCTTTGAGTTTATTTGGAGGGAAAAACACTGAAAAATTCATTTTCTAAAGTGATTTTCAGTTCCTAAATAGCTATTTGAAGTGAAGTGAATCATTTTAAACAAGGACAAATGGGCAGCTCTAATTTCTGCAGAATTGTTTATCTGGTGTAACCCCAAATTGTGCCTAGACTGAAGTAAACCTGTATTTATGCTGCATGAAAACAGCAGTACCATCTCACTTTCCACAAGGTACTAGAAGATAGGAATGATCTCTTAAAGCCCCCTCCAATGACCATAAATCATGACCAATGGAAAGGAAATGGAAAACTGCTATTTACTTCAAAACAAAAGCCAAGAAAATTATTTATTATTTTTTCTTTCACGAGGATAGCTAATGCAGTGAGTAAATCTTTGTGGTACTCAGGATGACATCACATTAACTGAGACCATAACTATTTTGTGTAGGTTAAGACAGACACTTTCTGAATTTTGGTTTCTTTTTGACACAATGAAGACAGTTTAAATTTCCTAATTTTGTACCATATTATTTGGATAACTAAATTCAGTTAAGGAAAATGTTAGTAATAACATAGAGACCGTTATATCTGCATTAAATTTATAGAGGATATGATGAATTCAGATTCCATGGCTACCCTAAGAGAGAGACCTTTCCTAATCTTCCATGAAATCATCTTCTAAATTCTCAAGGGCACTTCCTACTCCTAGCCCATTAAGTAGCATAAAGACTTTTTGCTCAACTGCTCCTAACCTTGAAAATGTCATTTGATTATGTATTGGTTGTGAAATACTTTTAATAAACACAAAATACTTTATTGTGTATTAAATTCTGTCCAGTTTATGTACAACTGGAAGTGCACAGAGTGACATGGAACAAAAGTGGGTGGAGTGAAAAAAGACCAACTGAGTGACAAGAAGCATTACGTGAGAGCCAGGTTACATAAGAAAGGAAAGTTACCTATGAATCAATTTTGTTTATTTATTAGAGCATGCATCTGTGCTCTATAACAGAACCAAGACTGGAGGTGGGGGAAGAGAAGTGAAGTGTGTTATTAGGAAAAGGTTTGTGAAAGTAAACTACAGAAACAGATTAAGTCAGAAGATGGCTGCAGTTCTACTAAGGCTAATTTTAGGGTTTCCAGTAGCTTCTTCACTGCCTAAAGTTCACCTTAATATTTTCTCATTGTTAACCTCTTTTCAGAGCAAATATTTTTATGGGCTTCTTGATAGTACTGGCAATCGCTGATCCTTGCACAGGAACAGAGGAACAGTAGATATTGTAGTGGTTTCCATCGCCATAACCACCTGCTCCCTATCTTTGCTGGCAATGACAAATTAAAAACAAAAAAAAAAAAAAGGAAAACTGACTCAGACTAGAGTTTCAAGTTTTTAAGTAATTTGCCTTCAATACAGCAGTAACAGAGCATCCCTCCATGTGGAGATCAATGAATTAATAAAAAGAAAAGAAAAAAGAACAGGAAAAAGGTGGACAATTTGTGGTTCTTGCTACCACTTTGTTCCCCAGCTTATGCTATGTATAGACAGGTCAAGCACTGCTTGTTATTGCCTGTTTTAAAGCACAGCAAGTTCTCTTCAACAGAGCTTGCAGTTTCTGGGACTCCTCTCCACTTACAATTGAACTGTTTTGATAATAAGGTAAAGAATATAACCAAATTAAGGGCAGGAAACAAACAAAATAGAATTATGTCCTACACAGGGAAACCCTGGTACACAAATAATATTTACTGTAATTATAAATAATATATAGTTCTTGTTTCTTAATTTGCTATCCATAATGAATAGAAAACATAACTTCAGAATGTTTTTCTCAATGGATACGTAGCAAAAGCAGATTCACTTCCTGTGAACAGATTCAAAATTAAAGTGATCCTCTACTTCGTACAGAAAAGAAATAGCCAGTCAGAATAAAAATTATAGACCTTTTTCAGATCCATGTAAGGAAAAAACTAGAATTTACCAAAGATTTGTTTCCATGCAGAGTCTATTTCAACAAGACATGGCTGATAGTATCAGATGAAAATAAACAACAAAACACAACCTTCTCCCTTTTGAAAGAGTTTCTTCTCAAGTATCCATATTTTTGCAAAATTCAACCCCAAAAGAGTTCTTCTAAACTATCTATAAGCATTATTGAGCATCTGTAGGACAACCATTTTAGTATCTTGACAAAAACCACATAGTTGAAAACTCTGATCATGCACCAACAGCTCCTCCCTCAAGCCACTCAGTCTTTTACCTTTATTATGTTGAAACTGTCTGGAAAATTCATTCATTTAGAGACCACTATTTGCCCTGTGACTGCATATATCCAATACAAGATTATTCCACAGATAG
Organism: Platysteira castanea; assembly: GCA_013397175.1. Taxonomy (NCBI): domain Eukaryota; kingdom Metazoa; phylum Chordata; class Aves; order Passeriformes; genus Platysteira; species Platysteira castanea. The sequence continues at coordinate 1,439,301 of VYXC01012506.1, read as the reverse complement.
GGAAATGCCAAGCTTTTTTTGGCAACAGACCTAAAAGCCTCAGCTCTCTGCTTCACCTGTGGCTCCAGTCTCTCCACATCACCAAAGATGTCACATAATTCAATGTTATGCAAAAACATTAATCAAATATGGATATCATCAAAGCTTCTTCACTGGTTTTGAAGTGGGTGCAAGGAATAGTTATACGAAGATTAGTATGATTTATCTGTGAGAAACTATTTCAGATTAGGAGAGGAAAAAGCAGTTACTACTGAAGCAGTCACTTGGAAGTCACAAAGAAAACAAAATGTAACAGGGTTTGTGTTTTTCTTGCTTTAATCTTTCATGGCTCAATTACTAAACCTGTGCTCCCAAGGAGCTCTCATTACCTGAGAGCAATAAATTTCTCTAAGCAGAGGTAACACACACTGTACCAAATCAAAACACCCTTTGTCAAAGACATATGCTGAGCCTTTGGCACTACTTTCCATATGAATTTTCCTTGGTTTGTTTCAGCATTTTCCTGAAACCGGTTCATTCATCTCTTGAGAACTGAAGACTTGAAAACATTTTATTGATGGTAGTTCTGATAATGCCTTGTTGCAGTTTAACCCCAAACACACAAAATATCACAGAAAGAAAACATACAGAATATCATAGAAATACAAAATGTTCTTACTGCTATTACTGTACTGCGTGTTTCCCATCGTTACCTCACTGAAATATACAAAGTTTAGCAGTACAGAAACAGTTACATAGAAGCCAACGTAGCTAACCAGTAGATACTAAGGAATTTTACACTTTAGCATCCTAGTTACTAAAAAAATTAAATTTTTTTGTCTATAGAAACCGTTTCTTAGCATTTTGATTACAACTGATCTCTTTCATACATGGGACTGTTTCCAGAAAGATTTAAGCAATTAGGGAGTCATTTCAATTCAAAGACCTTATACATTACATAGTTCTCCCCTCCCATTCCTTTGTCTACCAGCACTAGCAGCTCAAGGAACGTGTATTTTCATTTCTTTGAGTATCTCCATTTGTGAAGCATGGCATTTATTCCAGAAACTACTTACAGATAAAGCTGAGGCAGCTCAACCAAAATAATGTCGGAAATGAACACAAGCACAGGTTTGACAGCAACAAGTAGCTCAGGTTATAGTTTCACTTAAAAAACCCCTGAAATATAGTTTGGTTTAATGAATGGCTCATTAGTGATTGTGAGATCTGTATCTCCATTTTGCCACTAATTTATTGAATTATTGTAGCTAAATTGCTTTCAATTTTATCGCTGCTGTTTACCCATCTTTTTCTCCTCTTTCTCATTCTCTTTTATTTAAGACTATAAAGTCTCTTAATGTGGTGTAGCCTGAGTTCTCAAAGCTATAAATCTTCCAGTTACATTTTAGTGCTGTAATAATTTTTTAGAGGAAAAAAAAATCATTTAAATGAATTTCAATTTTCCCTCTCATTTGTCTCAGTCATCTGTTTTGCTCCCGACAGATTTATTCTTGGGCCGAACTGTTGGGTTTGTATCTGTGACATGAACTGAATTTGGCTACAAATTAAAAAAATGAATTTCAGAGAAATACTTTAAAAGCCAAATCAGTTCACTGACCCAGCATAAAATACCACATCCCAGTCTCAATAACTATTTTGCCTTTCTAGATACATTCTATACTTGTATTAGTATGCCGTAGTCCTCATTTTCTATCTCAAACTTTTATATGACCTTATCAAGAAGAGCCAAGTTTTGTTAGTTTCACCATGAGTTTCACCCGAGATGTAGATAAGGTATAAAAACAGTGATCAAGGTATCTGAAAAATTGCCACCATTATGTTTCTAAATAAGTTATATGTGATAATCAGACAGGCATTTTTATTTTTCAGGGATTCTGACTGGAAAATTCCCCCCGATGCTGGGAGATAATAGAAGGTTATGTCACTCATGAGGTCATATAAGATCCGTATGATTTTTATCATGATTGGCTCATTTTTTTTCTCTAGATCTTCAAAAAAAATTTGTATAGTTCTCTTTTTTTCTCCCCACATCCTATCAGCTTAATGTTTAGTGTGCTAAAGCACAGGTTAACAATAATGGACAATCCTGCTGGGTATCATGGCATGGAGAAAGGTTGTTAAATATTGTCATTCTTAATCTATAATTCCAATGTAAGTAGCAGAATGAGGCATTCTGCTGACATTTCTTTCTCATTCTGAAAATCACTGATTTAAAGCTACTTAAGAAAATGATGCTAATGGATATCCTTGGCATAATTCATATTTATGTTAGAAGGGGTTTTTTCCTCATTTTTTTAGTTTCAGTGTTTCCATAACCTTCATTTAGGATTGGAAGGAGAAATTCTGTGATAACCAGAGCCAGTGGAACTAAACCTCATGCTCACAAGGAAAAGTAGAATACTAAATTCAAATTTAACTTGCACAACATAGGGCAAAGCATTCTGTTTCTCATTACACTGCTCCTTTAAACCTACTTATTTAGATAAATCCATTGCAAACTTATGTAGCACCTGTATACCATAGACATCTGGCCTTATAAAACATTAATTGTAGAATGTAGCTTTTGCACAGTGGTACTGATGAATGCAAACTAAGGTCACATGTGACCATACACCAGCTGTGTAAAATTCTGTCAACTGATTTACCTGAATAAAAAGTTAAGAATCCAAAGACCAATTGGTTCAGTTTTAATAGAAGAACACCAAAAATGGTAACATAATGTCTCGAGAAACGATTTCCTGTACTTGGCACGCATACATTTTGGAAGGACAGGATGATTTCTGTCTGTGTATCAGAGCATGATTCACCACTAAACTTCCTGACAACTACTGCTAATCCATTTTATTGCAAAAAAATAACTCCCTGTCATTTTTAACTTTTTAAAATTTCACTTGCACCCTAATAGAGATCAAAAAGTTAATTGCTCTAGTAATTGCAACCTTGATCAATAGGAATAAAATTAAATCTGTCATTTACAAATGTTTTTCTTTATTATACACCAAATTAAGTCATCTTGATGTTCTGGAAGTGTGAGTCTTTTATTGCAAAGAAGAAACTGATCAAGTAGGTTTGCTTGTAGCTTTCAGACAGTAATTATACTGAAGTATTTAATGTATCACAGCAATTGTTTCCAGTTCTTCAAAGCTACCTACCATTTTTCTGTGTAATACTGCACAGCAACATGAAAGAGGGGAGAATTTTAAATTAGAATCATGCTCTTTATTATTATCTTTAATCATAAAAGAATATTATCATCTTTTATGAGTTAAAAAAAAAAACGGCAAAAGAAAAAGTTGGGGTTTTTTTCCAAAGATCTCTGGACATCACTAACAAAGGACCAAGAAGACAATTTTGAGGCAGTAGGGTGAAAGAGAACAAATGAAACATTTAAGATGAACATTAGGAATGTTTTACTAATGCTGAGATTGGATAAATTCTAAAGGGTCTCCCTGAAGAAAAAGCTGCAGCCCATTCAGTAGAAACTGATAGAATATTGACACTTGATATCATGACAAACAAGTCAATATTGAATGTAATGATGAAAATGCAGCAGTGTTGTGTTTTTAAATATCTGAGAAAACGGAGAAATAAGTAGCCCCTTGTGGCACACATCAGAGTTTCAAGGATGGATGGAGCAGATTGATCTGCATACCCAGAAACATGCGCTGCTCTGAAATACTCCTGTGCTGGAAGACAGGAAAGTCTCAATATAATTGATCTCAGCATAGCTTCCATAATTTTGTTTTGAAGAATCATTTCAGATGAATGATTTCTACAATCTATATTGCAAAATTTCATCTTTCAGTAAGTATACACAGTCATTAACTTCACCCAGCTATTATACTATATTCTTTACCGTTCTATTTTCTGTAATAGAAATTCACATGAAAAAGAAAAGTTTAATAAAAACATTGAATTCCCAAACTAAATAAGTGACATTGGAAAATCCACTTTCTGAATGTAGTTTTCCAATCTGTGGCAGTTAAGTTCTACTAAAAAGAGAAGACAGAGGGCCAACTTCAAATGACCCTTCTGAGAAAGTGAGTGCTGTTTCATATAGAGCCATATGAAGCGTATGAAAAATACACACCAATAAAATATTTGAAGGAAGATGGCCCTCTAACACGAGCAATTATTTCTCTGCTAGTGATTTTCATTGACCCTGAGGGATGGTTTTCTTTTAATTGCACCTAATGAGCTGGCCAGACTATCAGTTCTCTCATTTCCACACAAATTAGCTCTTGTGTAACTGGAATACTGAGGGATAAAACAGCTCTCATTTCCACATCACCAGAGCTATCAGAAAAACGCCAGCACTTCCATTTAGGAAAGATTTTTTTAAAAAGCGGAATTGTCCTGTCAAATAGTACCAAGCAACTTTACTGGATAGCTTCTCATGAGCACAATCTCAAATTTGTATACAAAGAAGAAAAAAGGAAAAGCAAAGGTGAACGGACTTAGAATAATTTTAGGTGCATTTAAATGTTGCTGGATATTATCTCACTGCCACTTCAAACATGGCACTTTGATCATTGTCCCAGCTCTGGGTTAATAACACAGAACCATTTCCTCACATGATGAAGACTGTTCTTACTCCAGTGAAACTGCTTTAAAGAAGACCAGCTGAAGATCCGATTCTGCTTGAAAATCCATCAGAAGTCAGTGAGCCAGCACTATGACTATTAGTTGAGATACAGAATTAAAAGTCTTGCCTAGAATTGCACAGAAAATGTGAGCAGCCACGTTTTTAATCCAAGTAATTTAAGATCTTACATCTGCATCAGTGGCATCAAATCTAAGAGCTACCAGTTTGCATAAAGATCAAGCAAAATCCCCATAACTGAAGAACAAGCCAAAAGTTCACACAGATCTCTCTCTATTTTTCTGGAGAGTAAAATTAAACCATAATGAAAACCATGAAAATTCTGTAAGGACACGAATTCATGTACCGAAAACATCCTGAAAGACAATTTTCCCAGAGACAGGCATCTCCAGATCACTTCTTGCAAAGGATTTAAATGATGCACAGCAGAACTGTTTTTGCCTACTCCAACAGTGGCTTTGATGTGACGGTGCCCGTGAAAGACACTGATCCTGTGGGATGACAACTGTTTCAATCCAGGGTTTGAACTCAGTGTATTCAGTGGCTCTTGGAAGGAGTCTGATGTCATACAATAGGCAAATCTCTGCTCCTATGCCTTTTAACTTCTGTTCTTGTGCCTAAATTCCTAATGAAGACCTGTAGAGGATGAAAGTCATTTGTGGCAGCCTGCAATTTAACCCCTTGTTACAGCTTTGCTTTTGGGTAGGTATCCAGTGACTCTACTGCTTGTATAATGTATTATGGCTTTTCAAGAGGCTGTTTTTACCCAAGTACCACTCAGATATTTAACTTCACATCCACTAAATCGTGTGTTACCAGATGCTGTAATGTTAAGGATACTGCAAAGGCAGAGTTTACAAGTAATTACATTACAAGTAATTGTCTCTCTCACCAACCTATCTTCTAGTAATGAAGAGAAAGAGCATCAGAAATTCTGTTTATTATATTAAAATACTCTGTTTTTCCCAATCAGCATAAACAAATGTATGTATTGGCTCAGGGGAGTAATCCTTGTTAGGTCACCAAAACCATTCTCTCTTTTAATTGGAGTTGTATGAAGACAAAACTCGGCATAAGTTGCCCACTGTTCATCCAAGGCAAGTGTGACAACAATTACAACAAGCAATTTTCCCAAGAGTGAGATTTATACATCAAAATTACATTTAGCCCTGGACTTGGGAATAATGTTTTTATTGCTTTAGGACTGCATCTGCAACTACTAAGAGACTTGGAGGTTTATATTCAACTTTAAATCATGCACTTATACTGCAAAATAACCTCTATTTCTCGGATTTGCTGGATCCCTTTTGAATTTGGTTTTGTCAACTTTACAGTGGTTTTCCATAAGTAAGGGCATAAAATCTCTTATACTTGAATTAAATACACAGTTCCTTTCCCTGTTTGAGCATATAATCTCCTTGGTTTTTTAGAACCTATGAAAGAGAAAGCACTGATCACGACTTTTGTCTAAAAATACTCCTCTGTGCAGCAGCTATCAGTCACCAGTTCTGCGCAAAGCATTTTTGTAAAGGCTTCTTGAAAATGCACCTATCCCTGCTAACTCTTTATGGAAAACTGAAGATTTTTATTGAGTGTGATCCAAGCTTTGGAGAAAATGAGTGCATTTACGCAGGTATATTTAATTGCTAATGAATCAAATGGAAAAACATGTTTGACTGGCTGTAGGTATGAAACTGCACTAGGAAATAAGATTAGAGGTCTTGCTCTGTTTGAAGGTGATTTATCAGATGAAATACTCTTCACTGACATAAGCAGAGATAAAATTGTGATCGAACTGCATCTCTTCAACTTACCACCTTTAGAAAAAGTGGTGACATGAAGCTCCCTATCATGGAGATGATGAAACTTTCTGATTTATGTACATAAAGTGTATATATAGCAGAGAAAGTGAGCATGAATTCATTCCAGGACAAACTGGATTACACTGGTGACGAATGGTGTCCCTATTGCCTTGTGTGGTGACCTGTGACAGTGAGATCACTGCCTGCCTCGGGCATGATAATGCCATATAAAAACTTGTCTGGTAATATTCTTCATTTATGATGAAAAATAGGAAAGCGAAAACCAAGATTTGTCCTAATTCAATAATGTATGCAATGCACTGTTTTGAATCATGTTCACCCGTGACATGATATTCAGTAGATGACACTTTTGATACAGGAGGCATCAAAATACATTTCCTGCCTTGGACAAACTTTAGCTCAATCATTCTCAGCCAGAGACGGTGTCCTTGTAAGCTGGCATTCTTTGATGCATGTTTCTCCTCTATGAATAAGTCTGGGCCTTCAGAGTTTAATTACAAGTCCCGTGCCAGACATTTCTCATGGTGTTCATTTCTGTCTGGCAGTAGCGGTGCTGCTGCACAGCAAATCTGGGTGGGTCAGGCAGCCCCTTCCTGAACAGGAATCCTGAATGTTCGGGTACTGCTGGGGCAGATGGCTACTGTGAGCATTTCTGCCTCTCTACTTTGAGCACTTTCCACACACCTTCACTTCAGGCACACTTACAGAAAAGCTCTTATGCAAGACACAAACTCTGCAGTTCAAGCAAATTGTGAATCATTGCTCCCAGCTGTGCACTTCAGTAACTCAGAACGATGGAATGCAGACACCCCCAAGATGCTGTCACTGACTCTCTGGGAAAGGGTTAACTTGACTGGTCTCGTGAAACTCAAGAGCTGACAGAAGACTCAAGAGGGAGGATGGACCTCTCCTTATTTTAATTAAAATATAAAAGTCACAGAATATCTTCCCTTCTTTCAAAGAAACTATCAAATTAATGGAAATATGATTCTCCCATGCATTCTAAAGTGTCTTTCTTTACAGCTCTTTCATTCATCCACATCTGAGCAAAATGTGCTTATTAAAAATCAAGCTGTCTAAAATACCTCATATAGCTCAAAACTGCAGAACAGTCTCTATCTGAAGAGGTACATTTCTTAGAGCTGAATGCTCTATTGATGCTTTTGCAAAAGACACAAAAGAAATTAAATGTCAGTTACTGACAGACTGGAATTGATCAATATCATATATAATTATACTTTCAAAACAAAAATAGGAAGAAAGCATGCCTTTGATATTGGGGTGTGGGCTTCAAAAGAACTTATAATTAATAATGGAATTTTTTTAAAAGTTGGTGTTATCTGGCACAGAGAACAGGCATACTAGATTTGGAGGCCTGCTAGCTCAACCTTAGCTCTGAAACCAGAGGGACCTCGCCAGGTAAAGATCTGTGTTGTTAAAGACCACCAGACTCCATTTGTTAGGATCTCTCATTAGCTGGTTTCATAATGTGTTTGGGGTTTTTTGCATCTGAAAGGAAAGTAAGAGTTGTTTCTTATTCACCTGCTCATCCTTCTATTGCTAAAAAAATGAGATGCATATGCTATTCAGACTGAATTAAATTAATTAAAATTTTGATTTAAACCTGTGGGTGCTGTTCCACAGTATTTCTGCTTATTCATCCCCCTACAGGCATGACCTTGATCATGAAATACATAGAGGAACACTGAGAAATTCACTGAGGAGGAAAACTTGCAGTACTTCATTGGTAAGGTTACCTCATGTCATAGCTCATTTCTGTAAGCCAAGCATTGCTGTCTGTGATAATGAGAAAAGAGGTTTGCAATTTGTGAGGAGTGCCATTTCCTTCAGCAGCTCCCAAGAGCAGAGCTGTGTCAATGAAAGGTAAAGCTCCTTCAGTGGTTTCAGCTGGTTTTGCTAGGGCAGAAGATGAATTTTGTCACATTTACTAGAATAAAAAGAAATGTTTTTCATGCTTTTCAGTCCTTTTGCTAGAGATTAATCCATGCAAGTAACAGAGAGAGAGAAGCAAAATCTGAATCACACAGTCAGAAAGAGGGTTGTGAGGGAGTAATCTCCACTTTAAAGTTCATGGCCCATTTTTATGCACAGAGCCAGTGTGAAAAGGCAGCTCAGGATGCATTGGAAGTTATGGATAGCTCAGGCCTATCTAAAGGTTTGCCTTTTCAAGGCATGACTGGTTTATATATATATTTTTTAATCACTTAGAGTTTTGTCTAATTCTAGGCAGGTAAACTCTACTAAAGCTGCTGCTGGCACACAGTTGCACACTTGTTGAGTGGGAAGGCTTTCCATGAGAGAGAGAACTGACTTGGTTTCAAGTCCTATTGTAAGAATTTATCTTGAGCATTAATCTTATTTCGCTGATGGGAGGGGTGGTAGAAATCTGTTGGAATACCCACCATAGGGGGTCTTGAACTTGGAAAAAATAATAAGAGGTTATAGACAGAAATACTTTCAAAATATTTTGGAACTCACTACTTGAGAGCACAATTTTTTACTTCTTCACTTTCAGGCAGGTGAATAGCTCATTTTTATTGCCACTGGGAATCCAAAAGGACATCTGGTGTGCTCAGGAGCCAATGCAATCAGAAAGTGCTCTCCAAAGAGAGATGGTCACTGTCTCTTCCTGTGATATGGAAAGGGAAATTGGAACAAACTCGTTTTCTACTACCTTTCAAATATCACATACTTTCTGGCATGGTGTTAGAAGAAGTATGATTTAAGACATCAGCATCTTTGTAAGGATTCAGCCTGAGAATTAAAATATATATTACTTAATACCCAGTTTATACACTGAGATATTGTGGTAAAAGATTAGCCAAAGAGGATTGAAAAGAGGTTAATTTACTACATGCACAGCTTGGATTGCTAACAATAAATATGATTGACGAGGACTGGCTCATAAAGAAGCAGAGCTGCAGTCAGCACAGACCTTGTGAAATAACTCCAGTTCCTCCCAAGAGGGAGTTCTGTCCTACTTCAGCCAAGTGGACTTTGAAAGCTTCATGATAAAAATCTTTCATGTACTGACTTTATTTTTCTTCACATATTCTTGTTTCAGATCACACAGATGTTTTTAAAAACAAAAACTGAAACAAATTTTAAAACACAGTGGAACGATTCATTAAGATACCTACGTTCCTTTTAAAATCCGCATCTATTTTTTGAGAGCACCGAACTGCAAAGGTTATAACGAGGCAATAATCTGTGTGAAAGTAACAAGAAACCTAGAAAATCAATAACAATAACTACATGACAGTTCAAAACTTTATTACACTGGATGTGTCTAAAGATGCCATCCCTAAGGAATGGCTGCACTGTGGCCTAGGAGACTTCAGAAAAGCACCTGCTACTCAGAGCACTTGGCAGAGAACAGGAGGACTGAAAATGTAAACCTGGACTTCACTTTTCCACTCCCCAGATCTTCGTGGTCTTCACAGCCTAGCTCAAACTCTAGAAGTTAGTGCTGACCTCTTAAAAAGAGTTACAAAAGTTTCTAAAAATTGTTGAAATTCAAGAATCTTTTCTTTTGCATGAACATCAACATCATGGTCCGTGAGGAAGCAAGAGAGCCATCTCTGTCAACTTATTGGTGCCAAGCAAAGCAATTCTCCTGTACTAACTCTCCACACACAGCCAGACTCAGTTACTACAGGAAGAAAAACTAAAAATAGAAACAGACAACCATCAGCAGAGATCACGGGCCAAGCACCAGATGGTTAATTTAAAATAATTATGAGGACAAAAGCAAATAATTTTATTAAAAATGATTGAAATATTATTATCAGGATAATTACTGGTATATATTTTTACTACATTAAATTATGCATTTCACTTGTGGGTTGAAACCTCCACTATATTTGGAGTCTTTCTGGTTTTCCTAATTTTAGGTGGTAATACTTGGGATGTTTTGCATGCGCCTGCAGAATGTGCTCCACAGGTAAAGAGATACTAATTCCATTTTTTGGTTTGGTACAGTTTATACAGAACTGCACAACTCAGTAGATGCTCAGTAATAATAATTTACTTTATTTCTTTACATTTTTTGAGGTCTCTGATTTTAAATTATGTTATTGAACCCCGAATCACGACTGCATTACATGCACTAAAAACAGACTAAGTACAAACATAACACAAAACTTCCCAGACTAATAAAGAAAATTCAGAGACCAAGGCAATTTACTTTTGTTTTGACCCTAACATTGGTTCAGACTTTAAGGTAAGAGAAGCAAACAAAACGTAAAAAAAAATTGAAGAGACATCAATATTTCTTTGTCAATTCCCTGAACTTAACTCTGACAATTGGCTTGGCATCAAAAGAGATTGAGAGAAGAAATTATTACAGTGTTTACCTGTAAAACTACAGGTATAGGTCTCTGCAGATCAAGCAAGCATGCAGGCAGAATATGTTGAGTAAATAGAGAAACCTGAGTTTACCAATAAGCAGTTGCTCTTAAAATTCAAGATAAGGTCTAATTTAAAGCTGAGTAAGGATAAAAATTTGTGTAAACAGAAAGAAATGGGAAGCTGAATGAAGCTGGATGAAGTATGCCCTTGCAAAAACTATGGAAAATGATCATTGACTACTGTTATATGTTGTCAATAACGACCTATAAAGAGGTCAGACAGGAAAATCCAGGGATCTGGCTCCAGAGAAAACCACAAGATTTTCTAAAAATAGATTTTAGCAATCACTCAACTTCAGTGAAAGGCATAGAAGTAACATAATCAAAAAACCTGACAGACCAGCCTTCACACTAGAGGATGAGAATCTGTAGTGAAGCATTTGCAGCCTGTTTCTCAAAGGAACATATACGGTGTACAGTAAGAATGAACAATATTGCTGAGAGACCATGAAAATTAAATTCTAGCTCTGCAAATAGAGCACTCTGTGTCACGGGTTTTCCTGGCACTGTCAGGGATTTCAGGGGCTGCTGTTCAAGCTGAAACCCAGAAAAACAGCACAGCTGGTACAGAAGAGAACCGCAGAATGTTCTGAATTGGGAGGACCCCCAAGGATCATGAAGTCCAACTTTAAAGTGAATGGCCCATACAGGCATCAACCCATAAACTCAGCATTATTAGCACCATGCTTTAACCAGCTGAGCTAATCTCAGGGCCAGGTTCTGGTGGAGATGTATGGGTACCATTTAAATGACTGTCCCATTTGGGGGGGCACAGAGAAGTATTTTAGAGCAGTATTTATGAAGGTTAGTTTGGGCAAACAATCTGCAAACAAACTGTCTTGGGTTACTGGAAAAAGTTGTACAGAACTGCAGAGCTGCAAGCCTGAGAAAAGCCTTAAGCCATCAGGTTCATCTGCAAAACACAAGTACTGAAATACTGCACGCAACTGGCTCATCATCACAACCATGCAGTTCCCCATTTGGCAGCTTTATGAATTTTAAGGCAGCCAGAGGTTTACTCTATGAGTTTGCCTTGTTATACTGCAGTCTGTGCCATTTCAGAGGAGACTTGTTCCTACTCTGCCTTAAGAGCTGCAAAACCCTAAAAAATGTAAATGCCTTATACTACAGTTATTGCATCAATCTGAACTGCTGACAGAACACACAAAACATGCCAAGAAACCTCTTCAAGAACAGAAGTACATTAGACTCCTGAGAAGAACTCAGAAAGAGCAGGAAACCTGTTGCCCAGAGAAGCTGTGGCTGCCCCATCCCTGGAAGTGTCCAAGGCCAGGTTGGATGGGGTTGGAACAACCTGGTCTAGTGGAAGATGTCCCTGCCCATGGCAGGGGGTGGAACTGGATGGGCGTTAAGGGCCCTTCCAAGCCAAGTCCTGCTATGACTCTATGAAACAAGGCAGAGTGGTGGCTGGAATGAAAGCACAGCCAATTCACCCATGTACCAAAACAGCAACTGCTTTCCTAAGAGACTTCTATCATTTCTGAAAATGTATCAGCCTGGGATATTCTTAAATGAGCTCAAACAAGTACATAAGCACACAGCATTCATTCCAGTTTTCTGAAAATAGTACCGCAGCTTAAATAAGAAATGTAACACCTTTTAAGTCAAGAGTCAGAGAGCACTATTTATACACTGTTAACAAGAGAAAACCAATCCAAAAGGAAACAAAAAATCTGTCAAATTCACAAGGGAAAATTTCTTTTGACTAACATGGAAGTTGGACAAGGAAAATAAAACAAAAATACTCCAATGTGCTGGTTTTATTCTTTCCCGTGATTGTGAAAACAGCCTTTTCAGGAGGTTGCAAAAGGCTGTGTTCACACTGCCTGTCTGAAGGGCAAAGCTTGATGTGTGGCCAGCTTTCACTTCTCAAGCTGAACTTTTTCCAAGGAGTTAGTGAGAGCACATGTCTAAGTCTATCCCAAGCACACAGAATAATATGCAAGATTAGGGTTTGCACATGAATTCAAACTTAGACAAAATAAAAAAATTCAAATAATTTGAATTTTTTTACCTACAAAACATATGCAAACAGCCATGCACAGAAACCAGACTATTTAAAGTATATAAAACTGCTACGATACAAAATGGCAACTTATGATTCAAAAAAGATAGCTTACGATAGAAAACCTGCTTAATTTCAGCCTGTTATTCACCTTCCAGTGCCCAAACTGAAAAACATACTTGTATATAGGAAAAATAGGTTGTTTGAAATGTATTTCAATGCAAACAAAACATACATACCAAACAAAATGCCAGAATCCCTGCTGGTATGACCCTCCCAGTCCCAAAACTCTAACCCTGTGAGACAACACTACTTTCCTCCCATAAACTCTATGATTGTTTTAACTGATAATCCTTCAAGTTTTTTTGGAAAATGACACATTTTGCCTTGGTTCTGAAAAAAACATGAACCATTCACATACAAAGATTAAAACATCTGCTTTTTAAACTCAAATTATATGACTGCAGATTCAGCCTTGTGCTGTGACCCAGCAAATCTCTCACTAAAGTGTCTCAATTTCTTGATCACAAAAGACAGCTAGGGTTATACCCACATTGCTTTTGGGAATGATTCTACAAACTATCTGCATGGAAATAAATGAGAATTCCCATTTTTCTGTTTACATTGGTCTATTTTTTTCTCATTTCCCTTACTAAATAAGACTATGCAGACAAGTTGGATGATGTATTGCTGCACTTAAGCTTTCAAAATCCTTTAGCAATTTCTTTTTTCTTCAGCTTTAAACAGCAAACTTTTTTTCCCAGATAGGTGTTAGCAGCTTTCCCAGAAGTCATATTCTTATAATGGTGGTAAAAGGTTTTTGCTGTAGAGCATGAGTTTATGGAAGAGTTTTTGTGTTTTGGAAATTTTAGATGCTCATGTACAACTACAGTGTGGGACACCAGTACAACTTGCTTCCTGGAAATTCTGTGTGTAACTGTGCCAGATATTGTGAAACCATTTGAAAATACATGTATTCATTAGTTTAAAAATAACCTTTGAATTTGGAATACCACATTCCATGCAGTTTTCCAAATAAATAGCAGTCTTTCCACATAGCATTTTAAACAGAAAGTATGAGTAAAAGTATAAAGTGGGCACAATAAAAAAATAATGGAGTTATTCACCAAATTTCAAGTTGGAAAATGAGACTATTTGCAAATAAAGTGCATAAAACTGTCCTTTTTTACCTTAGATGAACTCAAACATGACTCCCTTTTTCTGCAGCTTTGAGAGCTGAGAAAAATCTCTGAGGCAAGTACTTTATAATAATAAAATCCTCCATCACAACCTTCTTTTTGAATGACCTGCTGGCATGTAGCTCCTTGTCTGCTGAGCCCCAATTTTCTGAACAATATCTGAGATTTCTCAAACAGCTCAGAAAACTGAAAGTGAGAGGAGAATTTAATTTAATCTTCCTGTCATCACACTGAATCAGAAGTGCCTCACAATGAAATAATACCTAGCTCTCGGTTCAGTATCTACCCCATAACTCCAAGTCTCTGGGCACTGTAAAAATCCAGCAGGGACCTGAAACTGGCAGGTGTCATATTTAATGTATGTTCAGTCACATTCCAAACAGATAGCTACACTCAAGGAACAAGCTAATAATTCTTCTGAGTAAAAGTATCCAGATATGTACTCACTTTGGACTGCAGAGGAGATATTCCTTGAAAAGACTGTCTATACAGGCCATCCCTTTTGTTTGGATGTTCAGCCTTTCTACAAAATCATCACTCCTGCTCTTTGCTGGGAACTCAGTGTCCTACCAAGGGCAGGGCTCTACTTTTTCCAGCACAGTTCTGTGGTGCTGTAAACAGAACTAATTGTTCAAATTTTTCAATTAGTCCAGCTGTGTTACGGGCACTTTCTGGCACAGCAGTCTGATGAGCTCAAGCAACCCAGAGGAAGCTGGGGCTGCTTCGGGCCCAGTGCAAAACCAACAGAGCCAGTTTGCCCAGTTTGGATCCCAGGCTGACCCTGAACTACAGCTGGGTATCAGGTGCTTCATAGGAGCTAAGGGATGCTGTGGAGGAGATTCTCCCACAGCAAACAAACCAAAAATACTCGTTCCCTGGAAGGTCCCAGGATTCCTTCTCTGCGTGGCCCTACCGCCTCTGTCCGTTCTGTCTGTGCTGCTGTTCGTTGTGCAGTACCTGGAGAACTGGCAAACACAGGTGGGATGTGATCAAATCTCCACCCTATGGGATCTGTTCCAAAGCTGCAGGAAATCTCAGGGTTGATTGCCAACCGTGGAAGATAGTGAGTTTTTTTAATAGCTTAAGGTAGACTGAAATCTTTATAGCCGAGCTATACCAAGAAAAGAGTAAAACTATAAAATTTATTACTAAACCAGGTCAGAGCAAATTTTCATGTATTAAAAGACATATTCTGGTTCTCTGTGACAAGGTTAAAAAAATACTATAACATCTTAGTGCTGTTCTGTTAAGTCAAATAAAGTAATTTTAAACTTTGCTCTGTTACATTTATGATATAGCCTTTCATAGAACTGTTCCCACATTATGGTTCTAAGGGTTGTTTCGTATACATAGAGCACAAGAATACTTCTGAAACAAAAAATTCCCAAGGTCTAAGGCATAATGCTTTAAGACTGATTTTCAGTGGTGTTCAACACATGACATTTTCACTGTAATTGGTATAAGCACAGGACCAACAAATCAGATCATTTAATCTCACTGGTTATAATCTAGGAAAATTCTTATCTACTTTATCTAACAAAAGAATTATCAATTTTCTGTTCTCTCTCTTTCTTTCAAGGGACATTAAGATGCTACTGATAATTTTGGTACAGAGAAAGGAATAAGGATACTGACATTTATTCCAGCAAATCAATATACCCGGTCTCTGCAATGTATTGTCTGTAGATTTACCAGTTTAATTTTACTTTCTTAAGAAGCAATTGTTTTTCCTTTGTGCTCAGATATGATGCTGTGAAACAAAGTTATATCTGTGAATTTACTCATTAAATCAACATCCTATATATTCATTTTCCTTGGCTAATTCACAGTGAGGATACAGCGTTCCTTTACTGACAGATGATATTATTAAATATTTAACTCACACAGTAGATAATTGGAGTATTTCTGCTGTAAGTATTAATTTACTCATGCTGGTGATTCATGCTGATCCACATGAGAAGAACTGTAACTAATTCACACTTTAAGCCATAGGAATCAGCAGCTGAATCAGAAGATAGTAATTGCCATCTAACCTACACAGCTGCAGAGAGATGGAATCCAAACAATTCATCACATCGGCTTTATCCACATTTTAATTTTTTGTGCAATTCCACTTGGTATGCACAGTACGTTTTTGGACTGTATCACGTTATTTCCCTTTTCAAATTTTAACTCTTAAAAAAGTAGTATATGGCTTAAATTGAAAGTTAACTTAGGCTTTTTAAATTGAAGATGTTTAGGTATTGATTTGTAATTCCGCATATGACCCATGTTTCATCCAACCTGTGATGCTTGGAACACGCATAAACAAGCAAAGACTTCCTGTGCTATTAATCCATGTCAAAATCAGACTATTGCCTAGAGGACAACGCTAGTCCAATGATATGCAAATTCTTAAACGAGCTGGTTTCCATTAATATTGTGTAATAAACCAAACTCAGATTCTCCTGCTTCAATTCACATTTACTCAGTCACTTTAGAGTCCCTGAGTTATGTTATAGACTGAACATAGCTCAGAGAGCTGTGTCTAAACAGTACTAGAAAATAGAATGGATTTTAATTCCGTAAAGCCACAAACCAAAACTTCAGTCTGTGCACAGTCTAACATGCTCTCTATGGCATGGAAGAATTTGAGTGTTGGATCTCTGGAAGTCACATCCCATTCCCTCCCCTCAGCACAGTGCCTTTTTTGTATTCAACTGGAATAAATGCAGCAAGCAAAATAAATACCACAAGAACACTTCAGCCATTTTTTTCTTTATAGTATGAATGTAAATCTTTTTCTGAGATTGTAAATTGTTTCAAAAACTGGAGACATCACAGATTAGGCAGGTGTCAGTCTCTCTGCAAGGGCTAATAGCTCATGACAATGAGAGCAGTCTCTTCACTTGACAGAGATTATCATGGTGATTGAACAGGCAACTGCAGTTTCACAATTTGTTCAATTTTCATGGTAACTTATTCAAGAAGAATAGCAATACTACATATGTTAACATTTATAGATTTAATAAGTTTTCCTATTTCTCACTGTTTGCAGAAAAACGGCACTGGTATTTGAGTTATTTAGATACAGTTTCCACTAACACTAGGTTGGCAGGAGGACTGTGGCAACCTTCCACATGAGTTATAAGAATTGTAGAATTGCACTGACATAGCAGCACAAGACTGACACTTGGGTGGGAATTGGAATTAGGAAAATGCAAAACATAAATCTTCCTAGAATTCTTCTAAATGGATAAAGCCACGAACAACTTGATTATTTATAAGTTGTCTGTATTTTGCCATATACTACTTGGAAGTTTCCATGATACCCTCTCGCTGTTCAGACACTGGGAATAGTAATCCTGTGTAAATGACTGAGTGAAAACATGACTGGAGAGATTACTTGGCACAGAGATACTGTGAGCACCTTGTTTGGCTGGCTGGCTGTCCCTCTGTACACACACGGTACAAAACAAAAGATGAACTCCTGTTTCCCACTTTCCTCCCTCTGTCGAACAGATATCAACTCAGTGTTCATCTGGGTTTCTTTCAGAGGGAAAGAAAAAGCAAAACCTGTTTTAATTGTTTGGTCATCTGCTCTGTGGATGGTTTCTTCATCCTTTTCACACACATTCTGCAGTCACGGTTTGTGAACACTGCTAATCAACACAGCTACCAGCTGCCACTTTGTTTTCATCAGCAGGCTCATACACTGGGTTTGGGTAATCTTGTTTATGTATTGATCTTCCTCTTGAAGCTAACATCCTTCTATCAAACAATCATGAACCTGATGTTTCAAATTTAAATAGCTGCAGAGTCATTAATTAAAAAGTAATGCATGATAGTAATTTAAAATATGTGCTTCAATATTTATGTACCTCTCTGAACTAGAAAGTGAGCATACAGCACTCATTAAAGGAGATTTAATTTAATTTGTAAAATTTTTTTTGAGTCAAACTTCACTAGATTAAAAACCAACAGTAAACAAGGAGAGAAACAGCTGCAGCTACAGCTGCTGCTTTGTAGCCACTTCAGTTTGACTCTCCCCAACATGTACGTGTAACTTAAAAATGACATCGAAAGACACATTAAAAAAAAATGAGAAGTTGTGCAAGTGTGGAGGAGGAAGAAGAGAGAGAGAGATAGTGCTTAGCAGGACATGAATTTCTTACCAATAAATTGTCATTTGAAAAACAGCAGGTGACAACGTAGTAAAGATTGTGTAGAGAGATGAAATGAATACGAATGCTGGGAATATGCTGGAAATGTACAGCAGTTCTTTTCTGCAGTGAGTCTGCTTGACAAACATTGCTCTGCAGCAGGCATAAACTATTCAGCAGAATTAAATATTTAGCTGTGCCATATCTGAGTCCTGGGCCCTTGTGAGCCCACCTTCTTGCAAACTGACAGTTCTGAGGCAATACCACGGGGCCATTAATTGCCATCGTGGTGGTGCCCCCAGCACGACCAGAGCTTTGCCCTGTGCAGCAGAATGTTTGCAGAAGTGTTATGGTTTGCAGAGTTGGGTTCTCTTTGAACAGTGTCACCGCTGAGCACAATTAGAAATAAAATACGCCACATCTAGAAAAACAGAGCATAAATAGCGACGTGGCTCAAGGTCATCTGAAAATGTTTCACTGCAGAGGCACATACTTAAGCCTCTCAGACAAACAAGCAGCAGCTCAAAGCAGATAGAATGGTTGCATGAGAAGTTGTGGAATGAGAGCCATGTCAGAACCTGAGTGAAGCATTGGTGTGCTGGAGGCACAGCATTCTCCACATGTTTAGGACCACGTATGTCCAAGTACAACATGCCAAGATACCATCAAGTCAGGGCACTTGGACACCATGGAAATCTCTAAGCAGAGAATTGTGTGTTATCAGACAGCAGAAAACCCTTTTGATTTGTTCTAAATAGTAAAATCCTAATTTCTGAGAGAAACAAAACAAGTCTGTTTAAAACAGAAAAGCTGTAATGCAAAACTAAAGGAAAATCAGTGTTTGTAAGATTGAGTGTAAAAAAAAAATACATTCAAGAAATTACATTCCCTTGGTTTCTGCTTTCTGATTGGAAGTAAAACTTCCTACAAAAAATGTGGGATTGAATCATAAAATAAGGGGAAAAATTAGAAAAATACTTCCTACAATAAATGCAGCAGTCAGCTGTGTTCAGTTCTGAAGTCCTGACTTGCTCTTGACTCTGTATTACAAATGTGTTAATTGTTCCCTTTGGAAGTGGAATCACCTTTTTTGACAAAAAAAAAAGTTAAATAGCTTTTGCATATTTTGTACTACAGTCGTTCTAAAAATCCCCAGCAAACTATTTTCATTTCTGATATTCCATAGTGATGTGGGGATCAAAAAAAGAATATAAATAATAAACCTATTAATAATTGAGATAGTTCTACAGAAGCATGGCTCTGAGAACTACAACCCCCTCTGTGCTTAGGAAAAATATATGAATAGGACCTGCAAAAATTAAAATAATTTTAATAATTAAAGAGTTACAGTGATAAAATGTAGAACGAAGTTATGTTCTACAGTTGTGAGCCAGAAGAACGAGTTGTAAATGTAACTATATAAAGCCCCTATTTCTTTTTTAGCCTAAGATAGTTTAAAAGACAGGGAAGGAGAAGGCATACATGAAATAATGCATTATTTAGGTCATGAATTATTTTCTACAGATTTGTATGCTGATGATATTAGATGGTAGAGTCAATCTCAGCTGAAAAATGAGGGTTTTTTGGCATGGGTTTCATACTTTTTAATTTTCTGTCCAATCTACAATACATGCAGCCTTGTATCATCAGCTTCCAGTAGTTCTCTTTTCATCCTTTACCTCAGTCTTTAAGTGCTTTTCTTGGAGTATTTGTTATAGTATTAGAAGTTTCTAAGTCAAAACACCAGATCAATAACTTCCTACCTCAATATATTTGTCAGCTCCCTGTTATCTAATACTACATCCAGTTTGATATATTTATTTAAAAAAATTTTTTTCAAACAGCAGTTTCATTGCAGTTTTCGTATTCTGGAATGGAAATTGTCCATCTCCTCTCCATCCTTATTATGACAATTAATTTCCGTTTTCTCCAGATATGCTTATTTTCATTTCAGCAGTTGTCCTGCCTCCATCCTCGTGCTCCATGTTATCACCCTTGCTGAAAACTGACTTAATGTATTCCTTCAGTTCAGGCATAATATCTTGATCAGCTCCAATCTCACCCTTATTGTCAAAACACGGACTTACCATTTTATCTTAGGACTAAAATATCTTTTTATCAGTTCTTATTTCCCTCCTAAAATATAATTATGTTTTTCTCTTGACAATTATTGCTTAAGTCTGATAGTCCCTCACCTTTAAGATACAGCTTTCTATGACATACATCTTTCTCTGTGAGCTGCTTGTAATTTTCCTCATATCCTTTC
Source organism: Platysteira castanea (assembly GCA_013397175.1). Taxonomy (NCBI): domain Eukaryota; kingdom Metazoa; phylum Chordata; class Aves; order Passeriformes; genus Platysteira; species Platysteira castanea. The sequence continues at coordinate 1,418,812 of VYXC01012506.1, read as the reverse complement.
TGAGGCAGTAATTCTTCCATTTATCATTGCACTTCTCCCTTCAGGCAAAGTTCCCTTCCCTTCATTGCTCTCCCACTCCCTTCTGGAATACAACACAAAGTGTGTTATTATCAATGCTGTGCTCCCACCACAAATATTTGCTATGAGACACTCATAGCAGTTGTAAAATCCCTCTAAGTTTCTTGACTGGACAACTGAATAATTTTAAAAGAGAAAAAATAGAGATAGGTAAAATGTACTCCCTGAAAAAATAAGCAAACAAAAATAAAAGAATGAGACCACAATATCATCCATCACACAGAACAAAAATTCTCATAACTCACTTGAGATATGTTTTTGAAAGAATACAGAGGAATAAAATATCCAGCAGTGAGCTGACAATTATGGGCTACATTTGGAAGGTCCAGTAATTAATGAACACTCTTTTATTAAATAATGTTTTCCAGTTTTACAAACATGATTTCCCTTAAATTTTTCACTATGTAGCAAGACACTATTCAGATTGAAGTTGCTATAATGCTACTATGACTTCTGAAAAGAAAATTACTTTCACAGACAGGAATTTATCAATATCTAAGGACAGATGTTTGTATACCTTTCTTTTCCCAACTGTGCCAGCTCGAATAGTATCTTCAGACTAAACAGCTTCTGTTTCTCCCTGCATCAGGCAGTGAATTGCACCAATCTAAGAAAAAAGTTTTCCAAGTATTCCATTGGAATTCTTATATTTTATGACACTAAATAGAAAATTCTCTGTCAGAGAACAATCCCTGTGTAGGAGCTGGGTAGTTATGGTGTGTCCATTAAGGCACAGGAAAAGCATCTATTGCACGTAAAATGAAAAAAACCCAATTCTTTTTTGCCATGACCTACAGTGGAAGAGTCTTCTGTCCAGGTCAGGAGTATTCTCAGTTATAATCACTCTTCAAAGCTACACCTTTGTTATCTCACACTGGAGTAGTGCCTCTGCCCTTCCCACTCGGGGCCAAGAGCTCTGAACCGTCGTGCACCTGATGCTGCAGCCAACTGTTTTTTCTGGCTGAAATCCTGTATTTTGCTTCTCCAAATATCCCTCAGCTATTTTACTATAACAGGCCGTTTATCTTAAAATTGAATCAGCATCAGCTTCTGCACAGAAGGTACCATTTCAGTCTGAACTGATGGTCCTTCTAGTGAGTTTGTTGCTTGATCAAATTCCCAAGAGAAATTGAGCTAAGATGCACAAGATATTTCACTGAGAGAAGATCTGGAGTAAGAGAAGATTTTGTGAACATAGTCTAGATTGCACTGAATTTAGGTTTTACTGCAAGCACCTTTAGGTCCTAGACCTCATCTCATAGCTGATCTTCAGTATTTATTTCAGTTTTATCCGAGTACAAAACACTGAGTAGCACAGCAGGGGAAAAGGTTGTTTGGGGTTTTTGTCCAATGCCATTTTTAACATTTTGCTTGTGAGTTACACGCAATTCTGTACCACTACAGAAAATGTTGCCCATACATTTTAAAAATAAACAGCCCAGGAAAATACCTAAATAAATATCAAAGGAAATATCCTAAATAAATATCCAAGGACACTACCTAAATAAATACCATTTGAGTAAATACAGGAGGATTCTATGAATTTCTTTAAAGGTCCATCATGTTCAACATGACCCTCTAGGAACTGCCAGCTCTACTGGTCTCAAATCAAAGCACAAAACTGCCACCTCCCTCTGTCCTTGTCACTGTTCTAACAGAGAAACCTGGTTTTCAGACTACGCCTTTCTAAAAAGCTTCTCTTCGAGGTACATTGTTAGGGTGAGGTGCCTTTATTAAGGAGTTAATACCACGGAAAATCAGATTAAATAAATTCCCAAAGATGCACCTACAACTGCTCTTGTTTCTTAGAGTTTGCAGTCTTGTATTGCTAAATGAACATCTGAAAGTAAAACTAACTAGAAACAGAGATCAGCTTGCTATTATTATATCACCTTTAAAGAGAGAGAATAGGATCACCAAGAAGAAGAGTGGGAAATTATACAGCAGAGATTTCTAGGCTGCTGCAGATTTCAGCTTTGAGAAATCAGAATCTCCCTAAGCTTTTGGGCACTATTAATAAAGAGACACCAACCAGGCAAAATGCCTGCAGCCCTGGCAGCCCTCCTGCCCGCCTCACAGCTCTCACACACCCTGCACCTGCTCAGCTCACCTCTGCAACTCGCCCGCTAATCTCAGCCACAACTGAAACAGAAATTGTGCCAGAAAGAGAATGCCAGGCTGCTCTTCTCTTATTTATCAGAAACCAATGCACTGTTGGCTGGTCTTGAAGTAAGATTTCATTTTTAAGATCTTACGTAGTTTAAAAGAAGTCTCATATAATAATGCACTGTGAGCCCCAGATTAGAGAGACTGTGCAATAATGTTTATATGTGGAAATATCATGTTCAGTTTGTAATAAACTTTCTGGTGTTTGAGAATAGGTTTTTCCAATAGCACTTCTGGAAAACTTAATTTTAGAATGGCACACTAAGAAATCCATGCCCCATCACATAACACTATCCTCAACATATATTGGTACACACGCACACATACATATATATATTATATACCATATATGTGTGTGTTTTTCCACGTATTTTCTAATATTCATGATGTATATTTATTTATACTTTTTCTGATTATTTGGAGAGGAATGTTCTTTTCCAGGAGGCTTGCACAAAAGAAACAAACTTTAAAACCAGAAGTTCCCCTTCAAAAGATATTTGTTTCTTAAGACAGATGGTCTCAAATCAGTTTTAAATATCTTGGCATTTATAGATACTTTATGCAGTATTCAGGTAGAAAAATCAAAACTTACTTGGCTCATGATTTACTTGTTCATCAATCTGACAACACCCACAGAGGAGGCTCACAGTGGAAAACACAAGAGTACCACAACAAGGCAAAATCCTGCTGGATTAGTTCATTTAATACACACCAGCACTTTAACTAAATGACTTTAGTGTACAGCTAAGGCACATTTACCACTTACAAAATGAATTTGTCAGCTTCTGCTAGAGATGCTGAGCCATAATCTGAACCCAGAGAAGAAAAGCACAAGATAGAAACATTCTCAGTCCATATTTTGAATGTTTGTATAGTCACCCTTTCACTTACAAATTACCTGTTCCCCTCCATTCTATCCCCAAGTGCTAAAGGCACAGACATCATTAAGGTACAGATAAGAACTTCCCCACTATCAGAAGTTCTTGTCACTTTAAACCAGGAGCTTTTTCTAAAAACTACATCCTAAACCATTATTTAGTCCATTACAGACACCACGATCACAGGAAGGGGTGATTTAACCACTCACTACAGAATGAAGCTTCAGCAATATCCCTGTGTTTTTACAGCTCTCTCACTGCTGGCTCTGGTTGGGAATTGTGACCTAGGGAAAATTTTTCAGAAGGTCTTCAGGGTTATAGTGCACAAGAATTAAATCTCCAGCTGTTGTTGCCAACTAAGAGTTTTTATCCATTCCAAGTACCAAAAAGATATCCTTTTAATAAGATATTGATATAAAGTCTTCAACACTAAGGACTGTCCGTTAAGGAGACATTTACACTGAACACTTGTTTTCACCATAAAACTCATGAATAAAACAAGAGTAAAATGACTAACATGTTAAATCAATATTATAATTACCAGGGGTCAATTAGAGAGGTTTTGGCCATCAGTTTCAAACATTTCTTCTCTCAAATAAAGACTCTCCCAGTGACAGTGTATTCAATACCAAATACCTAAATAGAAAAATCCTATAAAGATTGCCTGGCTTTGCAAAGCTGACATTTTTTCCCTTTAAAATATACTGCACCTCACATACCATAACATCTTTTCTATACAATATTATAGAATTTTAAATAGAATTTCAAGATTTTAAAAATACTTTTTCCTGAAATATATGGATTTTATTTAAAAACCCCTTCAAAAGTACATTAAAATCCACTGAAAACCCAGAAATAAGCATTCCCATGTATGGAATTCTAAAATGCTTGTATATGGTCTAAATAAAACCTGATTTCATGGAATCTTTTGAAGAATGAATAGGGTAACATTCCTCAGACAAGAAGCTATGAATACAACTGATGGTGCTTTTGAGGAACTAAGCTTGACATCACTTAAATCATCAGTATTACATGTTTATTTCAACATTTGAATTCTCTATTGTTTCTCCCTTTCTTGAGAGCATTATCATCTCAAAGCTAGAATACTATGGAAAAAAAGAAGTCCAATTTAGACACTTTTTCCCTTGGAGTTAGATTATCACTGCATTCAGGGTGGGTTTTTTACCACTAACAAAAAAGTGCAAAGATAATGAAACTAAAGAAATGCAATGGGGCAGCCCATAAACAAACACCAGTTTCTTCTTTAATTCTTGAGGATATCTCCAGGAGTACATATTAATTTTCAGGTTTTAATTCCTACGAAGTCTATCCGAAGAATAACATTCTCTCAGCCATAATGACATAACAGATTTTCAGTCTATACCAACTGCTACAGCTCCACTGACAACACAACTGTTTATATGGGGCACTCAAGAGTCTTAAAATGGAAAAACACTGAATTTCATTGCCTCTCTCCTACAGCCTGACCTTCAGTCAGTTTATGGAGGCACCAACATCTTACAATCCACAATGCCATATGCTGCCTTCTCTCTCAGTTTATGATTAAGTCACACTTCTAAAAGATGAAAAAGCTTTTGATAGGGATATGTCACTGTTCCTGCTTCGGAAATGCAAGCATCTCCCTTTTAGACTCTTCTGGTCTTTTCATCCCATTCCAGTGTTAACTTCAATATTTTAGCAAGGTGATTGTTTTCCAAGGACCTTAACTAAGGATATTTCCTGCTCATATTCGGATGACTAGTTCATTAATATTCCTATGCCCTTCACAGAAAGTTGTTTTTATGTTCTAATCATCTTTCCAGAGGCCAAAAACATAAACCAGGTCATTATGAATTAACTCAAATCAATGTCCAATGACTTTCTAATTTTCATTTCACACTTGATAGCCTCGGTGTTGGCTTTTGGCAACAGTTCCACTGAAGTACTCTTATCAGATATTTTGGGAAGTTTTTTCATCTTTCTGAAACCCTGCCTAATCAAGAGGGCAGCATCATAAACACACACACCATTTCATAGGAAAATTGCCTGGAAGTTGAAACTGTCTTCAATTCAAACACCTCTGCTCTAAAGCTTCTCTAGGATTTGTGCTGACTAAATGCAGGACAGGAAAATGTCAATAAAGATTTAGACTTAAATTCCCTTTGGAGCATACTCTCAGTTCTGTTTACTCGCAGGATATGCTAAGGAGCAACACCACCATGAAAAAGAAGGACGCATTTATGGCTTACGTGGGTAGAAAGCAAAGACCATGCAAGGACTTTCAGACTCCATGCTTTGGTACCTACTGAAAAGAATTGTTCTTCTGAGTTTGGAATTAGTGCCTGAAGAAAGGATCAGTGCACTCTGCCACTATAGGATTTTATTTTCCTTCTGTTAAACTGGGCAGTAAAACTTCCCTTCCCAAAAGGATTTTAGTGATTAATGAGTGCCACACTCCTCAAGCAAGCATGCATTCTGTTCTGTTTGGAAAAAATAAAATTCTGTTTTGGTGGTGTTTCTCCTCTAGAATCCTTATATTTAAAGGATATCTAATCACATCCTTTTTGATTTTGGTGTACTAAATAGTGGTTGACTGAAAAATTGTACATTTTTGTGGTATACTTTAAGCTTTACCTCCAGATTTAGAATATTATTTTCATTTTGGTTGTGGGGAGTTTTTTGGTTGGTTGGTTGGTTGGTTGGTTGGTTGGTTGGCTGGCTGGTTGGTTGGTTGGTTAGGGGTTTTTTGGTTTTTTTTCTTTTTGGTGTCTTTTTTTGTTTGGTTGGTTTCAGTTTTTTCTGTCCTAATCTCACAACAGTTAGAGAGATGGAAAGATTTATTCCCCTGAGCTGTGTGTATCTGATATTGCCACCTTCTGCTCTCGGGGTGTACCTTGGGAGTTCAGGAGCTGTGCATTCCCAGCCTGTCTCAGCAATACGTTACGATGCCACATTTCAATTCTTGAGAAAAACTAGGAATATCCAGGAAGTGTGTACAACAAGTTTGTTGTTTTTTACTATAAGTGATCAAAATTCTGTGAACCATCCTGTGATGGATGGACACATGAACAGTTTGCCAAGTCAGACTCAAATCCTCCTAAGATACTAAAGAAGATACAATGAACCCACTAAATTATCCAAATGAGGAGGTTGGACCAAGGCACTCACAGTCCCTCTTGATGATGCATAAACCCAGTGCTCTCAGATGGAGAATTTAAAACCCAGTGTTTTTTCAATGTTTAGACAACTTCTGCTAATCTAAAAATAAAGGGTTGTTACAGTTCTCTGAAGATTGTACTGAAATTTGTTGGTTATTTCAAGCATAACTCATCTCTCTTCTTTATTCCTTATTTTATAACATTCCTACCCAAGTCACTTCTAAAGCAAAGGAATAAACTTCGTTTTCATAAATTCTATCTTTACACTTCTAAGCAAACCTTTAATTATTCAATGATGTCTGTCATTTCTCCTCGGTTTCACACTCGACTGAAAATGGTGGATTGGGATGATTTGAATCTGAGGCTCCTCGAGGATTTTATTTTCCCTGAACACAAGGGGGAATTCTGTTGTATCTAGAAATCATCATGTTATCTCAAAGAGACAAGTTCATGATTTATTACATAATGATACCCAAGTAAGCTGTTGATACAAATTTAATTACTGCTTACAAGCATAACATCAATCAGTGTATTGGTTTAATATTATTCTGTTGTTTGATTTTTCTTGTTTAAGCACATACTACATTACTTAATTTTTGACTGACACTCTTGTGGGATGAAGTTACACTAAGGCTCTACGTAATTATTTCACCATCAGTTTTACATTCTGTGGTTTTCTCTGATTTCATGTGTTTCCTTTAGTCTAACAGTCCTTAATTTCTAGCTTGCTGTACACTAACTACTGCCATGTCTCTGTGGAAACAAAGGGGTTTCTGTGTTTCTGGAATTTTGAACCTTTCCTCTATTCTGTGCAATTCTCCCTTTTCTGCTGTTTGAAATCTTGGAAATAAGATCTCATTATTAATTCATAATTAATTTCAGCATTAATCGGAAAAATACGTTGAGAAGTGCTTCACTGACTCATATAGATCTCTTATGATATAGCCTCAAGGGCAGATATATAAAGGAACAATATTAACATGAAGGTTATTTGATGCAAAAGTTTGGACACAGCTATTGCAAATGTTCTGTATTAATACTCTACTATTCAGATTTAGATTAAGATCAGAGGCAGAAGAACTGAAAGTCCACTTAAAAAGACTTCAAGGTGAAAGCATGCGGCTGTCAAAAAAATACCTCCAGTTCTGTTTAACATCCAATTCTGTGCCCCCCACCCACCCCATCATTCTAAAATTAGGGTACCAGTGTGCAATGATGAATTAACCCTGTAGGTGGAATTCTAACTGAAAAACATGGAATAGCAGCAGGTTATGCTTTGGCCTTTCTCTACAGAGTCTAATGCTTTATGAAGTGTAGTTTAAAGTTGTGTTTTGTTTCTGCTCACTGATACATATTCAAAGACCAGGATATAATTCAAGATCATAACATCACCAGCCCAGGTCTCAATCCTGGACATACTTTAAGCAAATACAATCCTAATCCCCCCTTTCCTCCCTAGCCAATTTTCATAACCCATCCATTTTCATTGGGCAAGGCTTTACAGAAATATCCTTACCAGAAAAGTATTTGAATGAAGGGAGAGTCGTGGAGGTTTTTTGGCAAACAACAAAGTATAGAAAACACAAAAATGAGAGAAATCAACTTGCTAGATGTGATCACTCGCTATGATTTAAGTTCTATCCATATATGTGCTCAACTGAGTTTTCCTTTTGATTAGCTGACACACTTGACATGTCTTGATGTGCTCTGTAACCAAACAAACTACATCATGGACTTGCTCATTTTTACATAAAGCAGCTATTTCTAGTTCCTCTAAAGCATTCATTTTTAGTGGAAAGCCTAGCAAAGAGTGTCTAAGTATATATTCCTGATTTCAGAGCGATGCATAAAGCCGTACATATCTCAGAACACACTCTGCTTTAACTTAGATAGCTTTTGCCTATTTATTACATCCAATAGCGATGTTCAGGGAAAAAATAATACCCACAAAAGAACCAGGTACTTTAGAAGCAATGGGAACCAAGTGACATGAAAATAAATCATAGATTTACACTTTTAAGATATAGACACCAAGCTTTATGGTCAATAAAGCACTATAAGTCCATGTCTTTGAAAATTATTGTGTTAAATTAATGAAACATACATTGCTCTGCATGTGATGTATGAAGAACAAGTTCCTCTGCAGTGTAAAGGTTCTTCTGTCTGCTGCCTTATGCTAAGTGTGGTGGCTTCTTCAAATAAAAAGCTGGGGTTTGGGTTCCATTAGGCTTCCCTGTGAATGATAAGGCTGCAGCACAACAGTGGGCATTTAGGCCTCAAGATATCAATATTTCCATCAAGGAGATTTGAAGTAAACAGTGCATTCACAAGACACTTATTTATTTATAATTATTTATAATCATTCCATTTTGGAATAATTTGCAATACGTAGAAGCTGTAATTATTTGAGAGATTTTTCATTAAAAAATCTCTGAACTCTCATGCCTCTAGAATGTGAAAAGTCCCTGATTGCTTGTGCTCTGTGGACAAGGAATTTTCAGGAGTCCTCTATGCTCATCTTCTCTCAGGCTGAGGAAGCAGATGGCTTAGATCTACTTCTTTATAAAAATCTCAATTCCTTGCTGCTTATTGCTCATTAGGTTTCCTATGGCAAAACTAGCACCATCAACTAGTACTGAAATGAGGAATTGCTTGAGAGTACCTCGCAGTTTGTGGAAAGATTCTTACTGCTGTGCTACTAAAAAATTAATTCAATTCTTCGTTAATTATAAGACAGCACATATCTTTTTTTAAACTATCATGACAATACAATAAAATGCTGTTTGGGATGAATAACAGCAGAATACTGAATTTTTAAAATACCTCTTACGAGAGTACTGTAGGAGGGAATGTAAACTGTGATGGAACTGCCATATGGTGAGCTTTTAGTGCCAGCATTAACTGAATCCCCCAAAGCAGCATTTTGCTCTTAAACAAAAGGGAAAAAAAAGAAAACCTGCTCTTAAACAAAAGGGGGAAAAAAGAAAACCTGCTCACATGGAGAAAAAAAGCCAATACCAATTCATGTCAGAACTGATCTCTGTAGAAGTTATCTACAGTTATATCAAACCTTCTTTTCTGAGGAAACTATCCTTGAAAGTATTTTCTGTCCTGAGTATTAAGTCTAGACAGATGCTATCAGGCAGTGAAGGATTTCAATCCTACAGTCTCAAGAGCTTTTGCTCTGCTTCCAGCCCTTGCTGCTCCATTGCTTTCTCTCACCTAGCTAAGAAAACAGCGCCTCAGCAACTCCTCCACAGAGGACTCCCCAGGGCTCTGACCCTGCCATTTCCCTCTCTTTACTGTGGGCATATTCTGCAAGGTCAGAAGTAAAGACACATTCAGTCTCTCCCTCGCAATGCCACAAGTACCAGATCCAGAGGAGAGCATCAATTGTATCTATGCATATTATGGAAAGCACTGAAGTCCTGGAATGCATCATGTGCTACACAGAAACTCCTGTATCCCACTACAACACTACATTTCTGTAATACGTGTCCTCTGCAAACATCTGACTGCAAAACGAGAGTTAGTCACCCCCCGTTAAGCCTAACTGAGCAGAACAAGGTCCCTCTGAGCTTTTCTGGGTATGCAAGAAATTAAAATAGTTCTGTGAAGGCCTGACCTTGCTGTCCCATTGAGTTATACAGAAGAATTTTGTTGACTCCAGAGGAGTTTTATCCAGCTCTTTATAAAATCATAGATTTCTTTTTTTCGATGTGCACCTGTTTTAGATACTGTCCTTAAATATATCTCCCACTGGGAAACACTGAACCAAGAAACACTTGTAGTATTTCTTAAGCCTCAAGGTGGGCAAGTGCATTTAATTTTCCCCATGACAGAGTAGAATACACCAGAACCCCTTCAGCATTTTCAAGAGATGGGGCAATACAGTACTGCTACCTTAAGAGAGAGCTCCGTGCAAAATCAGTGTTTGCTTCAGATACATCAAGAAAAGAATCAGCTGCCCTGTCTAATTTTCTCCAAATCAAAAGACTGTGAAATTCAGAAATTCTAAGTCTTCTTTAAAAGAAAATTATTCCACTGCTATCTTACACCTGTCTGATTTGTATTAAGAAAGCTATACAATGAAAAACTTAAAATATAGATTACAGGATGATTTACAGAAATGTGTTATAAGAAAGTTGTTTTACAGGGACAATGAAGGCAGTGCCATCTGCTCCAAAAAGCAAGACACTGAAAAAAGTCTATAAGGGCACACATTCAATATACACTAGACACAAATAAACAGCTCACAGATTCATATATTTTAGTCAACCAGAAAAATATTGGATATTCCATATTAGAGGCTTCATTCATACAATTTCTATCAGCTCTGCATATATGATCAAAATGTAGAGAAATATACCAAAAAGAGAAATATTTCTCTTTAAAATAATCTTTTCTGGACAAGAGGGGAAGACAGAGATTTTTGAATAATGAAAAAGCAAATCAAAACCTTACAAAAATTTCAAGAATTGTTTTCTTTAACTTAACAATAGTGAATTAGGGTTTAATTTGGATACCCAGGATCAAGCTTCATGAGTCCTATAAACTGGAATGTTAAATATCTTGAGAAAAGCCAATCCAATGACATTTCTGTTTTGACACGAGGCTGAGACAGAAACTAGAAAGAATTGGTTATTTAACTGGATATTTCAGGATTTTAAAGGAGTGTTTGTTCGGCATTAGGGGATCCTGTATTACAGGAAGTGTTTCATGCATCTGTATTCATTCCAAAGTTTTTCTGTGTACCACATCTATCTTAGCACAAAATCAGCCCTTGGAATGCCTGGAGACCTTGGAAATGAAATAAATTTCATTTTATTCAGAAGAAGGAAATAAGAAGAGAGAAGGGTTTAGAAAACCTCCTGTTGTGGGAAAGGTCAAGAAAAGTAGAAATTTCCTAAATAGAAGTTTTTTGCCTTTCACCAGACATTTGTGAGCTTGTGTCTTTAACAAATATTGGTCTTTCCTTTCAAAAAAACAGGGACCATTAGGAGAAATCAATTTTTTTCCCCCAGATTTCTCTTCTGTTCTTGATGTGGGCATTCCCCACCCAGAGTCTGTTCAAAAGGAAATTTTCAGTTTCATGGCCTCAGGGGTCTGTGACCCATGAACAGAGCCAGCCCCAGGGCAGACAGTTCTGCTCCCACGGTGCCGAACAGCTGGGCAAGCAGGGTTTGTCAAACTGTGTCTCCAAACACATCTGGTAAAATAGAAGAATTCAAACAGCATTATGAACAAAACAATATAAATAAAAAGCAGGAACAACTGAGAGCAGTGACTCAGCTCCCTGGGCCAGGGCAAAGCCTTGCAGGGTGAAGAGGGTGCGGTTTCTCCGCTGTGGTTCTCTCCCTGAGCCAGGAGCTGCTGATTTCTGTTACCTGCTGGTGGTTTCCTAGCGATTTTCTAATTCAGGGGACTAAGTGTGCACTGTGGTACCCAGAAATTACACCTGCTCTTGATTTTACTGTGCTGAAAACACTGGTGTCCTTGTGGATACAAAAAAGGCTGCTAAGCAAGGATTTTCTTGCTTCTCTCTAATCCCATGAAAGACCTTCCTTTCTCACAGAAGCTATCAGTAGAGTTTTGTAAACTATGGACACCTGCATATTCTTTTTAGTACAAGTAGAGAAAAATATTTTGAATAGAGTTCAACCAATCACCTCCGAGGGGTGGTTAGGAAATTGACCAACTAAACCATGAGAAAATTATCCTATAAAAGAGCTGTAAAATAATTAAATAAATCAATCCTGCTGGATTCCCGCCTGCTGCATCTAGCTGTCCTTCTCCACTCTTCTCCGGGAAAGGGCAATAAGCAGTCTACAGTGTCCTGACTCTAAATACTGCAGGGAGACATTTAAACCAAGATTTGGGCTTCTGGGAGTTGTGTAAAATCCTGGTGTAAAAGAAACAAGTGGTGTGGCCAGTAGGGCAGTACCAAAGACAGGAACTGTTCTGCTTTTGGTGACTGTAGAAGAGGACAGAGCTCAGCGTTTTCACTGAAGTCCCTGGACTTTCACAGCCCCTTTTCCTGTTCCTGTCTGCACAGCCACAGAACTTTACTGCTTAGCCTTGTGGGCTCTCTGTTGACTAAGGAGAAAAGCTGACCTCTGAGACAATCAGGACCAGCATTTTTGCCAGAGCTGGGCAATACTTAGCGGTCTGTTGGTTCACATGAGCCAGGAACACAAGGAATAAGTCAGCCAAAATCTAACCAGAAAATTAGGCTTATGAGAGAATTGATTCTGGAGGAAGATGGGGAAGAACAGAATTTATCTAGTTGGAAAAGGGAATTATGTTTTCTACCAACTTCTGATAATTTATTTTCTTTTCAGAATTCATAACTCACATGAGCTTTGAGGGAGGGATAAATAGGGGCAATGCTTGGAAGCTAAAACTGAGAAAAGATTTCTGTAAATTCTTTAACTGGAAGCTGAGTATAGGACCACTCTAATCTGAACAGAATTACACAAACTTGTTTCTTTTAGGAAAAAGAGCTGCAATTCATAATAATTTCCAAATGCATTAAACAGTCAGCACATTTCCCAAAGTGCACATTTATTTGAGAAAGATCAGCAAGCTATAGAGTGAAATCAATCAGCTACCCACCTTACAATATTTTAGGTTTTCTGCCACTGAGGATAACAGGCTACCAGTTATTAGGATTGTTTTTCTTTTGAGTGATGAGGAAAACTTCTGTGTACAGAGTAAGTGATGAATACATTCCGATAGTAGAATGCTCCACATTCTCATTGAAGTTATAGAAATAAGAAGACTTACAAAACCGACACTGGTAGAAGACAACCAAGAGTTTTGTGTAAAGGATGTTGTTTCATGACCTTTTCACTTTGAGAGTCTGCATGCACTCAGGTACACATACCAGCACTTAAGCCTCAGACACATATTTATTTTTAATTACTTTGATACAGCTCTGAATATTACAGGCCTGCTGGATAAGAAATTGCAAATACTTGCCAAATCCCAGTGATTTAATCAGGAAGGAAGTTCAGTCTCTGAATCAAGTGCATGACTATAAACACAGTATCTTCTTGATTTTAATGAAGAGAAATAAATAAGCTCCTCCTCAGCTTGTACGAGCTTATACTGTATATAGCCTTCCTTCAGACTATACCTCATAGTTGAACAGGGAAGATTTTGGTCTAATGTCCCTTTTTACTTTTTGGAGTTTAAATAAAATCCCTTCAGCCTTTCAGTAATAGAAATGAAACAAAGTATTTTAAGAAATGGTTCTTTCATTTTTATCTATCAATAGCAAAACATTATGGGAAAAAAAAAAGCAATTGAAACTCAAATTTCTATCAATGGGAACTGCTCAGAATTTCAAAACAAGGGGAGAAAAGTGGAGAAAACCACCAAGAGCTGCAAGTTTGTGATAAATACTGAAACATCAAATCAAATTTCTACCTAATTCTACTAAATTCATTGTATCATTCTAGAAGCAAACTCTATATCCTGTTTCCCTGACACTGCAGTCAGTGGTTAAACACAAGAACAAGTTCAGACTGAAAGCAATTTAAAAAGTAAAGTTCATTTGTCTTGTAAAAGGCAAAGTTCAGTTCTCATAATTCAAATGGCTTCAGACAATGCTGATGCCTTGTGCTTTCTGCAGGCCAGGAAGAGATATAAAAGATTCTGTGGGCTGACTCTATTAATCATAACTTCTAAAGAAATGAAAAACATGTGCTTGAATATTCTGCTGCGATTCCCTGCATTTATTCTTCTGACAATTGTTTTTCTTGAGAAACCATTTATAAAGCTCTAATTATTCACAGTTCCATTTATAAAGTGAGTCTGAGGCTGTGCTAGTGCTTTTTATCATTTCGTGATAACCATTGCACCATTTCATCAGGCATTGCACAAAAAGCCAAAGCCCTCTGCTCACAAAGTCAAGAGCTAAATGTTCTTGACCCTGAAATACATGAAACAAATGGAGGACTGCTGAAAAATACTGTCTAAATACTCCAAGGAAAGCTCTGCACACTGTTTCTTTCTGCCCCAGTCAGATCAATCCTACTGACACAGAGAAGTGTTTGGAACCCACCCACCTGCTCAGTTTCTTCAGCAATTCATCAGTGAGAACATATTCAAGTGTATCAGGGGCTCCGAGTATCATCACACTGCCATCTGAACGTTAGAAGTGTGACTAAGGAAAGCTTTTGCTTACACTAACAGGGGCAGGAAAGGTATTCAGCCCCGGAGAGCTGCCTGCAAGTCCCGTCAGAGTGCAGAAAACCATCAGGAATCCTACAGCAACATTTCCATGGGGTGAAGCATTTACCTCAAGAGCTTGAGAGCCCCTCTGTCACAACGCTGTGCCCCGCTGACATTTATTAAAATAGCCTGCAATATCATCTCTTGTCTTAAAAATAATTTATTATCAAGCTAAGGCTCTGCCAAGTGCCTTCAGGCTATCTTCAGCATATTTTTAAAAGCAATTTCTAAAGTAATATATATGGAAGAAATGCTCTCAAGGTTTAAAAGCATAAAGCAAGCAAACAGCACTTCTTTACCCCAGCTCAGCACTGAGGCAGAATGCTCAGACCTTTGGGCTTAGCACACTCTCAGAGGCCAGGAGGTTTTGGTTCGAGCACCACTAGTGGGTACAGGAGCCAAGTCTCCTCCACTCTGGAACAGTGCTTGAATCCCAAATGTTCTGCTCCTCCTCCATCTGCGCCTTCTTCAACAGCAGGGTTCAAAAACACCTACTTTGAAAGGAAGGAGATAAGCCTTCAGGTAAGGGAAACTTGCCAGGCGCAGGGGGTATTTTCTTGATGCTGGAGTGGCGGTGAAATCTCAGCAGGGCACTGACTTTCAAACCCCTCTGTGTCCCTGCACAGAGAGCTCCCAGGATCCTCATCGGGGCAGATACCCGGCCCCTGGGGACCCCAGCCTGAGGCGCCGTGCCCTCCACTGGGCACTGAGCAAGAAACTGGGGTAGAGCTGACTGTGTTATGGAGACTTCTTGCTCATCCCATTTCATTAAGGTCATTTTTGTACACCGCAAAATTATCATTATGTAATTTAGATGCATTAACTTTTGGCTATAGCTTCAATGTCTCTGAAACGGAATGGCTGCTGTGCTATATATGAAGGGACTATTAACTCAGATTAAAGAGCGAACTTGGCAGGTACAGCACATACACAGGATGAATTTTTATTTTGAGGCTTGAGCAAGAGTGAAAATTCTCACTTGGCCAAAGGTGGTCCTGTCAGATGACATCATGTCATGTAGCACTGAACAGCAATCAAATGTTCTGTGACAACGTGTAGCCACACTTGCACAGCAGCAAAAAGTCATCACACAAATGGGAACGTGCTGAAGTTGTCTGAGTGTGAGCAGGTGTCCCAGAGTGTAATTAGCACTTCACAGCCCTTTCGTTCCTTCGGATTAATCTGCCCAGAATTAGCAAGTTGTGCTGGCACAGTGTGGCTGATAGGTCCCCCTGCATCTGCCATGCCTGACAACCCCAGACCATTCTCAGCTTTGGGAACCAGCTTATGTCTTTCCTCTCTAACAGCCTAGCTGAGAGGTTAGGCTGAATGTTCCAATGGTTTCTATTTTCATATTTTAAAGTAATTAGTAATACACATCACATCCCACTTCCCTTAACGTTCTTTTTAACCTATTTTGAAACAGAGCAATCAAAGTATCTTGTAGCAAAAGTAGTTGAACATTCAAGATCTTGAACAGAGGGAGAGGAACAAAAAATAAATCTCAATTTACAGTCTAAATCAAGTTTTCTATCTAGACTCAATTCTATTCCCATTTCAACCTTTATGTGAAAAGAAATAGGACTCATTTTGAAACATTTAAAGAGAGAGACATGGGCCTCTGGATATTTTTTTCCTGGATTCAACTCTGATATAATAAATCTATTATATAATGCCAAGCTAAGAGTCAAAGCACAATTCTAATACACCTTTTAAAGCTACAAAAAAATGTGCTTTGATTTAAATCGCTAGGTTAAAGTGCCTTTAGAGATAATATTTAGGCTTTTGTTCACATCCTGCTAACCCAATTCCCCAGAAAAAACCATAAAAGACAGACCAAAGAAGAATTGATTTGCAAATTTGCTTTAGTAAACACCAATCTATTTTTCAAGAGAGGAAACAAAAATATATAAATTCTAATACAAGAAATCTGTCAGGGAAGAAAGAGGTTTTCTCTATCACAGGATGAGTTAGCAATGAGATTAAATTTAGAAATACAGGGCCAGGTATTACAGTTAATATTACAGAGGAAAAACAAAATTTGAAATGTTACAAAAAGGAGATGCCAGAGTTACCAAAAATAAATACGAAAACAAAAATCACCAGGAACACCTGGCAAATGTGTTCATCAGATTTCTGCCAGTATGGCTAGTGCTCAAAAGAGAAATATTATTTTGTTTCAATTTCTTCATGCCAAAATGTTATTATTTTTACTTTAGTTTAAATTTAACTCACTGGTAAAGAAGATACTGAAGAGCTGGCTCATTTCTCTGTGCTGTGACCAAAGCTTTGATTAGAGCAAATTTGTCCCAAGCCGTGGGGGAAGTGAGAGCAGACCCTCCAGCTGCCCCAGCAGGATACGGTGCCAAGCCAAACCTGCTGGGCTTGGGAAAGGGAGGGCAGCCTTAAACCTGCTCAGTTCCATAAGAAAACTGGGCAAAGCAAGTCTGCTCAGTCAGTACAGACAACAGGGTTTATCCCACTTGAAGAACTTCCCTTTTCTGGTGTTATATTTTTGGGGGGAGAAAATACCTGGTGGTTGTTAAACCTTGAGTTCCACAAAAGAAAACCACTGAAATCCATCCCGTAAAAGAGAAAGCAAACCATCTACTGCTTTCAAGTAGCTATAAACCAGTGTGTATTAGCAACTCAGTAAGCCATTAAATAAGCTTGTTCCTGGGCTTGAATTCCTCAAGGTCCCATTTAAAAGAAATTAGGAGCTTTTCATATGCAGAAAACTCTAAAGTGCGTGCTAAAACAATGTCTCAAAAATTATATAAATTTAGAAGCGGTTGGTTGACTAAAACAGCCTTGCCAACAATGTGTTTATAAATGTTTTGGTTGTTATTAGAAAGTACTGGAGCTATTACAAAAGTATAGAGATGCATTAATAAATCATAGCAATTACACAGCGTTTTACATCCTTACAGTGCCATGCAGAAGTGTAGTACACAAATATATTTCCTTATTAGACTTTTATTGTTTAGTTAGATGCTTTTCCTCACACTGTTGTGGCAAGACTCACAACTGGATGGTGCCTCAGACTCATCCTCCTTTTTCCAGCTCATATTAAGCCACTTAGTTAAATAGGAAAGACATTTTCAGGCCGGGGCAGAATTTTCTTTGTAAAAGAGGGAACTTCAAAATCGTAAAAGCTACAAATCGGTATCACGTTGAAAACTATTAAATTTCCATTTGAGAAACAAAAAAATTCCCCAAACCTCTTCTATTAATGCTTAGACTAAGTTCCTTCCAATTTTTTTAAGTAAATCTTTGTGCTCATGACATGCAAAGAGCAGCTTTTTTACTATAACTCTTCTGAAATATTCCATTTAACACAAAGGATTAAAAAATATGAGAAGGTGCCTATTGACAAGAAAGAAAAAATGCACTGTTTAACCTTTATTTAAAGTAGACATTCTCTCAGACAGATGAATGCTAGGGTTTACATTCACTCCAGAAATATTTTTTCTGTGAATGGAATTTTCAGAGAATCTTAGATTCATAAAATCACATTCTGGAAAAGGCAAGCCTTGTTTTATGTTCTTAACCACTTACACAAAACTTTTTTGGAAATTATTTTACATGAAAAATCATTAGTTTTTCAGAAATGAATAGGAATCAAAGGACCTTTGATTCCAGCTACATGAGACATTTGGATTAGACTCCATATGGGATGGGTGGATGTCAGCAAAGAAGAGACAGTATAACCTGGAGGGAAGCTCACTGAAGTTCTAAACCAGCTGGAGACAGAATAGGGTCAGTGCAGAGACCTCTGACAAAATGAATCTGGCTGAGAAAGCAGGAAACCTCCTCAGGGATCAGCACGAATAAACCTCACCAAATAAGGGGTTATCTTCACAACTCTTTTGCTCTTTCCAATGCAAATTCTTGGCAAACAAAACAATACAAATCCAAACAGAATCATCTAAGAACAGCTGTGACATGTTTCTTTACCTAGACTACAAGCTGGAATAGAATGGCTCTTCAGTATAAAAAGTAACCAATATCAGATGAAATGCTGACAACAGAGGTTTTCATCGACAATGGAGAAAACATACATATTCTATAAGTCTCACTGCAATTTAAGTAGTTTGACTGTACCCTCTGGATTTGTAACTGTGATCGTGGAAGTAGCTCCAAATTTCACAACCAGCTGCCTTGGAATCAAAGGACGAAAATGTTTGGGGTTTTCTTTTTTTTTTTCATCAGAACTTTTTTGTGTACAGCCCACACAGGCCCATCAGCATATGAAATATAAAATGTAAAATAAGCCTCCACAAACTAAAACACTGGAATAACCATAATTATATATCACCACCACCCCTCTTTTTCTTAGAATACTCTGGGAGGTACTAAAATACAGACCAAAATAGCTACAAGCTTGAACTTGATACAAATTTCATCAGAACTGAGAATTCATTCTATTCCATGAAACAGCAAGATTCCTGTTGAGTGTAACGGGATCATTTCCAAGAACATAAGAAAATAGGATCCTGTATCCCCACTTACTGGAAATTGCCCATGTGTAAACTCAGATTATATTCTCACAAAGAGACCTACGTAGATCAATCTCTTTTGAATTTGTGAAAAGTAGACTGGAGGATTGGAGGCTTCTCAGCTATACAGAACTCCCCCAAAACCTCTCCTGAGATTCCAGACACAGACTGTAGATGCTCTCCCTTTATTTTTTGTTATATGTGTTTGATCAGTTTGCCTTTGAATGACCCAAATGCTACAAAACTTCCTGTCATGTACTGGTAACAGCAGAAGTGCTTTTGAATAGAGAAAAATATCTTTCCACAGCTAAAGCAACACCCAAGGTTTTTAAAATGGTGGTAGAGGTTTTCCCCCTGAGGCAGTAGGAGCTTATGGATAATATCCCTTGCCTGCCCCATCTCTGACCCAACAGCAAACACTTGCAGCACTCCACTGATCTGCCAGCTCGAATATGAAGAAAACAAACCAATTCCCTTCAGTTAGTAAATGCTAATATAATCAAACCCATTGTCCTTTTATCTCATGGAAAAATGTACTCGATAAGCCTTGTGCCATTATTACAAAGTGCCCAAGTTCATATTTGTCATATAACGAATTCCCTTTCCTACTTCTAGCTATGAGGTATCTTCCTATTGCAATTTAAGTGAACTTTGCCTGTCTGCTGCTACATCAATCTTCCAGCTAAACTGTACTTTTGCTTAAATTGAAGAACTCCACTGATACCAGGTGCTAAGATAAGGAAAGCTTATTCATCCTAAGAGGGAAAAGACCATCTGAGAAATTGTAAAAGACACTAGAAAAGGTTAAATGCAGTCAAAAGAGTAAAGTGAAGGGTGGGGTAGGAGGAAGACTGAAAAATAAAGGATGATAGAAAACAAGACAAAGACCAGAGGACTGAAAAAGAGACCCAGAACTCCTTACATCAATGCTTAACCCTGTGAGAAGACAACTCAGTGCTTCTCTGAAAGACTTGCTCCCCAAGGATTCTCAGTTCCCGACCAGGGACCTGCGCAGTGCTTTTCTGACACACTCCATGCAGTGTTTCTCTCCCAAGTGGCAGCTGCCCAAGGCTTAATATTTTCACATTTCCAAGACTCTGCTTAGGTGTGTACATAGGAAGAGGGTTGAAGGGAGAAGAAATCAGTGGCAGATCATGGAAATACAAAGCCTACATCTCTAAGGTGACAGGTCATGCTTTGCTGAACACCAGAATGTGCTTAAATGGCAGATGCTTTCAGCTTATACTGGAACCTACTTGCTTTAGTTTTAGCCATGCTAGATGGTAGCTACTGATTTTTGGAGTGCTTAGGCAGATAATGTTGCTGACATGATGAATATTAATCTAGACAATTAAATGACAAATATGATGGGAACATGCAAGTCTGAGTTGATACGTCTCAGGCTGGCTTTCTCTGATATTAGAATGAATGCCGTAAGCTGAATAAACCACTTATATCTGCACTACTCCCAATCAGAGACATCAAAACTCATTAATCCTTGTTACGTAAAAAATCCCTCCCTGTCAATTCCTTGCTTGTGTTGAAAAGCAAGTTCAGCAGAAGCATCGTTGAGCATCCATGCACCTGTACAATGGACTATAGTAGCAATTCTACTGCCTTTTACAAAAGGCAGTGACTTCTGGGACATCTGGGGTCGAGGAAAAAGCATACAGAGAAAAATATTAAAAGGTCCTTTGGAAAATATTGGATATTTTTTCATGTTTAGAGTTTTAATACATGTTTTAATACATGTTTGTTCATATTACACTGATAATTGACAACCTACGTACTATTCTTGATTTGTACAACAGTGTTTGTTTAAACTTGAGCACACACAACATACATGTTTTATCTGATAAACTCTGTGCTGAGTAATTGGACTGATGCTGGCCCCAGTCCAGGGCTTTTCCTTGATCCTCCTGAATCCCGCTTCTTTTATATTTAATTTAGCATAAAGTCTAGCACTGTATCTCAGCTGTCAGCAGCAAGTAAGAGCTGCAAGACAGAAAAAGGCAACCCCTTCATCCGCCTGTGTGACAACTGCTGGTGCCAAGCTACAGCAGCTTTTCCAGCACCGTCTGACAATGCAGGGAGAGCTTAGATGGAACAAACTGTTCAGCTCCGAGCTGGGATGGGGAAGCATTGACAGCCCATACAAAGCAGAGAGCAGGCTTAGTGTCTCAGGGGAGACATTAAACACCGTGGGTGCTGTGTCAGCACTCCCACACAAAGCACCCACAGAACTTCCCCAAGCCAAATCACTTCACTTTGAATTAAAGAAGGAAGAGACACTCAGAAGATCAGTAATATTTAATAATGTAAGCAATGGCTTTCAGAAGCCAGTATTAAGTGGTTTTTAGCCTGAATTTCTGACGAATTTTATCCACCACCTCCTCTGACCTCATTTTTGACCATAGCAAAGTGCAAAATATCCCAAATTATAAATTACGTAGGAAACGTAATTTACATTATGTAAGTAACACCGGCTCATTTTTGGATGTGAATTTAATTGAACATGGAGACACCAGAATTACACATCTCTTTTATCAGTACCATTTTGCTGAGAAAGAAATAAAAAGAAGTTTTCTGACAAAGGATTCCATGAAGCCAACAGAAACTGTAGTGCTCATTCAGCCCAAAAGAACATTTAAGAGGCCAGTCGGCCTGACACACAAGTGCTTTGGTTATAAGTTCATCAGGAAATGAGAAAAATGCCTAAGTGTCAATAGACTTTGAAATTACAAGCTTATCTACTGCTCTTTCAACTCATTTGTTTTCCATAACAAAACCACATATGATGAAAGCTGTCTTAAAAAGCACATCCACGGCAGCAGTGAGCAGACCAGCACACTCTATTGCAGCAAGGCAGCCCCAGAAAGAGCAGAGATTTGTCACTGAACAGGCTCGGTTTGCTTGCAGGGAGAGCGGAGAGCCAGCTGGACACGGGTGGTACTGCACAAAAAGAACAGCACTGCTCTTGTCACCTCTGGGAGCAGCCCAAAGTCTGCCTCTCCTCACTCTCAGCAGCTCGGCTGGCAGGTAAACTCTGTGGTTTGTGTCTGTACAATGCAGATATTCAATCCCAAATTGAGAATAACTGGATTAAAGCGAAATAAAATTTGGAATGTATCTATAATCCTTCTATTGCCAGGAGGAGTTTCCAAGGCACACAAGGCAGACTACTGCTCTACTAATTGCTATGACATTGTCTAATAACTTAAGGTAAAAACATTAATAATGCTGATAAGAAGCATTCAAACCGCTCGAGATTTAACTCATAGTAAAGAGTGGCAGTCTAAATCTCTTACCATCATGTAATTTCTTTTTTGTTTGTATTTTTTTAATAGAACATGCTTATTAATGTTCAAAAAGTTTATAGTTAAGGTTTATAAAACTTACTTTTCTCAGTTTCAACTTCTGATTTTTATTGCTTCATTTCATTAAAAACAGTGACCTTTTTTTCTATCAAAAAAGATAAGAACTGGGAAATATAGGAAAATATACAGAGAATAAAAAGGGTTATTTCAACCTGTCATGAACAGTGTCTAGTAAAAGCCTAAATCTTATCGTAAAATGTTTTTAAAGTACTTTAATGTTTCTAAGTGGCTAATGGATGCAGAGGTGAACAACCAGTGCTGTGCTTCTCAAGCAAAATGAGGTACTTAGATGGAAAGAATTTTTGCAATAGAAAGACAATTACTTTTTTTATATCCTCCTTGGAGCAATAAGGTTACTCTAACAATCCTGAACACAGAAACCACTTGTTTTATTCTTTATTCCCTATTGAATTTAATTTGCTACATTCTGGCTTAAAGTAGCTAAGGAGGAAGGAGTTCCACATACAACTTTTCAAGCAAATTACTTGTTCTGTGAAAAGAAATTTTCATAATGGCAGCAGTAAACATCTTGGTTCATAAAAGCTTCCCGGGTCTCCACTTTTCAGTAAGAAGCAGTTGGAATTAGAAAGGAAACTTCTGAAAATGTAGGTTTTCCATAGTACTTTGCAGTGAAGTTCTCTATTATGCATTTGTGCTGCATACCTCTTTGCTATAAACCCAAATCACGTACATATCTATGTATGTTCTTTCTCTTCCTGCATTTATAATTTTGACAGAAGATGAATGACCTCTTTCTTCCTAGTTCCATCTTTTCTTTTTAATGTTAAAGAAAATACAATAAAATAGCATGGTTGCATCTATTATTGGCTATTTTCTTTCCTGTGAGATAGAAAATCATTGGCACCCACATCTGGAGTGTCACGGGACAAATTGAAAGCTTCTTAATGAAAAAACACAGGGAATGCACTTTTCCAGCCACCCAGCTGAAAAGATTTTTCAATGCAATCAATTATTAGAAATAGAGAGTTCGAAATATGGATCATTTCTAGTCGATTTCTAGCAAGAAAGAGGAAACATATTATGAGTATACGATATTGAGAAAAAACTGTGGGTTTAGCTCTCTGATATGTCATTCTCCTGAATTTTCATATATGGTCCAACAGCAATTGCCTTTTTCTGATACTTTGTGCAGCCTCTCCCTAAGGACATTAGAAAATTGAGATAAAATGGCAGAGGAGTTGCCAAATTCTTTGCAATATTGCAGCAGAGGTTTTGACTTGTGACATGAGTGACACTGACCAAGTGACAGGATAAAGCTGGGTATTAACAGCAGGTTTAGAAGTGTTTGCAGGTATATTCCTACCTGATCCACCGGCCAGTTTTTGGGAAAACAGTCCTATTTGTTTCCAGAACCCTGAGTTTGAGCTTATACCCCTTTGAGCTTATACTGTTAAATAAATCTTTAACTGTTTTTTTTTTTTTTACACTTCTGTGAAGGAAACTCTGAAGAATTAGAGTGTTTTCCATTGTTGTTGTTTGTTGTGGTTTTGATTTGTTTTTTTTTTAAGAAGAGAAATACAGAGGAACACAAAAAGGTATTTCTTACCCACTATCTGATAAGAGTTCAAATCACTGCAAGTGATTGAGGTTTGCCTTTAGAAGCCTGGAACCAGATAGAAGCAGCTGAGTCATAGCTGAGACTCATTATCTGCAAGATATCAAAAGCTCTGACCAGTTTCTGCAGCTGGACTGACCACACTTTACCCTTTTGCTCAAGCCTTAAAATATTCAGCAGTGTCCCAGAGTATTTTTTATGGCATCTACAAAAGGAGACTGGAACAAGCAACTACTGTTGACTGTTAGACCATAAAGAACTACACAGAATAAAGTCATCTAGTACTTGTGTGTTTAACAGTTCAGACTTCATATGCAAAGCCTTCCGTTTGTTATGGATTATAAACCTGCTGGATACACACAGTGCATATATTCACACATGGGCATATAATTAAAAATTGAAAAGTGAGAGTATATTTTTGGCAACCTCTTAAAAACAATCAAAAATTGACATTCTGTAATATCACTGTTGTCCTGCAGTCATTCACGCAGTGCAAATGTAGCCCTTTTTTAAAAATCAGTTTTGTTCGGCTGTTTTCTGTTTTGTATTTCAGATGGTCAGCTTAGAAAAAAAGCCCAAACACACAGTTATGGTCACTGCCAAGATGGCAGGGGATTGACAAGAGCTTTTTGCTATTTTTTTCTCTTTTACAGTTTCAAGTTTTCAGCATGTAAATCTGCCCTCCCCCTGTTCAGCACGGAGGTCTGCTCACTACAGAAATGCTTCCTTGGGAATACAAAATCAATTCCTGTCCAAAGTAAACTGGGAAAAGTGTTAGCACAAACCATAAGAATACTTTTGATTGAAGGAGCTCTGTTAAGATTCAAGGAGAGCAATATTTTTTTACCAGGTCTGCAAGTTTGATCAACCATATCCACTGACTTTAGGAGGTAATGAAAGTGCCAAAGGCTGAGCTGCCATGACCTGTGGAGATGGAATTCAAAACCACTGGGCATTCATGAGTAAGTCCCCTAATGGTTTCCTCATTCCTCTTACCATATGAAACTACTCAGAAGTCACTTTTGCTTTTTTTTTACTCTGATTTCTCTTATGTCTTTAATTGTTTTCTAACTGAAAACAAGTGGGATTCTGCTCTTTGTAAGGTATCAGAAACTGAAACATTCTGATTTATTTAAAGATTTCCCTATTTACTCAAGGTATTTTGCCCAGCCGAAATGCAGATTTTCCTCCCCAAGAATAAGAACATGGCAAGTTTCTCTGCTTTTCTGGAAAGTATGACAACATAAGAACCAACATTTTTTTTTCTTTTTTGAAAGCCATTGAAAAGACTTAGGAATTGACAAGAAAATTATTTCATGATCTCTGGGGTTTTTTGGCAATTATATCAATGGTAACTGCTTTCCTGAAAATCCATTGCTAGAACATAAGCAAGGAAAATTATTGAGATTACTTTGTTAAGTCATATAAGGATATATGACACCTTGCTTTCTGGAACTTCCTAACATCAAAACACCTGCTTAGATTTCTAACCTACAGTAACTCACTTATGAGAAATTGTGTTGAGAAGGGAAAAAATTGAAATGCTTGGAAACCTTCAGGGTATTTTGGATTTTATGAAGTCATTGAGTTATAAACATTTTAAAGGACACATATTACACCACCTGAGCTGCACTGTCTTCAATAACCCAGCATGGAAACACTAGTGTGCTTTACAAAACAGCCACACTCTGGCTGTTCGAGGCATTAGAGCCCCTAAGGCTGCTCTATTTGGAGATTTTAGTTAATTTTTTTTCCGTTTTGAATGACAAAGAAAAGAAAGTTATTCCAGGGCTATAACTGAGGACAAAAACCTGTCCTCTGAACATTTGTGCTTACAAATATGCTAATCTTGCCATCACTTTGCCTTAAAAGGCAGCAGCCTTTCCTTTACAGCTCCTGACACGCTTTGATGTGCTGTCCATTTAACTGGTTTAGATGGTATTTTAAACCTGAATTTAAGGGCATCACACTGTCACTGTCTTCAAAAAGAAGCTGTTATTGCTGTAACCAAAGTTTAATAACCGTGTGGGAGGGAGACAAGTTCAAAGCAGAGATGGGAAACTTGGGACCTCAGCAACATCTGGTGCCTTTTTCACAGGTTACGAGAGTTAAATTGCACAGTGCTTTGGAGAAATGATTCTATTTGCTTCAATACCCAAAGATAATGCAAGCCACAGAGGATGACAGGAAGGTCGGGGATCCTGATAAATCAAGTATTTAGAACAGTCTATCTCTTTCCACAGTACCTATCAAAAACTTACCAGAGCTCTTGGGCAGGAAAAGACAAGACATTTTTTCAAGTGCAAGGATCATTTACACTAAATACCCCCGACAAGCAAATTTATTCCACATGAATATTTACAACATCTGTCTGTCTGAAAGCAACCAGCTTTAAGAAGAGGTAAATAAATCTTTAACTTAGTAAATGGCTGGGAAGTTTTATATTTCTTCAGTGAGAACCAAATCTGATCCAGGGACTAATGGGGAGAGTGAGATCCTTTCCTTTGAGTCCAGGGAACTTTGGATTAGGCTCTTGATTCAAGTTTTTCTTTTTTTTTTTTAGTTTTAAAATGATATCCAGTATTTAGAATGTTCCATGGTGCTTAGGAAGCATGATTCAAATGTATCATGGAAAAACCAGTCCGCTCCCTTCAGAGATAATAGCTAAAAAAATCCCAAACACCTTTTTTCAAGTTATGCCTCTCTTGCCAAAAACAATGAAAAATACATATTGTGTTAACTCAGGTCACTCAAACCCAGTCTTGCATTTTTATCTTTGTTTCTCAAGTCAGACAGAAAATTAATAACACTTGGTGCTTTCTATTTCTCCGATTGTGCTTTCTCTCCTCTCCCACTAAGGCAAGTCAGAGTTGATAAGAAAAGCAGATAATAGAGAGAAAAGTGAGATGTTCATCACATTTCTCTCACTCTCAGGTTGGAGGGTTTATTATTTTCATACAGCCTCCTCCCCCACTTGTGGGCCTCTCATACAAGAACAAACATTCAGCCTCAGGCTCTCAAACAGGCCCCAGGAGAAGGAGTGTGGATGATTCTCAGACATGTTCCTTTCTCCCAGCACACAAAAGCCTTTTTACTTTTCTGATCATTCCTTACAGCAGTACTTGCCCAACATTGCATTTTTGTCTCACTGACTCTCAGCGAGCTCCAAGAAGCATCGTTCTTTTGCCTGGCCACTTCCAAAGTCAAATTGATTATGCTCAGCCTCTCCAAATTTGCCATTCAAATCTTACTGGTTGATTTTTTTTGTTTCTAAGCTTTCATCTACAGGGAAATTTCACCTTTGGGAATTTGGTCCAGCTGACTGAGCCAAGCATTCTTTCTAATTAATTTTCATTTCTGTTTCTGATTATAAAACCACTACAGAAATCAGGTCTCCATAGGGTGGATCCTCCCTTAAGCCCCAATCCACTGAATGCCATGTGTTTTCATCACATCCTGACACTAACAATCCTTTGAGGTGCATTTTACTGGGGTACCAAAACCTGGTTAATTGTCTAAGTCTGATTACAACTCCAGACTGAGACTTCACTTATGAAAGCCTTGTCTAGAGGGAAACCCCTTCAGAATTGAAAGTCTTATGAAAAAAAAAAAAGAATTTTAATTTAATTTAAAAAAAAAGAATTTAATATTTTAATTTTAATTTTCCAAAAACCTTAAAACTACACCTTCATATATAACGTTGTTGCAATATATGAGCTACAGTATGAAGAGCTTGAGGAGTGGATCCTTCCCAATTCCTCTTTTTTTTTTTCCCATTTTCAGTCACCTGGGACTCCAGAACTGTTTGAAAATAGATTTCATACTTTTTTATTGCCCAAACTGCTATCTGGAATTAGAAAGAATAATTTGCCACATAAGAATAAATCTAGATCTAATTTCTCCTGTTTCACAGATATTCAGTAGCAAAAGCTCACAGAGAATAAAACCTTCTATGGCTTCCCCACATAAGGGAGGTTTAGGCTGGTTGTTGAAAAAGGTTCTTCACCCAGAGGGTGGTTGGGCACTGTCATGGGTTAACCCTAGCTTGAAGTTTTAGTTTGAGAATTCCAGCAGTCTATCCCAAGGTTACTGCTGCTGCTGCTGCTGATATGTGCAGGGGCCACCCCTCCTCCTCCTGTTTGTCAGGTTTCTTTGGAGAGAAATGGAGCTAAGGAAGTGATGCTGCTGCTAAAGGCTG
>VYXC01012506.1:1374123-1390020 GCA_013397175.1 Platysteira castanea | reverse complement strand
GTTGTTTTAAAGTGGTCAACTAACTGAAATGAGTCTCAGTTTGTGTCTTTATGTTGGATAAATAGGGGAAGGTGCTGAAAGGAGAAGGGGAGTGTTTGGGTTTGTTTTTTTCTTTTTTCTCTTAATACCTTCTTATTTCTTTTTAACTTTAGTTTTAGTAATAAACTTCATTGCATTCATTACAGTGTGGTGCCTGCTTTGTATTCCTCCTTAATTCTTATCTCACAGAAGGGACAAATGCGAACCAACCCACTACAGGCACTGAATGGGCTGCCCAGGGAAGCGGTCACAGCACCAAGTATGACAGAGTTCCAGAAACATTTGGACAGTGCTCTCAGCCACAGGGTGCCATCCCTGGGGCTGTCCTGTGGAGGGCCAGGAGTTGGACTCGATGACCCTTGTGGGTCTTTTCCAACCCAGGATGTTCCATGATACACAGAAAATACATTTTAAACAAAATTAAATTAAATGAAACCATCACATTAAATTCTTCAGGATGCTATCATGATTTTAAATACCCAGAAGTTGTAAAAACACCCCGGCAACTTTTCTCATTATAATACCACGAATACCCCATAAAAGTTTATATTAGTCCTCTGGCGCAGGCATGGGAATGCAAGCACTTTATTACACATGTGGTTCTTACCACTCACAAAGCCCACGTTCCATGCCAGGGCTGGAGCTGGATGGCACAGCAGTCAAGGATTTGTTCTCACACATACAATACTTTGCACACTACCTGATTAATAAGGTACAAGGAGGACTGATGCAGATCCAAATGAGTATCTACTTTATTTTATGCTTCTTCCTACTTCCATAAACCAAAAAGTACCATACATTTAAAGTAATTTTAATTGTTGAAGAGTTTTGCTTGTTTATTTCAAAGTTAAATGAATTGGAATTTAGGTTTCTTTCACTTTTCTTTACAGTTTCAGTTCACAAACTGCATTGCCACTTGGAATTCCTGCAGTAATCCATGAAGACTGTAACAAAAAGGGCAAAATAGGAGCTATGAGAAATTGGCTTTAACCCTAATTGAATCAATGGCTCATTCAATGAAACACCACCAAGACACATCCAGCTCAGCTGGAAAAAGGGTTCACAAAACAGACCTAGCCTGGGGAATTCCTCACAACAGAAAAAGGGTTATAGAAATATATGGTGAACTAGAGAATTTTTTTTAATGAAAAGCCCGAAACACAGTTTTCAGACTGAGCCAGGATTTATTGATGTATTTCAAGCATGCTACTGTGCAAGAATAGCTGCAGATTCTCTTTGTCCTTTCTGTGTTCCTTGTTGTTATCCTTAAATTTGATCTTGCATTGATCAATGTGAGGCAGGACAGTGATCAAAGGCATCAGGATGCTTCAAGGACAGACTTTATGGAAATACAGGGAGATAGCTTGTAATAAATTTTATTCACATGACTGTATATGCTTTACATTTTTTCCAGTCAACAACCTCTATTCACACACCCCTGGCTGTAGGCAGAAGCAAAACCCTGTCACTCAAACTCTGTGTTTTCTAAATACAAACGGCACTTTGTCATGGACTTGGGAAATCACAACTGTGACTAGTTTCTCTACTTTCTTTTCCTTTCTTGTGCAGAAATACATTTGATTCCTGATACTTAAGAATGTAGTAAGTGGTAATAAATGTTCCCCCATTTTGTCAGAGCAATTTACAGCGTTACATCACATGGGCCTACTCCTACAGGGATGAATCACTGTGTTCACCACAGTTCAAACACTTTGCACAGCACTTGTATCAAAACTGTTCAAGGCAGGGCAGTTCTATTTGTATGTTAACCAGAAGCAAACATGTTCAGTACAGGTATGTACTGGACTTCCCTTAGGCCACAATTTTTAATCCTTTTAGAACGTATTCACTGTCTTTCCCAAGCATTCACAGCCAGCTGATATTACAGTGGCATTTTGCCTTCTCATGATGCCATATGCCAGTTCCTGGAGACCATTATGCAAATGACAAGAATTTAAATAATTTGTTACATCCTAAAAGCTGTTAAGTCCCTTCTGTATGACGCTGTCATACAGCTGCATGGCTGCCAGCCTGTTCTTGTTGATTTAGGAAGTTAGAAAAAAAAGTAAAACATGGAAACTAAAGAATCAGAATGATACCAAGTAAATGAGATTATTACTGTGACTGAAACTGAAAGGTAATAAAACTTTTTGTCCATTACAGGTAGAGAAGGATTTAATCTTGAAAAACAAACAAATGCTTATAGAGAAATCAAAGGTTTCTATATTTACAAGGGCTGAAATCATACCACAGGTAAATAAAACACAAAACTAAGTTTCACAAAATCTCACAAGACTATCTACAATATTATTTTGACCCTCCAAACTAATCTCAAAACTTTTAATAGGGTACAATTTCAGGAGTTTCTCTCCCCTGCCCCCTTCCAATATTAAAAAAATAAGATTTAAAAAAAATAATTAAATATCTATCTAACTAAACATTAAAATTAAGATCCATTCACAGAGCAAATCCTGACTTTCAAATACATGTAGTTACACATGAGAAAAAAAAATCCAGCTTGTCTAGTATGGCAATGAATATCATAAGAGAAATTACCTATAAAGAAAAGAGGAGGAAAAGGCCATGAAATAAAGAAAATCCAAATCTCAGCACAGCTGATCCTGCAGTGGACAGCAACAGAGGAAACCAGTAGGAATTTTATCCTGCTCAACGCCAGTGTATTTCACTCACTTGTTCATAGTCCTGTACAAAACACCAAAGCTGTGCTAAAGCAGCAAGCAAAGCGTGGAGTTTAACAACTGATCGTAACCAGAGCAGCAAATGCAGAGTAGTGACTCTTCCCTATCCTCCCCACCATTATCCCTTGCAGAACGCACACTATCTATTTTTAAAATACCACGGTATGAATATACCAAATCATTCACCAAACGCCTCTTTGAACACTCTATGATCATTTTCTAAGGGAAAAAAGCAAAACCCTCGAAGTGGCCTTGGGCACAGTTCACTGCCCCCATGCATCCAACACAATGGGGTACTTAGGGTGAAATGGATTGGATACATTTGTTTAATAATGTCCTTAAGCATACAAGGTGGGAGTGCCACAGAGCTAAGATTTTTTTTAAAGAAAGTTTCATAGTAAGTCCAAGACCTTTATAAAATGAGATTTTAAGCCCTTACTGAAAATGTATCTGCTGTCCAAAAGCCAAAACAACATAAATTCCCATGGGCTGTTTACTGATCCCAGATTTGCTCTAACAGTTAATCTCCCTGAAAGGCTCTTAGAGCAGTGGTAAGGACAAAAGCAGCTCTCCCTACATATTAACTCTGGGATAGTGGTACAAATAGAGGTGATAAATGGTAATACTTAACTTGCTATTGTCTGTATCCATGGAAGACTTAATTATATTCTGAATATCTGCAGTAAATCACCATTTTAACTGGGGCACTGCTTCAGAGTCATGCTGGTGGTAACTTTTGGGTTTTCTTTTTTTTTTTTTTTAATTAGCCTTCATTTTGTAGCTAAAAAGATAAATCATTGTTCACTGATATCAAGAAGCAGGTCACTGTAATTGATCTGACATGAAAATAAGAGGGAAATACCCTGATTTCATTTGAAATGACACCACTGATCCCGAGATACTGTTGACTTCCTGTCCTTCTGAAGTTCCTGTCACATATTCTTGAGAGCAGCCAGCATTATTTCATAGTTTAGTTACTTTATTAGGTGCTTTCAAGCATCATCAGTTGGTAAAGATACAGGCATAACTACACAATTCTGCCAACTCTTCAAAAACTATTCTCTGAATCAGAAAAAACAATCTGGAGTGTGAGACCTCCTCCTTTTCAAAGCATATAAGTGAAAAGACTAATAATGAACATTTGTGTGATATGGCAGTAGGGGTAGGATGCCACGTAGATTGGCTAGAAAGTAATCAAAGTTTGCAGTCATATGTATAAGCATTAAAAGCATTCAGCTCAGTTATCTTGATGCTCTTACTGATATCAGCAGTCATTGAATCAGATAACCCAGATTACTGAACCTGCTGAATTCTGTAAGGGTTACTTCTTGTCTGGCTAACATGCATCAGCAGAATAGATAAAGCAAGATTTACATCAGACCCAAGTATTAATTCTCAGTCTCGATCACTGAGGTGTGGAGGACAATTCAAGTGACTCAGTGTGTGTTGATTCCCTAAGTGTCATAGTACAGACTGCATGGCAACAATTCAATCCTAAATTGCCACTGAAAGCAGTGGCAGTATGAAATTCATTTATGACTGAAGAATAGTAGAGATGCCAAGTGCTACTTTAGCGTATTTATTATCCAAAAATTTGGTGTCAACTCCATGATTGAATACATCTCCTTAAGTGGCCTGACTACTTGAGGGAATTGAATTTTAATTACTTTCTGATAGAAGATTATGAAACAGATTCAGGCACAGAACTGAGTATATGTTTCCCCTTCACTGAGGAAACCAGTAAAAGAGATGTGAGGGAATTCGTTCCAAACTGTCCACCAATTTCAGGAATCTCAATTTGAGTTGCCAGGTTACTGTATCCTGAAGGAACTTGAACATTTGTACCAAAATCCAGCAAATATTACCTGAAGCATAAATAGCTGTTGCCTAGATTAGAGTGAGTAACCAAGCCTGAAGTTAAAATAGAGCTGTTAGGCACCAACTGATAGTATGACTTTCTGTGATGAGAGATGCCAACTGAATTCAGGGTACCTAAATGCAGCTGAAAACTATTGCTTAGTTAGGTAAAATAACTCTGCAGTTCGTAGGACAGGAAGCCAGTGTGATTCATTAGTCACGTTGAAAAATAACTGATTCCACACAATTCCATTTCTAACAATGGAACAGTTTGAGGACGAGGATGTTCACCTTTTGGAACAAAGAGAAAGCAGACTGTGCTCCAGCATACTACAGAGCTTAGAGAATGAATAATCATTTCAGAGAACTGACAGAGCCTGAAAATATTTTCTCTGAACTGTTTTAGGGGAAAACAGAAAACCAGGCTTGGGTTTTTAAAATGATCAGCAAGGGTAGCAATTGCTTTTTTTTCCCCAGTGGCTGAGTAGTTTAAGGGCTCTTTTTGAGATGCAAACCTGTGCAGAACTCTGCCTTAGTCCAAGTGAATCAGAGCTGAAATCCTTCATTTTATAGTGTTTTCCTAAACAGTAACTTACAGGACTCAACACTGAGCAAGTCACCAGCCCCCATCACAGAGGGGTTTCCATTTCACATCACAGGTGTGAAATCAAGAAAGAAAATCACTCCATCTGCACACCCTAGCAAAGATACCTGCAGGGGACAAAAATCTTGAGTAAACTTGAACCCTTCAGCAGGAGGATTCACATAACCAACCAGAACACTGAAATTTTACTAGTGGGGACAACATCCAAATCTATGAAGTAGCACCAAAATCTTTATTGACTGCTCAGTTATGAATCTCTGGAGCCATTCATGCTTTATTTCTGTCCACCACGTTTATTTGAAAAATTAACTCCTTTTGAAACAATCTGTGAATAAAAGCATTACACAAAGACTGTTAAAGGTGCACTACTTTATGAGTTCCTGTTGGGTTTTCTCGTGGAATCTAAACTGCAGTGAACAGAATTATCTTGGGAATTATAGATTAGTATGTGTATTTTGCTTCTGACACCTTTATTTAACTCGATAACAGCAGCACATGTTAGCATTTCATTTCAACACCTCATTACAGTAATTCTTCTGGCTTACTTTGCTAACAGTGTCTTCAGATGTTGACTCAGACCATTTTCTCTTTTCATTACCAAACGCAACAAGGAAAGGGAAATAATTCAAATACAGGATACCATGCTGCTAGATATTTCCATCACAGGAAACACTCCTGATGAATTCTTTCCTACCTCACTTCTGCAATCAAAACATAACCAATAATGTTGCTTTGTTTCAAAGGCCCAAACCTGATTTCTAAAGTTTCAAAGGCTGAGGGGCTCTTTGTCTCCAGGTTTTGCTTTTTGCAGTACATAGAGAACAGAAAGCCCTGACCCTGAAGTGCTCATCTGTACCTACTTACAGATACACTACTGAATGCAGTATATATTGCAAAAGTTTATCATGTACCAGAAGAAGCCAGCCCTATTTATCATACTAAAATACTTTACTACAAAATTATGTTTCACATAAAAAAAAAAATCATTATCTTCAGGCAATGACATCTTCCACAGCTGAGTTGTGTCTATCCTACAAAACAGAGCTGCTTCGGTGTCAGGATTACACAGAGGCAGAAGTGGATAAAAAGCTGGTCCTGGTGAAATAGTCAGAGGAACAGTCGTGCCTCTAGTTTGGCTGCAGGAAAAGCAGGAAAATGCCAAGTGAATGTGTCCAGTAGATAAAATTCCATGTGTTACCAGTGTTTCAAAATGCACAGAATTATTATGTAAACTAATGTGCTTCTGGCAAGTTGAAACAGCTGTGGCTGAAAAAGAATTTTCATCATGTGTACATAACAGAGGGAAAGTTGAAAGTTAAAAACTTACTGTTCAGGTAGGCAAAATTCATTACTGGTACACTGCAGTCATGCAGTTACACTTCAGGAGTATAAAATAAAAACTGACTCTCTGTATGCTAATGTACAAAAGGTGTGGAGATAAATTCCTAATGCTCACAGTTTTTTAGGGTATTAAAAACTAAAACAATATCAAAATTTTAGTTATGAAATTTAAAACAAATTATTTTTTATAGGGTAAATACACTGAATTTTAAACTTGTGCTTAAAATGTTGTGGCTTTAGAATATGAGGACAAATACTGAGAGAAGTAAAATCTACTTGGGACTTAAACAAAGGTGGTTTTAGTGGCAAGGCTGGGGAGGGCTCTCATTTGCAGAATGCCAGGGAGGCATTTGGGAAGGAGCTCATCCTGGTGCTTTTCCCTGTCCTGTGAGAAGCTTTGTGCCCTGAGACAAAGCAATGTGAACTGGATAGGTTTTTACACTCATAAAAAACCTGCCACCACCTGAAACAGACCTAAAGTCTGCGTGCTTGGTTATTAAAGAATATCAGGTATATAGACACAGCTGTTGGATAAGTTTGTTCTCACCTGTGAGACATCGAAATGCCTCAGCTTCAGCCTGCTAAGATGACTTAAATCTGGGCGGGCTTTGAATTAGAATTAAATGTTTACATAAAGAAATGTTCTGATCCCATCTAGTTTGTAGCCTTCTAACAGAATAAAAGAACTAAGGAGCCTCCTCAGAATTCTGCCAACTTAGAAGAAAAAGAAACATTCTTGCAGCACATTCTGAAAACTTTCATGCAGAAACTATCCCATGAGTACATTGTTCCTCCAGTCTGACATATCTGTTCATTTGCAGGTGATGATTTCTCACTGGAAAGACATTTCAGTATTTAAAGATGGGGGGTTTTTTGAGTCTTTTTCATAAGCCACTATAGCAAATCATGGCTGTGCAATCTGTACCTAAGAACATAAGTGAAGAGAATTGAGGGGGGAGTTCATATTTAATAACCTATAGCCTGTTTATAGATCATCCAAATAGAAAAAACTGGTTTTGAGATAAAGCAGAAAAAAGGATTATATATAATGATTCATGATAATGATGAACAAGTAAAATTTGAGACTATTAATGTGATCTGGATCAGATTTACACAATGTCTATTTAAAGAAGAGAAACAGAAGTTAGTTTAGCAGCCTTTCTCAAGTACTACTCAAGTAAGGCAGTTTAGGGGTGAAAATCTTGTGTTCTAGCCCTAGGCCATGACCACCAAAAGCTCTTGCAATCAGCTGATGGCTTGATGAGCCCAAGAGCCTCATCCCTGACGCTGATGAGCAGGAAATGCCTGTACAGAGCACACATCCAGAGTGAATCCAAAGGCAGCACAGGCTCAGGAGCTGACACTTGTGTGATCTGGGGATGTGAATTCCTGCGAGCTGTCTCATTGTTCCTCTGGGCTGAGGAATAACTGTGTACGAGTGAGGTTTGCACACTGCTTCTCTAGCCACTGGCTGGAGCTTCTGCAGGTGTCACAGCTTCCACTGGTGACACACTCTGAGTGTCAGAAGGCCCTGAGAGCAGATTCCTGCTCTGCACCAGCGTGGCAGCAAGCTGTGGGAACAAGGTCACCGTGCAGTTACATGCCAGATTTAAGCACTCATGTTTAAAATTGTTAAGAAATTATTATATTTCATCTCCTTGCTGAATTTCCTAAGAATTGGAAGGACTCAGAAAAGATAAAGATGTGCAGACATACATAAGAGACCGGTTGTATTTATTACAGCTAAGAATTTATCATGGTACACTGGGATAATTTCATCTGCAAAGAATATTGACAGAAGCTTCCACAGAATTAGTACTTCAAATCATTTCCTTGTTCCATCAGCACTTTTCTGCATTTGCCACTCTTCCATACTTAATAGTGTCAGTCTGTAGGAAAAGCTGCAGCTAATTTGTCTAGTGACCTTAATGAATGAAACAAATTATCCTATTTACTTAAGCAGCATTCTGATTCAACAGCAATTTTCTCAGCACAGCAATTTCCCTGCAGTTCCAGTACAGAGAAATATTTTCAGCCAATGTTTAGTCATTCTCACAAGTGTTATTAAACACTGTTAGTCATACACCAGCCATCCGTATCTTGCAACACTCCAGTCTTGTATTAAGAAATGAGTATGTTACGGGCAAAGTCAGGGAAAAAATAGCAGACAAATATTACCGCAAAATTCCAAGACGGTCTACAAACTGAATATGATTCCTTAGGATTAGCTTGGGTATTTTTTTGAAATTAAATGTTAAGACTATTGTACATTGTTTATATTTGACATTTGAGTATTTTCTGCAGTGATGTGCAGATAACATTCATTTGTCCAAAAATCATATAATTACAAAACAAGACAGAGAATTAATGAATAAAAGCCTTAATATTTCACTCAGTTTACCCCCATGAAAGCAGAAACAGCATTGCTACATCAGAAGTGATCTATAGGGCAACACATTTGTGAGATAGATTTAATCGTATAATCACATTAAAGGAGAGATTCAGGGTTAACTGCTTGAAAGATCTCATTAGAAAGAGTTTGTGGTAAATAGGTATAATAAAATCACTGTTTAAATATTTTTTTTTGTTTCTGTGCTGAACTAGATTTCTGATATTGTTGGGTACCTCTCATAATTCTGTATTTGACTGTTCTCTCTGTGGTCTGGCTAAGGTTTAAAAATTTTAGAAATAATTCATGATTTGGATGTAAAATTTATACTTAAAAACCCCCATCTCTTTCACAAGCTGGTTATTTGTGTAAAACCTTTACATACATAATTTGTTCCAATTTTAATATACAGGCTTTTTTTCTCCCCAAAGTCTTTTTTAAACAAATTGTAGGCTGAAATAAACACAGCTTAAATGGTGTTTTAAATTCACCTGTGCTTAGAATGACATAAAATTATCCCCAAATTAAACAAAAACGAAATTCATGTATATGAATTTATATGTANCCCCAAATTAAACAAAAACGAATTCATATGCAAGCATAGTCATGCGTATGCAGCATGGATAGAAACACAAAAAACCCTTTTTCCAAGATACCACTTACTGCAGCTAAGATACTACTTGGTATCTGATGTGTGCAGTGCTTTTATGAAACCATATTCTCTCCCACCCTCCAGCCCTGGCTCTGCACATCCCTTCAGGCTACACAAAAACACCACCCTAATTCAGAGACATGACACTCTAAAAAACATTGTTCTGATTCCTACTCTTAGTGTGTCACTTTAATCACATCTGACACCAAATTCTAGTGCCAACCTAGATGCTGGGCACATATGAATAGCTGAAAATTACTTGTGGGATGGGGAAATACGAGCAATAAGTTAGAGGAAAATTCCAATTTCATCTACCTCTAAATGACAGGTATTTGCCATGTTGCCCTTGAGGTTATATTTATCTCCTTTTAGACACACTGACTAGCATCACAGAACACTGCCAGTGTTCATTACTGGACAAAAGACTACCATTTAAAGCTTTACATAGTGCTGAAATTGTAGTTTCTGCCTCATCATTGTTTGACAACTCTGACAGAGGTTTTACAGAGGGCTTTGAAATTAAGCTTTCAATGGATTGGTCGTGTCATCCATACAGATGGATCCCAGAGAGGTGGCAAACACACAGCAGTCCCCTAACACATGAGCATATCAGAAACCTCAAAGCATTAATAGTTGTTTAATACCATCCTGATGTTAATTATCAAGCAGTCACAATGGCAAAACAATACTTTTCTACTAAAATAGCTGCAACATTTACTCTGAAAGCATTTGCACATGCAGAATCCATTTGCATACACCAATATGTTGTTCAGGTTCGTGTCTGGAGCCACCATAAAATATCATTTGGAAAGGGTTGCTAGAGATCACACCCACTACTGCTAAGATCCAGCCCCAGACTCACTCGTGTTTTGTGACCACCTCGGGGCAGCTGGTTATTGACCAAGGGGCTCAATATGCAGCTTCTGCAAATCCTTTAAACTTTTGATGCAAAAGACATGCAACAAATATCCCCAGAGAGATATTTCCCCTTACACAGCCTTACCCCACCAAACTGTGGGGCTAGGGACAGATAATGGCATTTTGGGCATTAAACAGTGAAGACCCCATTTAGGAGTCTCTGTTTAAGGCAGACATTTGGAGCAGGATTTATTTATCCTTTCTTGCCACTGGCAAATAAAAACACTTGCATTTCAGAATTCTGAAACTTCCTCTTGTTCTACGAGGAATATGATCAGGTTAGTTTTAAGTCTTTCTAATGTAAGATAATTGAAAATCTATCATCTCACCAATTTCTTATAACTACTTGGAATCATTATTATTTTCATATTTCTCCAAAGGTTTAAGAGTGTGACTAAATCTGGAGAATAAAGCAGCAATACTATTAAAATTCGTCAGTTTGAAAGAGGTATGGAAAATCCATGCAGTATTATTGATAGTAATACGACAATTAATTTGAACAGCAGAGAGTAATCTAATTTGTGCTCTAAAAGAAAACTATTTGCATGATACAGAAATACACATACTTAAAAGAACTGATGCTAGGAGAATTTCCAATTAAACCATCCTAATATACTACTGGTATACCACACCATTAATGGGACTTATTATCAGATTTTCCTCTCAGAATGCTAAGTCAAATATTGGTATAGGCACCTTACTAATATCT
This sequence comes from Platysteira castanea, assembly GCA_013397175.1. Lineage (NCBI taxonomy): Eukaryota > Metazoa > Chordata > Aves > Passeriformes > Platysteira > Platysteira castanea. The sequence continues at coordinate 1,378,812 of VYXC01012506.1, read as the reverse complement.
TATTTATACATATTATTTGACACTAAGTATTTAATTTCACTTTCTTCATCTAGACATGAATTCCAAAAGATCCTTTGCCAGGAACCTTGGGTATTGCCATACTCAACAGAGGCAGCTAATATAAAGAGAATTAAATATTTATTTGCATTTGATTTCATTTATCCTATATTTCCATTTTTTGGTAGGTTGTAGTACAGATGTAAGTATGTCAGACTAAGTGAAAAATATGAGAAGTGGCTACATGACAGCCACTGGAAAACACTTAATTGTTTTTTCCCTTTCTTATTAAAGTACACTTCATGTAGCACACATCACTAAGTTGTCTTTTTATTGGCTTAGTAAACCTTCAAACACAAACATTTTTAGAAAATAACTTATAAACGGGAAGGTGAACTTGATTACCTTTATATACGAGACTAAAGTATTGTAAATCTTACTTGTGCAGTTCCACAGTACAAAAGACGTCATGCAAGCTCTTCACCTGGAAAGCACAGGACAAAGTGACAATAATGAAGACAATTTTATGGTTCAGTTTTACAGTTTTAGCTTAAGTCACTACATTTAAATAGTTCCAAAGTCCTGTCACAGCAGCATTGTCTGCTGTGCCTTTATCACAAACAGCTGTGACCCACATTAGGGCTCCAAGTGAAGGAAATGCTGGAGAGTTTCTTTTAAAATCAGCTTAGAAGCTAAGGACTATTATCAGAAGCAACAGCCAACATCAGGACGGGCCATTAACTATTCATAGGAAAGAAGAAAAATCAGGTCTTGTCAATCAAGTGCCTGTTAACCATTTTAGAATAAGTTGCTGTGGTAATCATGGCAAAAATCCAGAGTTCTCCTCTTAGTCTGCCATCAGTTTCTCTACCAGAAAGTTCAAGTCAGGAACAGGTGTGAGCTTCCTGCTATGCTACATATTAAAAAGTCAGCAGACCTGGTAAAAAGAACCCAATGCACTGAAAAGCATATTTTTGCTCCATGGACATTAATTTCCTTCTCCTGTCGACTAGCAATTGAATAAAATAACGTTGGGATTTTTCCCCCTTAAGGAGAGACCCATTTTCTTGCAATTCCCCACATTGTTAGAGGGGAAAAAAATATTTTTTTCAACCAAGGAACCCATTTTTAGTTCAAGGGTTTGCAGAGCTGACTTGCAATATATTTTTAAGTTGCCCATGTGCCATTTTCCATTTTGGACATTTAGAGCTAGTGAATGCTGTAAACACATCTTTCATATTTTTTTTCATTTTTATCATACCCATCACAGACAGTGTCCATAGTTTTTAATTATTTTAAGGTTTATGGAAAATTCTGCTCTTTACTTTTCTAATTTATCTCTATTACCTAAAATAGCCAAATGGGAAACCTTTTCATTTGGTATTCAGTTTGCCCCAGATGGAGTCTCTGATGTTACCTATCGTTGTTTCCTCATCAGTGTGTTCTCTGCAATCATGGACTGCTCAGGCTGATCACTGGCTCTGTGAAAGCTGCTGACTGCACACTCCTGGAGCTCCCTGGCACTTACAAAGGGGTCCAGGCTTCCAACCCTATAACAGCTTCTTAGGTAACCACAACAAGAACATGACAGCAAAGTACTTCCCCATTTTGCAGATGCAAAAACTGAAGCAAAATTTGAAATACTTGACCTAGTCACAACGACAGACTTAAAATAAAGGTTTACATCTGAACCTGCTTTTCAATCTAGTCAACCAACTGGATTTCATAATGTCAAATGTTGAATTTATAGGTAGCAAATTGGTTCTGTCTTTCAAGCAAGATGAGAAACAATGTGCACAGAGTCCAATGGAGTTTCCCCACTGGCTCATCCAGTTCTTAATAATCCAGAGGCTGAAGAGTCTAATGTATATCAGGCTATTTTTTCAGTATTTCATCTTCTTTTTTTATGATCCCAATCTGGTGTCCACTGAATTCAAAAGAACCAGATCAATGACTTCCTGGGGCATTCAATCAGCTGCAGAACTGAGATAAGGTTTCACAGAGCAGGCGAATGTCAGAGCAGGGAGCGAGGCAGCATCACCCCCAGCCCTGGCACCCCTGCCGGGGAGGAGGCAGGGACGGGCTGTCTGAGAGGTCCTGCTGCCTTCAGCCCTTCCCTGAGATAAGCCAAAGGCCCATCCCTCACTGCCCTCCAGCAAGATTTGTCCAGGCCCTGTCTGGCTCCAGGGGAAGGAAACCTTGCTCTGTATTCTGGACACAGCCTTACCCTCGTTAGAGTATTCTGCACCATTTAATACTCCTCACAGCACTTATCAGAATTGCTATTCAGTGCCTACTATAAGGAGCAATCTTACTAGTACTTGTAGGAGTATCACACAGCAGACAGTAACCTTTGCACAGCAGCCTTATATCACAGCTAAGAGAAGACACAGCAATACGACATTAATAACACCAAACCCAAAACATTAGATTGAAGGAGCTGTTTCATTCACANTGTGGTAATCATGGCAAAAATCCAGAGTTCTCCTCTTAGTCTGCCATCAGTTTCTCTACCAGAAAGTTCAAGTCAGGAACAGGTGTGAGCTTCCTGCTATGCTACATATTAAAAAGTCAGCAGACCTGGTAAAAAGAACCCAATGCACTGAAAAGCATATTTTTGCTCCATGGACATTAATTTCCTTCTCCTGTCGACTAGCAATTGAATAAAATAACGTTGGGATTTTTCCCCCTTAAGGAGAGACCCATTTTCTTGCAATTCCCCACATTGTTAGAGGGGAAAAAAATATTTTTTTCAACCAAGGAACCCATTTTTAGTTCAAGGGTTTGCAGAGCTGACTTGCAATATATTTTTAAGTTGCCCATGTGCCATTTTCCATTTTGGACATTTAGAGCTAGTGAATGCTGTAAACACATCTTTCATATTTTTTTTCATTTTTATCATACCCATCACAGACAGTGTCCATAGTTTTTAATTATTTTAAGGTTTATGGAAAATTCTGCTCTTTACTTTTCTAATTTATCTCTATTACCTAAAATAGCCAAATGGGAAACCTTTTCATTTGGTATTCAGTTTGCCCCAGATGGAGTCTCTGATGTTACCTATCGTTGTTTCCTCATCAGTGTGTTCTCTGCAATCATGGACTGCTCAGGCTGATCACTGGCTCTGTGAAAGCTGCTGACTGCACACTCCTGGAGCTCCCTGGCACTTACAAAGGGGTCCAGGCTTCCAACCCTATAACAGCTTCTTAGGTAACCACAACAAGAACATGACAGCAAAGTACTTCCCCATTTTGCAGATGCAAAAACTGAAGCAAAATTTGAAATACTTGACCTAGTCACAACGACAGACTTAAAATAAAGGTTTACATCCGAACCTGCTTTTCAATCTAGTCAACCAACTGGATTTCATAATGTCAAATGTTGAATTTATAGGTAGCAAATTGGTTCTGTCTTTCAAGCAAGATGAGAAACAATGTGCACAGAGTCCAATGGAGTTTCCCCACTGGCTCATCCAGTTCTTAATAATCCAGAGGCTGAAGAGTCTAATGTATATCAGGCTATTTTTTCAGTATTTCATCTTCTTTTTTTATGATCCCAATCTGGTGTCCACTGAATTCAAAAGACCCAGATCAATGACTTCCCGGGGCATTCAATCAGCTGCAGAACTGAGATAAGGCTCGTTTCACAGAGCAGGCGAATGTCAGAGCAGGGAGCGAGGCAGCATCACCCCCAGCCCTGGCACCCCTGGGCGGGAGGAGGCAGGGACGGGCTGTCTGAGAGGTCCTGCTGCCTTCAGCCCTTCCCTGAGATAAGCCAAAGGCCCATCCCTCACTGCCCTCCAGCAAGATTTGTCCAGGCCCTGTCTGGCTCCAGGGGAAGGAAACCTTGCTCTGTATTCTGGACACAGCCTTACCCTCGTTAGAGTATTCTGCACCATTTAATACTCCTCACAGCACTTATCAGAATTGCTATTCAGTGCCTACTATAAGGAGCAATCTTACTAGTACTTGTAGGAGTATCACACAGCAAACAGTAACCTTTGCACAGCAGCCTTATATCACAGCTGAGAGAAGACACAGCAATATGACATTAATAACACTAAACCCAAAACATTAGATTGAAGGAGCTGTTTCATTCACACGGGAATAACATACGGATTCTGTGCATATGTACAGTGTATAATTAAATGGGTATTTTACCTAATCTATTTAATCATCAATGTGCAGACTTTAGATATATAAAGCAAAATAAGAACTTGATATCTTCTCCCCTTGTAGTGGTTTGGTTCGCATTTGGTTTTTTTGTGAAATAAGAATTAGGGAGGAATACAAAGCAGGCACTACACTTTAATGAATGCAATGAAGTTTATTACTAAAACTAAAAGTAAAAAGAAATAAGAAGGAATTAAGAGAAAAACAACTAAAAACATTCCCTTTCTTCAGCACCTCCCCCTATTTATTTAACATAAAGACACAAACTGAGACTCATTTCAGTTAGCTGACCATTTTAAAACAACTTTTTATTAGTCCATGTAAAGAGAGAAGTTTCTTTTGTTGCTTTGGTACTTTGCTATGAGACTAATTTCTTATGGCACCAACAGCCGCCCAGGGATCTGTTGGCAGGTGTGAGTCCCTTTCCCTCGATGACAGCTTTCCCATGACTGGTCTCGAGGGTTCATGTTCAGCCACTGGGGTACAAGCTTAAGGATGAGCAATTCCAGGAAACAAAAAA
>VYXC01012506.1:1337888-1361268 GCA_013397175.1 Platysteira castanea | reverse complement strand
TATATATATATAAAAACAAATTCCTTTTGTCTTTTGCTCAGAAGATCTATAGGACACTTAGTTTATTTCCAACAGTATCACTGCAATGTAATTAGGCACAAAATACACCAAAAATAGGAGGGAATTCACATATGGTCCAAACAAAAGTGTCTCACAATGTTTAAAATCAGAACTAATGCACTAATAATTTATGGCTCATAGGTATAGAGACCTTGAAATAACCTCAATAAAGAAATGTTGAAGATAGTCTTAATTGTAAAATGTGTCAAGAAGAAATTTTAGGAGCAAGAAGAAAGGTCAAGACAATTAATTTTACTGGATTTTTCTTGCTGATTAATGTTAGAAATAAAGTGATTCAACACACCAACATTGCTGTTTATGCATCCTTTCATATATCAAGAGATCATAAATTGCTTATGAAAATGCATCTTTAGAGCCCTTTGTTTAGGATTGTCATCTACCACAAGCCTAACTGTCTATTTGGACAGGTTTTACCATTCCTTCAATTAAATTTCATCTCTCAATGTGAAATGCAATCAAGGTCAATCAATTATTGTGTCAGACCAGAGTCAGGAGACTGAGGGCAGAACTGGCTGGGGCGAAGGAGGCTGCTTCTTTATTTCTGGGATTTGTACAGCACTGCTCCAAGTCCTCTCCTGACAGATGATTTCTAAGTATTTCTCTTTGCAATTATATCCCCAACTTGTTCAGTGAAATTGATTTTAAACTAAATAATTACTTTAGACAAAGTCATGGATTTCTCCACTATGACTGATACAGAGAGGCAGCTGAACAGGAGGCATTAATAAATTTGGGAACTACTTTGAACAAATTACACATATTGTTACAAGGAAGATTTACAGCAATAGCAGATCTAATTAAGTGCTTCATAAAGCAAAACATGGGCCAGATGTCAAACTGATAAATCAGGTTTTATATTGTTATTCTGATGAGTTTTTACTTCTGTTAAGAAATATTTTCACCCTACATGACAATATTGAGCTATCCAATGGTTTCTAACATTTGAGCAAGATGAAATCTGTAAATCTCTCATTTTGCAATTTTGTGTTGAGTGAATTGAAGTTCAGTTAAACATAATTCTTAACTCAGAAGTAATGTCAGAGAATGGTGTTGTTTATGTTTCAGCTGATCCTACGCCATGCATAAGCAGGATAGCTGTCTTTTCTAAAAGCAGAATAGTATCTATTGTGTATATTTACAAGCAAAAACTTTTACCTACAAGTAGAGAGAAAAGTTAGACTACATCAATGGCTAGAAACATCTTTTTACAATCATGTTACGAGTAAGCAGGTCAGCATTTTCACATCTCTAGGATTTACCTTATCTTAATAGTATATAATTTTATACATTTATAAAATATTTCTACGTGCATTGATGTACAATGGAGAGAATCAGTACGGAATCTCAAACTTATTTTGAAATTTGAATGTCTCTTTGCCACTTGAGCACCACTCAGGACACTGCTCAGAACCAGTTAGTATCCATGAAGGAAAGAATCTGCAGCTTGTGTGAGCCTACAGTTCTTAGGCTGTTTTTAATCTTTCCACACCACTGAAAGAAGGACAGAGGCAAAGTGGACCTGGATAATAAAACAAAGAAAATTATGGAGAGGCTAATTAAGGTCTTGACTGAAAAAAGATTGTTCATTTATATGACAGCAAAGCTGTGACTAGACAGCCATCCATAAAGGCCTGCAGCATGTAAATATATATTAGGAGAAGATTATTAAAAGTGCCTTAGGAGGGGATAAACTGAAATAAATTAATGGAGTAAGAAAATAGAAAATATATGTTATCAGAATAAGGAAAATATGACTACAAATCCTTCAGAATAACTTTCTCATCCAGAAAGATGAAATTTCTCAGTGCTGGAGAGCTGAGTTCACCTGTAAAGGTAATATTATTCCTTTTTAGCTCAGGGGCAAACCTTAAGATGTATTTTTCTGAGGTTACTTTCTGGCAAAGCCAGCATCCCCCTTGCTTTGCATTACCTTTAAAATGAGCCTCCCTCTGAGAGTCTGTGACTTTCCATTCAGGAAAACCTTCAAAGAGAGTACCCAAGAAAATGATTGCTGGCTCAAGAACAAGAAAAAAATTAAAAGGATTTCATGGTCCAAATTATATTGTAGGAACAAGAGTTTGCATTCAGAGTAAAGATGTCTTGTAAAAGATCAAAGTCAATAGGACCATAAACCCGTACCCTGCCCATTTCACCATTGATTTGGTACAGCTGCAGAGAGAAAAGGAAGATTCTGAAAGCACCACAAAAGCAGAAGTCAGCAGATCTTACAAAGACAAATATAAGTTTTAAGTAGAACACCGGTGATCTGTATCATTGATTTTTCTTCCAGCATCTGCATATCCCAAAGGGCAGTCCAAGTCATGAAAGAAAAAGGTACACTAAATAAAGGAAAGGATGAGTTGGGTGTTGAACCTCTGCCTTGTAACTGGGAAATGAAGCACAGACACCTCGTTCTATCAAGAGTAGGGAGGGAAAAGAAAAGGTTGATGTTTTCATCCCTAAAATGTTCACTCATGTTCCCTGCACTCTGTAAAACAGTACAGCAGCCCCAGTGTGCTACTGATCAAGACTCCAGTCAGGCTAGAAATACTTCAGCAAAGTCAGTGAGGCTGGAGTCACCTCTCTGTGCCAAGAGCAACACCAAGGTTTCCCAGGCTTGTCCCAATGGATCAACCCTCCTGCTGGTGGTTTCCTTTCCAGTGCAAAGTGCCCCTACGAGCACTGGGAGCCTACTTCAGGCAATAGAGAGGCCCTGACTTTATACAGAGCCTGCATGATACATGCAAATCAGTACCTGCAATAATCGAAATTAATTATGTGGTGTAAATGAAACCATGGCTCTAGCAGCTGAAGGGTCCTGTCAGGCTCTGTCATCTGTGCCGGTCACGCTGGGCTGTGTGGGCACAGTAACCACTCACACCTTGCATGGCTGCAGCTGTTTCTAACCACGATTAACAGTGCACAGACAGCAGATGGAAATTCAGCATTACATTTCCATTCTATTACCTACGTTGAAGCTTTGATAGGGTTGCAAATGAGGGGAAACTAAGTAAGACTTGGATCAAAAACTGGAATAAATGAAACCATGTTTCATACGCCAGTTTCCTCTAGATCACATCCCACTGTTGTGCTTTCAGGTTGTGGTAGAGTATCTGTCTTTTCTGCCCCATTTCATCTTTACAGGCATAAAATAGAAAGTTCTACATATTTCTTACCTGGACAGACTTTGGGCTTTTTCACCTTCCAGTGTGTACTCAGCTGGGCTGGAGTGGAAAGGCTGGCACCAGATACATCACAGCTGTGATGGGGCCCAGCAGAGCTGACAGTCCAGGAGGGTTTCAGCTGAGTTTTGTGTTACTCAATGGCACTTTGGGGTCCCAGTTTTAAAAAATAAAAGGTTGTTTCTCTTGCACAGTTACACTTCCTTTTGTCTCATGTCTTCTACCATCTACATGAAGGTGAATGAATGGAAGATTTTGGGGCTGGGCATAATCTACAGACATACTGGAGCTCTGACACTAGGAATCTGAAGGTCATACAGAGATCTACAAGTGCTCCCTTACATGTGCTTATCAAGTCATTTAATCAAGTAAAGGCCATTTCCCCTAATTTTAAAACAGAGAAATAGCCATTTTTATTTGTATTCCAAGTTGGTTTAAGCTAAAAATATTTTTAGTAAAAGTTATTTATTGGACAAAAATCACAATTCCAGCCAGATAAAGACATAAAACATGAACTTTACTGTAAAGACAACAAGCCATTTAAAATTCCTACTCTGTAGAATTCAGTAATGTTCAAAAGAATTGAAAAAGATTTAGTCCCATTCATTACTTTGACTTCTAGCATAAGTAATTCTGACACCATAGTTAAACAAATTAAGTAAATGAAAAGTAATTCCTTAATTCCAGTGAGTTTTGGATCAAATCTATTATAACAGAGGGCACTAAAAATACCTATAAGAGTGGCATAGGAATTTTAAACAAAGAGAAGTACTGTAACCTAATATTGAAAGCCACAGTTCAGGACATGGTCCCTAAAGAAAAAAGAAACAACAAATTTACTCATTAAAAACCAACCAAACAAAAACTTCTCCTCTAAATATCAGGATATTTTGTTTTGGGTTTTTTACTACATATTATGAAATTTAGATGAAATAGATTTCTCTAATTTTTTTGACCAGGACTCAAAATAATTTTTAAAGCCATTAATTACTTTCCAACAATCATTTACCTTGTGACCTTGCAGGATTCAGTCTCCCACAGGTAAAAAACTATAAAAATAACTTATTCCTCTCATACTTCCATACATTCTAAAAATGCCTAGAAGGCAGCAAAGAAACCCAGCTCCTTGTGCTGACTTGTCAGAAAGCATCCCATGTTATTTCTGTGTATTGTACAGTTATTGTTTCTATTTTACTCTGAAGATTAAGAAAAAGCCTTTTAATTTCACCTCACAAAGCACTAGAGCCACTTGTTCTAAATTTGTAAGATTTTGCTGCCACTGGTAAAGAGTTACAAGGCTTCAATAGTATCACTCCTGCCCTGATTCTGAAGGTGTCAGATCTGCTATGCCTTATAAAATCAGGGGAAAGAAAATCTGGAAGTGACAGTTTGCACAGAAACCAGATGATAACTCTTAGCCGCACATATTCCCTTTTCAAAAAGCATTTTGCAGGGCTTGTCATAATGATCTTCAGAAGACTTTATTGTTGCTGATGCTCATTTGGAAACCAGGACTGAAATCCAGATAAGAGCTTTGCAGCACAGCAGCTCCAGGTTTCCTGGAATCAAACATTCACCGGGTTCCCAGACACTTTTCAGTTTGTGGAGGAGGCAGCTCACATTAAGGGACTTGCGAAGGGGCAAATGTTAATCTCATTTTACCCATCTTTTCACTCAGGAAATTATTTCTCTTTTGGCAGTAGGCAGTGCCAAACAGATATGGATGACTAGTGATGAAGGTCATTTGCTGAACATTGTTCCTTTCTGAAGGAGATGTTCATTTCTCAGCTGCCATAGACAAAATTAGGAAGTTTTTGTACACCAGGTAGAATTTTAAGAAACAATGGATTTTTCTTTTTATAAAGGCAATTCCTTACTTTTAGTCTGTAACTGCAAGTGTACAGTCACAAATATTTTCTCAAACTTAATTACAAACTCAGGTAATGAATTAGCACTTAGTAGTTTAACTGTCATTGATTTAATACTTCAGTTATATTGATTTATTTGGTGAAAGTATCTTCTTCACCTCAGTCTATTTTACTTCTTTCTTGGTAAGAAGGGAAGTTTTATATAGGTGTCAAATGGTCATTATTAAAATTATTCTAGGGAAATTTTTACAACTGTATCCTCACATAAAATTGCAGTTCTAGTTCAGTGAACTCTAATTATTCTAATTACCTCAGTTAGACTGGTTTGAAAAAACAATTTGCCTGAAGTCAAAGAATCAAGTATGACAAATCTAAGGTAGAATTAGTAATTCCAAGTGTCGTGGTTTCTCCCCAGCCAGCAACTAAGCCCCACACACAGCTGCTCACTCACTGTCCCGGCAGGGTGGAGGAGAGAATTAGAAGGGTAAAAACAAGAAAACTCATGGGTTGAGATTAAGAAGAGTTTCATAATAGAAACAATAATTACAAAAATTTATAATAATAAACCCCACCCCCCCAAAAAACCCCCAAAACCTAATAATAAATTATAACAAAAAGGAAAAAGTACAAAACCAGAAATAAAATCCATGAAAGGCAAGTGATGCAAAAAAAAATTGCTCAGCACTGGCCGACCGATGTCCAGGCAGTCCCCAGGCAGCAGCCCACGCTCCCCACAAACCTTCCCAACAGTTTACACACTGAGCATGAAGCCATATGGTCTGGGATATCCCTTGGGTCAGTTGGGGTCAGCTGTCCCTGTTGTGTCCCCTCCCAGCTCCTTGTGCACTTCCAGGCCTCTTCACAGGGTGGGGTGAGGAGCAGAAAAGGCCTTGACTGTGTAATCCCTGCTCAGCAATAACCAAAATATCGCTGCATTATCCAACTGTTTCCAGGATAACTGCAAACCACAGCCCCACACCAGCTACTGTGAAGAAAATTAAGTCTGTTTCAGCCAAAACCAGCACAGCAAATCAGTTTATTCCTTACTAAGAGACGCTGCAACTTTTGAAGGGTAGCACTGTACCTTTACACCCAGTCACACAGACTCAGAGCAAAAAAGGTTTAGGCATTCTATTCAATGATAAGCTTCATTTTTATTAGTGGCATGCTCTTCACAGTTACTTAATAGGAAGCTTCTTTTGCAAATTGCGAAGGGTACAGTACATGAAAAAGAGACTTCCATTGTAATCATGCAGGAGTCTTACAGACAGTTAAAATGATTTTTCTAAAATAAGAATGCTGTGACGGATGTTTTAAAGTAGTCTATTACAGCTGCTCTGTACAGTGGATCACGGGTTGCCACGTTCCCAGCTCAAAGGGCAAGACCGACATGGCACCCTGGGACTGACTCGGCTGGGAGCTGGCCCTGGCTGCACACAGCAGAGCAAAGCCCTGTAACTGCACTGCTGCTGGGCACCTGGATGTGTTCAGAATCCCCGGGATTCCTTTCTCCCCAGCTCCACACACATTTTTGTTCGCAGTGTACAGACACAGTGCTGGCTCTGCGTGGCTGTATGCACACAGCTGGCACGTGCCTGGGACCCCTATCCCAAACAGGCCACAGCTGCCTCTTCTCTGCCTCATCCAACACAAAATGGAAAAGAAAAAGTCAGACTAAAGCGGTTTTGATCACAGAGCAAATCTGTTTCACAGTTATGATGAAAACAATCTGCTTTTCACTTGTTTCAGTATTTATCCAGAAAATAAAGCACAACACAAAAGACCTGTGGATTAATTCGGTCTCATGTTATAGTTACACACTGTCCTTTCCTCAGAATGGATTGCACTGCTATAAGCTAGCCCACAAGCACATAAAATAATCACAGAGCTCTATTTGCCATGGGTTATACTTCTGTGGAACCACTGAAGTAGCAACATATTATCCCACAGGAAAGACATAATCAAAGATTAGAAAAATGCCTCAGAAGAAAGCAAATGTCTATGTAAAGGCTGCTATGATTTACCAGTAACCATTTAGTGAGAAGATTCCTCACATTTTCTTTCTGTGAAATAGAAAAATACCTTTTGAGCCTGTGTAACACCTTTAAATTTCCCAAATACTAAAACAAAACCACCAAAACAAACAAAATTTTCCAACCATCACATAAAAAAAAAGATGGATTGATTTATTTATAAAATAAATAATTTTATATTGTCCTGATACAGTTCATTCTACAAATCATACCTAAGATGGTTCATAAAATTTAGTACTAAATGTAGTAAGCATTCAATATTATAATACATTTACCTTTTTCTATAAATATACTCTTAAATATCTGTTTAACAATGTAATATCATCAATGTTCATGAAATAAACTTCAGAGTGAAAAAAAATGCATTTTGAATATTTGAAAAACTCCATTGTTTGTGCATGTCCAGTGATTCAGAAAGAAACCCTGTGTGTACAGATAACCATCAGCTTACTCTATAGGGCTGGGCTTTTAGGCTGAGAGAATAAAGGAAACAAAGAAAAATGTGGAACATGGGGTCTCCCAACTTGTTTTGGTATCTGTTTCTGGATTCTTGTTTCTTAAATACAGAACATTTTCTTGGAACATTCTAGTTTCCACCTGGATTTTACGTATAATTTTCTCTTTCATCATCTGCAGGAGTTCACAAATCCTGACAACTCACCCTGTAATTAACAATTGGATCCAGCTTGCCTTGTGCTTTTTTGCTTTGCTGAATTGACAGCTTTTGAACCAGCTCTGCAGGGCAGCTCGAGGCTCTAGGGCAGAGAACACAAAGAAAAAGTAACAGAATAAGCAAAACTGGAATAGGGTGGTAGAAATACAGTAGTGGTAGTAAGGGCATGGGAGAAAGAAAAATGAGCTGTTCAATCAGATCAGGTGGCTGCTAGTTTCACTTTGTTTCACAGTAGAGGACAGAAAGCACTTCATGGTGCTGATGTCCATAAGTGAATTTAAAATGAGTGATAAAGCACCCTCCTCCACAGAAGTTATAAATTCTGTTCATCCCTGAAATAGCTACATTGCTATTCATATAAATGCTCTAAGTAGTAAAGTGCAAGTTTGACAGAAGCAGCTTGGTGCATATTTTGATGAGGTGGGGACTAGGAAAATTGAATGCCATGAACTACAGCAGCTAATTCAAATTTCAACTAGATCCTAGCTCTCATTAAAATACAAACGGACAAAATAATTTGGTGCTGCTGTGACACAATGAGATTGAAGTTGAGAGTGTTAAAATTGCAGGAGTACTCTAGCAGTAAAATTTACAATTAAACCTAAAGCAAGATTTGGGGGCAAGGAGAGAGAGAGGAAATACCTTTTTCTTTGGAAAAAGTCAGAAAAACATCTCAGAGGGGAAAATGTTTCGGTGATAAACCCTCAAGCCCAAATGAGTGAGAAAGGAGCTGATAACACTCTTAACTCAGTATTTCACTCTACGGTGACATGCCACACACCACCGAATTGGTTTCAGTCTCTGCCTTCTACCAGGGAATTTTAATTGGCACCCAAGGCCAGTGTGCTGCCTGGAGCTGGTCACAACAAAACTCCTTTCAAAACTCTTGATAGCATCTTATTAGACAGAAACAGTTGAATATTTTTTTTGATAAATAATTACTATTCAGACATACAATATCTGAATAAACTGTATATGTTTACACTTGCTTTCTTTGGTATAAATATTGGTGGAAATATTACCCAGCAAAGCAGTGGAGGGGGTCACTGGTGGTGCCCACCCAGACTCTGAGGTGTGGCACAGGAGCCCCTTCTGAGGCAGAGAACAACAAACCATTTTCAGCCCTTGCTGAAGGTCACAGGTCTGTGCTTACAATCAAATATTCTCCTTGTACTTAAACTGTCTCTATTCACAGCATTCTTGTATCATAACTAAGTTTTAAAGCAAATCTTTCACATTAAAGCCATAACAAAGCATTGTCATTTTAGAAATGTTTAATTTTTTTAAAAAAGCTCTTGCCTATTTTGTTCAGATTCTACCTACTTTTAAGCATTTCAGTATATTGCTTACATAAAACAAGACTTAAAATCTGAAGCAAACATTTTTTCTGGATTGTTTGCAAAAATGCTGGAACTCATAGTAGACCATAACAGAATGTTGAAGCATATTTATTTGGTGAAAGTGTGACAAAACGGACATGTAATACTTAATTGCAAATTTATTAAAACATTTCCTTTAGCTGTGCTCAACCTATACTAATAATTCACTTTAATGGTCCAGTCATCAATATCAATGCCAGCTGAATCATTAAAGCCAGAAGGACACATCAGCACGGGCTTCACTGAAGGTGCTGTGAAAGCAAAGTGCACAGATCGTACAGTATCAGCAGTACACAACACAGCTCTGCCATGAGTTATGTGTGCACTCTGTATGTATTTAATGGCCTGGGTTTGGATTCTGGGGACAGTCTCATCGACATGCCTTCTGTGACTGAGTCTCATTTTAGGTAAACTTGGAAGTTTATAAAAGAACAGTAGAAAGATAGTAAGGAGTACCATAAAGGAAACTGCAAACAGGCAAAACCTTGATGCCATTCAGAGCAGTCTCTGAAACTTTTTTCACTTTATTTGTAAAACATCTGTCTAGTTCTGTTGTTATTATAGTGCACCACCAACTTAAATCTCTGTCAGATTTTGAACAGCACCTGGAGTGCAATTATATGCCTCATGATATGATAGCAGCAAGAGGGGAATTCATTTGACATTTTTACCTTGTCCCTGTGGGATATTACAAGGGCAGGGTGCTACAAGGAAAAGTGAACAAAAAGGAAAAAAAATGAGTGTCTCAAAATTCAAAATTCTCATGTTAAAGTTCAAGAAATTAACACAGATCACTGTTAATACACAATCATAAAGCAAGCACATAATCACATATGATCAAGAATATTGTATTGTGTAGCCCAAACTCTAAGTAAGAAGTTCAGTTAAGGATGAATATTTTATTCTACTTATGCCAGACAACTTCTTTGTATGAGCAAAGCCACGGAAAAGAAGACAACCCACCCAGCTTCAATACACCAAATAGACTATCACACCCTTTGTGATCTTTGAGAGAAAAATAGAAGTGTATCAACTAAAATCTCTGTTTTCAAAACCCACCATATAATCAATGAAATTTTGGGCACTGATTTTTTTTTTAATTTTTTTTTTTTTTTTTTAGTTCTTGCCCCTCTACCTCTGAGTTACAGGAAGTCTCCAATTCCAACAATACAGAAACAAACAAATCACCCTGGCTGCTCTAGCCAGGCCAAAGCCACACAGAGAACAGATCCAGAAAGTCTTTAGATGAGCAAGAAAAGGCAACAGAACACATTTATTGATCTAAAGAGGGCCAGTGGAAGAAAGGTGCACACAATGCCTAGTTAATAATTGGACAACTAGTAACTACACAAGAATGAATACTGGCCCCAAAACCCCCAGCTGGTGAAAAGGCTGTGTCGTGACACAGCTCATGCCATGGAAACCAGGTTAAAAAAATGAAAGCTTTTGGTCTAAATTCCAATATTATTCGGTGACAATACCAACAAAACCTTAACTGTTCCTCTCATGCCTGGTGGTGGTTTGAGTTCTGCAGAGACTTTGAGGAGGCAACATAAGATCTAGCACAAACTAAGCAAAAAGCTTTGGTGACACATTTCAACACATGCTGAACTTCAGGCAGAATCCCAGAAATTAACCTCATTAATGAAGCGTGCTGCAAGGTTCACAAGTGATGCAAGAGCCTCTGAGGGGTCCAGTAGTCTTGAAGCTTAGTGTGGAAAAATCTACTTATCTGTTTAAAAAATCCTCTACAATACTGATAGCCTCCACTGCAAATATGCCAGAGCCCTTAACCTGTATCAGTAACTGCATATTAAGATAAAGGATAAGAACCCATCTGCTGGAGTAAAAGACACAAATTTTGTTATATCAGAATCATTAGATATTCTATTTGTATTGTCTTGAAGTCCAGTTTTCAAAACATGCAAAGTACCTTCCAGCAGTAGGATTAACCATCTGCCTGCATTTGTCTTGGAAAGGAGAGGGAAAAGGGCTTTTTCCCTGCTAAGTACCACAGTACCTGAAGGAGAACTGCAGCTGAGGGAGTCTTAGGCAAAGAACCGGAGAGGAATGGTTCTGCAGGGTGCTGCATTACTTAAAGAGTAGCATTAACAATGCTAAGCTGACAAACCCACACTGACAGCTGCATCAGGTGTTTACTGTCTGTTCAAGCGAGAGCCCAGCTCCTGCAGAAAACAACCCAAAGACGTTACAAACACCGAGTGTTCAGACAAATTACATCAATTCTCCTTGTGGGGAACACAATACTTTTAGCCATCAATACTGAATGCAGTGCTGGAAGCTTGTAAGCCTTCTCTACCCTGTTTTATCCCTCTCACTAATTAATCTCAGTGGGATTTTGTAAAACGGCGAGAACAGTAACTGTAAAATCGCATTCAACAACCATTTCTAAACTGGCACGAGTTACTTCCCCAGCCACTGCAATTTAAGAAACCCCAACTGCATTAGGAAACCCTCAGTGCAAACAGATGGCATTGGGATGTCACACCATGGGTACCAAGCCTCTTCAAAGCACAGAGTGGTTCCATGGACTGGGGACGGGGCTAAGGGAAAGTGTTTGGGGTTTTTTGGTTTGGAGGGGTTTTTTTTTGACAGATCGCCTTTCAAGAAGGTGTTCAATGTTTCCTTTCAAAGTAGGGCCAGTGGCAGAGTATTACAGCTGTACTACGGCTGGACTGTGGAATAGAAGAGGATGATAGATGGGCACGTACTTCCCACATTTGGGGGGTTTTTAACTGATATAATTTAAAAAATATTTTCCTTTTTTAATAAACATTGCCTTATAAATTACTGTCATTAGAGCTATTAGCTCATTTTAGGGAGAATTCTCATGACCATAGCTAGCGAAAGCACTAGTCAGGCAACCACTTTACATTACTTAAATCATAGGACAAACAACATCAAAACGTAAGCAAAAATATACAATTTAAATGTTTGCAAGGATAAAGAAGCATAAATTTATCTTCCAGCTCTTTTTAGAGCACACTAAATCAAATATATTATCTTTTAATTGAAATCTCTATTAATAAACTAAGAAACTTTTTGCAGCATTCAAATTACTTCAGAACAGATGTTGGATCATGAAAGTTCAGCACCATAGAACACAGTAAAGTCACACCTACAGCAGTAAAAAATGGGGAAGAAAAAATCTAAAAGAACTTAGTGTAAAAAGGCCAGAAACGCAGGGGGCAGATGTTGATGGATTGCATAAAAATTACCTTTTCCAGTCTCCTCACCTTACAATTTGACATTTGAGAACACTGTATAGCTGCAAATCTCACACAAAGATAAACACAGAGACAGGGAGTCTCAGGAGTCTGTGAATTACTAGCAGTGAACAAAAAAGCAGACTGTAGAGGGATTCTCCTCAGGCATAATCTCAATTTTGCTAGCATTTTAAATGACTGTTTGAATTAGCACTTCAGAGGTTCAGCTCTGGCTATAATAAAGGCTAATGAATTTTTGTCATCCTGATACATGTTTGTCATAAATTCAGTATCCCTGCACACATTAACAAATAAATATTAGCAGAACCTGAACATAAAATCTATTGACAGAACTCTGCAAAGTCAGTCTTAAATAATGAAACAAGAAATCTTCCTGTAGGTTTAAGTAAGAGGCCAATTTAGACACTGTTTGTAAACATTAAGAGTATATGGCATGACCTTGATTTCATTTCAACCCAAACTGTCTCTTTCATTGAGAAAACACTTTAGTCTGTTGGCAGCAATTTAAGTAATGCCTACTGTTTGCTTGCATTTGTAACGTGTACTATATTTGGGTAGAGACAAATATATATATGTTTTTTAAATTGGAGATTTCAAAATGCTGCAAAATTGAGCTTTTGATTTAAAGTGCTTTAAAAGCACTTTAGCAGCCCCAGCTCTGCCTAAGTAGCTTTGCCAGCGCTGACAAGCAGCATGGATGGCACCTACCCAAAACGTAAGCAACAACTCTGGTTTTTTATGTAATCAAAATGGTGTTATTTATGAAAACATTAATACTGAGCTTCGCAGTTAAGGGTCTTCTCTTTCCTTCTGTTACTGTGGGATTTACCGTGGACCAGAGGAGTAAGGTCATCTTTGTCTAGGAGGAATGTCAGACTTGGTATTGAAACATCAACCTTCAAATCTTTATATTGAAATTTAAACTTGCAACAGAAGCCTAGGAAAAAGATAGCAATGCTTTCAGCAGCTTTTTCCACTGGTTAAACTGACTTCTACAGGGCATTAATAGCAAAAAACCAAACATTAACCACTTAAAGCTCTTGATACACACACACATCTATATCCCTATCTTTATGATTGTTATTCTGCAAGGTTATCACATTCCTGCAGCATTTTTGTTTATAGAGAGGCCAAGTCTCCTCTGACTCAGGTTTGTAGTTGCATGGTAAAAAAATTCTTGTATTATGGGTCTTTAGAGTAAGACTAAGATCCCCTCCTGTGCTTCATATCATAATTCTCTTACACTACACGGAGCTCACAGTGCCTTATCTACTTCGATTACAATGTCAGAATCTAGTTTTATTGAGTCTTGTGATTATATTAGTGTCATTTAAATTAGCATCTGCTTGCAGTTACCCCAGACTGAAATTACCATGTGACAATAGCATTTCTGCTCTCTTTGTACCAGAAACAAGAATGGCTGGCGGGCCTGTTTTGCCATTACAGAGCGTTACTACTTTTTCATGTTTCAAACTTTATACCCATTATACTATAGACAAGATAAAGCAAAACTGATTTAAATACATAGTTCTCTGTCCAAACAGCCTTAGTCCGAGTGATACAATGTGAACAAAATCCCATACAAACAGCATTTGAATAGGTAATGCAGCATGGTTCTGTGGAGAGATTTCTATGGATTTTTTCCCACCCGCCTCTTCTATGTCTTCTGTGAGAGTCATAACCTTGGGTTTTGGGCAGTACAGTTAAATGGAAAAGTCAGAATATTGCACAAATCAGCTCTCCATAACACAGCCTGATCCTAGCAATAAATCCATCTAACTGCTCTGGTACAGTATTTGAGGAAGAGAGCTGCACATTTATTGTCCACTAGAACACTGTTAATTACCTAAATCATGGTGCTACACACAATGAAAACTCATCCACTTCATCATCTGATTTTACCAGGCTACAGGAAAGCCAACTCAGTCAACTGTGATGCACACAAGTTATAAAGTGTGCAATTAATTTTTGTTCATGGCTATAAATCTTCTGGTTTCAAATAATTGACTCTTGCCAATGGGACAAATGACAGACATACTTGTGACAAAAACTGTAAGTTAAAGATGCAAAATCTCCCCCAGCAACTCAAACATTCTTTCAAGCTTGTCCAATCTTACACATTTTCAAAAGCCATTCAATATAATTTTGTAATGATTTTGTATTTGTCCGAACTACCCCATAGACAAAGCTATGCTGTAAAGTCTTTCTTCTCCACTTCCTCTTCCCAGGCCAAAAAAGGCATCACACATTTACACTGTTCTCCTGAGTCCCCTTACACTGTCTTCACCAATATAAAACAAATGGAAATAAGCCACATCAAAAGCTATACTTAGACCACTGAGGTAATAAATAGTCTTTACATTCTTCTGGATGTTTTTTCATTATACCTGCTGCTGGGGACAATTTTTGTCATGCAAATTTATGGGCACATTAGGTATAATAATTCTGTTTTGTATTTTATCTCTGCAGAAACACTATTAGGAGCTGTTCTAGTCATCTGAGTGCAATAAAACAGTAATGCTTTTAACACATCTTATTTGCCTATGAATAGCTTTTAGCAAGATAACCACAGGCTCTTTTTTATCAGCATATTAACATTTAATGTATGTTTGGACTCGGGGCCTGCGTGTTTGTTTTAAAGCAAGATTGTGACATTAAGATTTGTGAAGAACTCCCCATTGGTGTCAGTGGGGAGCAGTTAAACATGACTGACAGGAGGTTGTGTCAGTCACAGCCTTACCTAAGTTTGCTTTTTGTGCAAGACATTCACTAGAAGACTTAAAATAGGTGGTGCTGGCTCACACTTGCTCTGAAGAGAGTAATTTCTAAAGTTCAAAGGGAAATATCTCCATGTGCAAGCAGCACTAATAGTATCCTAAAAGTGTTCTTTTATTTCAGTCAAGATGAAATGGGAGCAAAGACCTGCTGTTTATAACTTAAAACTAGGTTAACTTTAAACTGGGTTCTTGTGCCTGGAGGAAGCAGATGAACAGTCCAAGCTGGCAGATCTAGGTTAGGAGTCTTCTACAGGGGACTGCCTGCCTGCTAAAACAGGAGCGAGGCCTGCTCTCCCCCTGACACTGCTGTTGGTAGAGTGCATGTGCTCACAGGCAAAGTAGATTTAGCCTACAAAATAAGCATGAAGCAGGTTAAATACTATGATAAATATATGCAGCAGCATCCAGCTCTAGAAGGACACCAGCAGCCAGTGTATTCTCAAGATAGCAAAGCATTTACATGCTGAGATATATTAAGAGTGTTAAGCATTTCCAAGAAATGCAAGTTGACTTTAAGCACATAGCTTAGCTCCCTTTCAGAGGAAGGCAGTATAGTTGGGAAACTGCAGGTGGTTAAGGCTAAATTGACTTAAATTCAAACATTTTGCAGATATTGACTGCATTTCTTTTTCATGGGCAATCATAGTTGCTACCAAATGATTGTGCAGAGTATACATGCACATGAAGCTAATTTTTGCTGAAATGAGTCCACAGGCAAAATACTACATAAAATATGGAATTTATATTAGTAAATAGTATAAACTTTGGGAAGAATGACTAAGTTAGGCCTAAGCAGACTCATAACAGAATTCCTGATAGACTAGCTTTATTTTCCTACCTGAGCTAGTGCTACAACATCAGCTAAAGAGAACATTTCAGCTGGGTAAACAAGACTTGACAATAAATCCAGTCATAACCAGTCATCATTTTGTCTAATTTTGTCTTCCAAAGATTTAACATGCACTACCTGTTCCAGTTATAAAAATTAGAAAGTTTAACTTCATTAAGGTAAAGTTACAACTGTTTGCAAACAGACAGTAATTATGGACCTGTCAAACCAAACTGATTTGAATAGAAGGGAACTATTCAGCCTTTCTAATCCTAATTTTGGTAGGCAAGTACAACATATCATTACAAAACATCACATCAGTAAACTTATGACCACAGAAAAACAGCTGAATACATTAGGGCAATTGAAAGCAATTCCATTCAAATAAAATTTTAAGTGCAAATCTAGACCTGCAGACATGAGAATTAAAATATGGGTGACATGCTGTGCAACCCTATTCATTTCCTCTAGATTTTTT
Source organism: Platysteira castanea (assembly GCA_013397175.1). NCBI lineage: Eukaryota > Metazoa > Chordata > Aves > Passeriformes > Platysteira > Platysteira castanea. Next base: position 1,344,720 of record VYXC01012506.1, on the reverse strand, counting down.
TTCATATGTCTACGCTGATTAAAATGAATATTTGCTGAAATTGCTGTACTGGAACAATAACTACCAGCAATGTAACAAGCACCAAATCCCATTCTGATTTGTCACATCTTTAAAAGGCACATTTCCTATGAAGTTACTGTAGAAATTTGAAAATCAGGGAAGGCAGTGGAAAAATATTTGTTTTAACAAGTAATGGATTTAATGCTTTTTTTCTTCTATTTTAAAAATACCTTTAGTTCTTCATCAATGACAGTTACATTTAGGAAAATAAACTCATTCCTCAAATGTGCATCTCTAGTCTAATAGCAGAAGCTAATATCCTGATTAATATTACATGAACATTTCCATTATCAGCTCAAGCTGACTGAAAAAATAAATGCCTTCATAATGCCTATTTTCAAGTTCATTGTGCTCCCCTTGTCTTCCTATAACCACTTTCCTGTAATCAAAATATTTCAGTGTTCACCGTACAGAGCCCACACAAAAGCAGATCAGTGCATGCAGACATGAAGGTATTTCCCAGTTCTTTCCCTTGCTGGATATTTCTGATCACCTGCAGGAACAGGGCACTCGTGATTCCCAGAGCTTGAGCCCTGCAGCTGCCAGAGCTGCTCTGCATGAAGCTGGGCAAAGACATTTGCCTCAGACTGACCCCTGTGATCAGTACTTAGTATCCTGAAACTTTTCTCTTCCCCCAATTTTATTAGATCTTAGATAATGGATTCTATTGATGAATGACTCCTTTATTTATTTGAATCCTCTTGTCTCTATTTGTATTTGTATCCTCTTATTCACTCTCAGCTCAGTTCTAGTTGTAAAATGTCTCCCAAGACATTCTATATATTGCAGAAAGACATTAAGGTCCTCACAGGAGTAAGGTCTAAATAATATTTTCACTTATACAGCTGAAATGAGTAACAAAATTCCATGCAGAGCTACAGCTATTAGCTGCACTTCTGATACAAAAGTGTTTTCTACTGAATAGTCTACAGCAGTTATATGAATTACAACTTACATTAATTCATCTTCTTCACTCATTTTTCATTTACATCAAAGAAGTCCTGTCTTTTTTTTGTACTGTTCCCAGAAATGGGAGAAAATTGGATAATCAGTCTTGAGGTAGTAGTGGTAAAATTAATATCTACCTTGCAATATATTTCTTAATAGCTTTTTTATTCTGAAATGATATAAAATATTTTACTTTCACTGCACTTCTCAATTTTATTACCAATGCCCTGAAAACTTATTTTTTCAGTGAAAAGACAACTTTTGTACAAGTAAGAAAAATCTACCAATATGCCCATGCTGTTTGCTGACACCATCTTTTCTCCTTCAAGCGTGTAAATTGAAGGAAATGCTTTAATTTCATTTGCTTTGACCTGCTTCTAAAGACTCTAATTTTGCTTTTCCTATCTTTGTGAGAAAGCAGATGATCTTCAGTCCCAAACCATGAAGTGATATTGTTGTATGTAGTAAACTTGTCAAAGGAATATGGTTCTTTTAAATTTGTAAGCACTGAAAGTACACGTTGCAGGCTTCATGCTGCAACCTGCCAGGCATTTTACATGCAGCAGACAGCAAGTCACGTGACCTGTTACTATTTTTCATGTTCTTTGATTTTTTGAAAATTAGAACCAAAAATGTGTCCATTTTTTACTGTCTCTGGTGACTTTGGATATGCCACGGAACTGCACAGCTTTCTGACAGTGACTGATGGGAGCGCTGAGCGCCTCTGACAGTCAGACCATGCACCTATTATTTTTCTGTTGTTTTTTCTTCACAGAGTGTTTTTATGGCTTTCATCTTTGCACAGCTCATCTCTTCATAGCTTAATGATGCATTTCCTGTATTTCTCATGAGAGTTAAAGTTCCACATTCAATCTATTCCCATTTTGTCTTCAAACTTCTGTTTGACTAGAGGTTCTTACTTAAGGATTTTCCTACATTCTTACAAAATACAGCTTGTACAGAAAATATTTGTAATGTTTAGAGATATGAGTTGCAGCAGTTGAACTAGAGGCAGCTCAACAGAAAAGGTTTTCCAGCCAACAAAAATTCCGGACTCCGAACAACTGCACAAACTCTCTCCCTGCAAGCTCAGGTCCCAGGACTGCCTGCCTCTGCAGGTGGAGGACAGCTCACCGTGAGCTCCTTCAAGGGGAGCTGCACCAACTCTGCCACTCCAAACAAGCCAGACTTACTAGTACTGCACCTCCTGGGCAAAGAGAACATTCACTAAGTAATTCCTCTTTCTCACTTGCCAGGAAGCTTTAAGAGGACAAACATTTGCTGTAACTAAAGATTTGAGAACTGCAGCAATGCTGAAGGGAATGGGGAGAGACAGACAGCAAAAAGCAGGCACAAGCAGCAACAGGCAAAGGTTCATCCAAATAATGGGACTTAACTGTTCTCAGCTTGTGATGAAACCACTCCTGCTGTTGCTGTCAAAACTGCAGGGTCTGCCTAGAAGCTGAGTTCCTGTCCCCAGGCTGTTTAAGATATTTATGCAGAGCCCCCCTATTCTTCCCCCACTAGAAATGCAGGAACCAATATTAGTACCTTTCAATACAATGAGTTAAACCAGCACTTAAAAAGCTCTCCCTTTAAGTGTTCAAAGTTTCCTACAAAAAAAAAAAAAATCACACCTTCAGCCATTATGAGCACAGACAGAGAAATCAACCTTCTTTATGTGCCAAGGTTTCATTATTAAGAGATAAAAGGAGGGAGCATTATAAAAATGGCATGAATAGTTTTAAAGATTGAGGAATCACACATCAGACAAAGGCTGAAATGGAGTTAAGATGACATAAAACAAGCTGCTTTCAACAGGCCCATTCCAATCACATCATATCCTGAAAACATCAGACTGAATGCAACTGAGACGTGAGAAAATGACAGCAGCATTTTCAGAGTTTAAATCCAATTTTTCCACATGAGGTGAAACTAAACCAGGAATAAAATGAAGTCATGGCTGAAAGAGGTAATTTGTAAAGCAACATTACAGCTGGAACATTTGAAGTTGATTTTTTTCTGTAAAAAACCTAAAATATGCCAGATTGTTAAGGAACGAGTTAAATACATCTGAATACACCTGAAGTAATCTTTTTTATTAACATTTTCACAATAGATGTTGCAACATGAAAGAATTATGACAGAGCCAGGTACTTCCTGTCCTTCTGTACTTGCTCCAAGCCTTTGTTGAATACCTGCCACATGATCTTGCTGCAGTACTGAAACCATAAGGACTAAAAATGATGCAGCAATAGTAACTCTAGAGCAAGCTTTCATTCAGGGTGAGGATGACAGCTTGATCACACCAAAATTCCCAGTGTAATGGAAATGAGTCCAGCACAATGCCAGAGTTACCTGCAGACTCCACACATGCTATGCTAGCAACAAGACTCACAACTCTTCTGCTGCAGGTGTGGTTTCATGAAGGTAACTGGGAAGGTGCTAGGTTACGTTATGAGAAAAGTCAATAAAATGCTTGTCAGTACAGAGATTATGTAAATCAGCAACCCCATTATGGGTATCAATCAGCAAATAACCTAGAGATCCTACAGATAATTACTGCTATTAACCCTTGCAGTAGCCAAACAAAGTAGCCCATGGTGAGATTATTTGAAACAGTGATGATGTACTTTGTTTATCAAGGAGTCCCTTAGTATGTTACTGTCCCTTAATATTTTCATATTAAAATAATGCTTATTGAGGTCAGCCAGCACAAATTTAAAGTTACACAGAACACTGCCATAGAAGACACACGTAGGAAGCTTTATTTGCCCATAACTTCAAAAAAAGACCTATACTTTTAGCATCTTATTTGTGCAGTTGAAGAAATTACAGTTCCACACCTATTTGGGATGGAGAAGCTGAGTAACTAATGAGAATCAGTTTCATTTTATATTCTAGACACTTCTTCACTATTTTAGAGCACATAGTGTATTACTTAAGTATATCATTAAAGCTCATGGAATAATCAATATTAAAGTGATAAAACCAAATTACCCTGTGTTTTTAGAAATAAATTGATAATGAAAATGAAACAAAACAAATTGTTCTCTGAGGCTGAAAACAAAGCTATGTCATAGAACACAGAACCCAAAGAGATTAGACAAACAAATCCTGACTAATTAACAAAAGTTATCCAAATTTGCTAGATTGTTGCAGGAAAAAAAAAGTACTTAGGAAATGGCCGGGAATCTGAGAAGGAAGGACAAAATTAGAACAGGAAAAGGAAAGCAAAAGTACAAATATCTCACTGAAAAGTTAAAGTGCTTCCTCCTGTATACTATTTTTGGCAGGGGCAAAAATTAGAAGAAGATTAACATCACATCAAAGTGAATAACTACGTATCCTACATCTAGACAAAGTGCCTGGTCTTAAGAGCACTTGTGCTGATTAACTCCTGTTTATAACTGAAACCAAATGACAGTATTCTCCAGTCAGTGTCAATAAAATTGGGAAGGGAAAACTGGAGGCAATTGAGATAATTAATCCTGGAATAAATCTGTTCATAGGCAATCCAAACTGAGTAAGTTTTCAGCTCTATTTTACACTAGCTCTCATGTAAGTAAATGGAAAAGTAATAGACATGAATTAAACATTTTCATTTCACAGTACTAAGCATTCACCCATCACCCATGAAGCTCATTCCTCATCCCTTGGGCATCAATTGCGGCAGTGCCTGCTTAATAAATGAGCACCAATTATTCAGAATTATTAAGAAATGTACTCAGCACGTACTCTCCTCTTTCACGTACATCCAAGAGTGCATAGCAACAGTCTGGCATACAAAATATCAAGGCACACGGCAATTACAACACATAAATAAACTTACCAGAGAAACAATAGTGCTACTAACTATCTCTAGCACTGATTGCACTGTTTGGGTTCTTTTTTAGAAATACAGTCTCAGAGCTAGAAAAATACCCTCAGAAGTTGTGTGTTACAAAAATCAGTAAAATTATTACTGTTCCAGTGAGTAACTTTTTCATTAAACACTCAAATATACATATAGTGATGCTGTTTGCGAGCTTNGGAAATGCATAAACATGAACTTATACATAAAACTGGGTGGAGAATTCCTAAACCTAGAACTTTGAAAACTATTAATTAAAAACCACTGAGAACATATGAACCTGCCGTTACTGAGGGGTGAGAGTTAAGCCTCTGTGTTTTGAGGCCTGTCCACCAGTCCTCGGACTGCGCGGCCACAGTGGCCACCGCCACATGCACCGCAACAATATCTTTTTCAGACAATTGTTATGTATAACTATAGATTTAATAAGTGGAATTATTAATTGTTATACCTTTTATACCATTTCTTTACATTACTTAAAATGAAAATAGTTTCAATACTAAGACCTAGCTAATAAGACGACTATAGTAAACATCATCTGGTAAGTATCGCGATATCCCCAACATCACTGAACCTCCCCAGCATGCTCAGCACAGCAAAAAAATACTGAAAAGATAATAAAATCTTGACTGAGAAATGCTCTTTCATGAAGAAAATCTCTTGGCTTCTACTAGTTTTTAACTATGTTCAAGCTTCCGCTTGAACCGTTTTATTTCCGGATAATTTCCCACAATGAGCTTATAATGTTCTTAATTTAAATATTGAATATTTGTTGATCATTTGGCTAATCTACACCAAGACTGAATAAAGTTTAGGTTTTCAAACACTCTACTTTGAATCAAGTCAATCAGACATCATCTTTCTAAGTGGTAAATACATATCATATTAATCTGGTAAGCTATTACTCATTCCCATAACAAATACTTTTGTCTCAAGGAATTTTGAAAGAAGTGTTAGTTCTGGGAACAAAAAAGCAATTCAAATTGTCTCCCTCCTGTTTTCCTCTCTAAGAGTGTACCATTTTGCAAATGGAAAGGTTAATTCACACATATGCTTGTGCACCGAGCCTTCACTAGGCAGGAATTGATCTAACAAAACCCATCTGAACCAATTTACAGTAATTTACAAACCCAGATTCCACAGCATCTAGTTATTACTCCCTTATAAAGCACTGACTAACTCTAAAGCAGGAAGTTCCTGAACCACATATGTCTGGAATCTGCCAGTGTTCCCTCTAGAAAGACTGGAAATTGTTCTGTTTTACGCCTCCTGACTCTTCTCCAAACATCTGTTACTCGCCCTTGTCAGTGAATGGATATTGAGCAAAATTGACTCACTATGAGTCTTGTCATGATGTTTATCACTCAGCTTGATTTCCCTTCATTTTTTGAGTATCAATTTTGATTTAAAGCTCCGCACAGAATTAAAGTTGTGAAAGACAAATTTTGTTTTTTCAAATACATTTCTTCTTTCTTCCAGGACAACAGCCATGTCCAGCTGTTGCAATGCATGTGACCAGAGCCACGCAGACCACAGAATGGTGGTCTAAGGAAGACCCTAGCACTCAAGTGCAACATCGCTGTCAGGGTGAGTGTGTTCCACACTCCCAATATCCCCCGGTTCCTTAGTTTACATACGGTTCTGGTACTGGTTCATGTTTTCTCCTCCCCAAGTTATGTAACCCCTTATGTTTATGCGTGTAGTTTATTGACTATGCATCTGTTCTGGAAAGTTCTCCTGTACTTGATACCCCATTGGTTTTTCAAACTGAACCTGTTGGGGTGTGTGTTTTACTTGCTCTTATTATGTTAGAATCACTTGTTGTTGTAAGGTTTCTCCCCACCCCCCCCTAAAAATAAAAATGGTTCTCCCTCTCCTCCCCTCAGCCCTCCCATGCCCCTAATAAAGTCATGTCCTGCCCCCAAGACCCCATCCATCACCCAAACCCCTCCCCTATTTCCAGAGACTTCT
>VYXC01012506.1:1261070-1337165 GCA_013397175.1 Platysteira castanea | reverse complement strand
AATATTTGTTGATCATTTGGCTAATCTACACCAAGACTGAATAAAGTTTAAGTTTTCAAACACTCTACTTTGAATCAAGTCAATCAGACATCATCTTTCTAAGTGGTAAATACATATCATATTAATCTGGTAAGCTATTACTCATTCCCATAACAAATACTTTTGTCTCAAGGAATTTTGAAAGAAGTGTTAGTTCTGGGAACAAAAAAGCAATTCAAATTGTCTCCCTCCTGTTTTCCTCTCTAAGAGTGTACCATTTTGCAAATGGAAAGGTTAATTCACACATATGCTTGTGCACCGAGCCTTCACTAGGCAGGAATTGATCTAACAAAACCCATCTGAACCAATTTACAGTAATTTACAAACCCAGATTCCACAGCATCTAGTTATTACTCCCTTATAAAGCACTGACTAACTCTAAAGCAGGAAGTTCCTGAACCACATATCTCTGGAATCTGCCAGTGTTCCCTCTAGAAAGACTGGAAATTGTTCTGTTTTACGCCTCCTGACTCTTCTCCAAACATCTGTTACTCGCCCTTGTCAGTGAATGGATATTGAGCAAAATTGACTCACTATGAGTCTTGTCATGATGTTTATCACTCAGCTTGATTTCCCTTCATTTTTTGAGTATCAATTTTGATTTAAAGCTCCGCACAGAATTAAAGTTGTGAAAGACAAATTTTGTTTTTTCAAATACATTTCTTCTTTCTTCCAGGACAACAGCCATGTCCAGCTGTTGCAATGCATGTGACCAGAGCCACGCAGACCACAGAATGGTGGTCTAAGGAAGACCCTAGCACTCAAGTGCAACATCGCTGTCAGGGTGAGTGTGTTCCACACTCCCAATATCCCCCGGTTCCTTAGTTTACATACGGTTCTGGTACTGGTTCATGTTTTCTCCTCCCCAAGTTATGTAACCCCTTATGTTTATGCGTGTAGTTTATTGACTATGCATCTGTTCTGGAAAGTTCTCCTGTACTTGATACCCCATTGGTTTTTCAAACTGAACCTGTTGGGGTGTGTGTTTTACTTGCTCTTATTATGTTAGAATCACTTGTTGTTGTAAGGTTTCTCCCCACCCCCCCCTAAAAATAAAAATGGTTCTCCCTCTCCTCCCCTCAGCCCTCCCATGCCCCTAATAAAGTCATGTCCTGCCCCCAAGACCCCATCCATCACCCAAACCCCTCCCCTATTTCCAGAGACTTCTGTGTCAATCCCCTAAACCCTACCCCTGGGCCTTGTCAATCCCCTAAAGCCCACTCCCTTCATTCTACAACCTTCTGCTTTACTCGACGCACCATTTGTTGTTCTAAGCGTTATTTCCCTATGTGTATTTCCATTGGTTCCAACATATTGTGCTCCCTCCCTTTACTCCTCCCATCCTTCATCCCTATTGGTTGTACCCTATCTCCGCCCCCTGTTACCACCTCCCTTTAAAAGTCTGTGCACAGTGTCGTCTTCGGTTCAGTCCCTCCGGACCTTGGTTTGGGAAATAAGCAGCTGTTTCCTGAACGTTACTGGAGGTGTCTGGACTCTCCTTCTCCCCTTTGCACTCGAGCCTCGCCACCTTCCTTGATCGTCGTTGCCTGGAGCCATTCGGCTCCGAACCCGCCTGCGCCCCTTGACCCATCGGGCAAGGGTGGGCCTTTATCCTGCGGCGTGTCCCGCTTTTCGAGCTAGCCGGGGACATCGCCCGTAGTGGCAGGATGCGGGACCGCCGCATGAACCCTACCCTGAGACTGTTCTATTCGTTCTTACCCAATAAGTGTTATTGTTCTATTGGTTATTGTACTTTGTACCGCCTTTCTCTGCCTCCATATAAAAGGGGCTGTAAGGGTCAGTCTTTCCTCTCTGCGCTCCCTGCTCTGTTGTGTTCCCCTGCTTCTGATCCCCTGACTAGGAATAAAGGATTGGAATACCACACAGAGAGTCCCTCTCCCCTCCTTTGCCTCTGCTCTCGCTCCATTGTCACCAGCCTGCAGTCTGCTCCTCTCAGGAGCCTGCACTGTCTGCCTTCACTGCTGCTTGTCCTGCTGCTAGGACACCTCAAGCAGATAAGACACTGCACAGCCTCCAGGCAGCTGTGTGGTCAGCGTCATACAGCTGCTCTCCATTCACCTCTTTCGAAAGGTGATGGAGTTGGTAGTGCAAGAGAGAAAAAAAGCCTCTCACGAGACTTCTGAGCCAGAGCATGCTCCCACTCTTCTTGCACTGGCATGACGAGAATCGGCACGTGGCGAAGGTCAGCTTTTGTGTGATGCTGGTGCATCCGTGGGACGGGGCTGGGCTGCCTCCTGCCCTGGCACCCCACGGGTTGCAGCCTCACCCTCGCCTTGGCACAGGGACGCGGTCCTGTGCCCTGGGCTGTGGTGCCATCTCCGGCTCTGTGCTGCTCTCCAGGCCTCTCAAGAAACACTTGATTTGCGTGGCCCGCTTCCTGAAGAGGGGGAATCTCGAGGAGCTGCTGAAGAAGGATCAGCTGTCAAAGTTCGCCGAGTGCGTGGTTAGGACGGCCTGGAAGTCCCAGCCGCAGCCTAGAGAAGCGCCCTNATTGTTCTATTGGTTATTGTACTTTGTACCGCCTTTCTCTGCCCCCATATAAAAGGGGCTGTAAGGGTCAGTCTTTCCTCTCTGCGCTCCCTGCTCTGTTGTGTTCCCCTGCTTCTGATCCCCTGACTAGGAATAAAGGATTGGAATACCACACAGAGAGTCCCTCTCCCCTCCTTTGCCTCTGCTCTCGCTCCATTGTCACCAGCCTGCAGTCTGCTCCTCTCAGGAGCCTGCACTGTCTGCCTTCACTGCTGCTTGTCCTGCTGCTAGGACACCTCAAGCAGATAAGACACTGCACAGCCTCCAGGCAGCTGTGTGGTCAGCGTCATACAGCTGCTCTCCATTCACCTCTTTCGAAAGGTGATGGAGTTGGTAGTGCAAGAGAGAAAAAAAGCCTCTCACGAGACTTCTGAGCCAGAGCATGCTCCCACTCTTCTTGCACTGGCATGACGAGAATCGGCACGTGGCGAANAGCCAGAGCATGCTCCCACTCTTCTTGCACTGGCATGACGAGAATCGGCACGGGGCAAAGGTCAGCTTTTGTGTGATGCTGGTGCATCCGTGGGACGGGGCTGGGCTGCCTCCTGCCCTGGCACCCCACGGGTTGCAGCCTCACCCTCGCCTTGGCACAGGGACGCGGTCCTGTGCCCTGGGCTGTGGTGCCATCTCCGGCTCTGTGCTGCTCTCCAGGCCTCTCAAGAAACACTTGATTTGCGTGGCCCGCTTCCTGAAGAGGGGGAATCTCGAGGAGCTGCTGAAGAAGGATCAGCTGTCAAAGTTCGCCGAGTGCGTGGTTAGGACGGCCTGGAAGTCCCAGCCGCAGCCTAGAGAAGCGCCCTTCCCTCCTGGCGCTCTCTGCTGCTGGCAGAGGACAGGAGCCGAGCGGCCGAGCACCTGCGCCAGGCCCTGCCGTACCTGCAGAGCCCACAGGCGTCTCTGCGACAGGCGGCCGTCAGGTTCATGGGTGAGCCCCGAGCCCGGCGTCCCTCCCTGCCTCCCCACCCCGCCGCAGCTCGGCCCCGGCGCGGCTGCTGGCCCGGCTGCAGAGGGAGCCGGGCCCGGGGCGGTGCAGCCCCTCCCGCCCTCGGGGCTGCTGTGGCCTTCCTGCAGCCGTGCCCTCGGGCGTCAGGATGCGGCAGGGGCCCGGGCTGAGCCCTGCCGCGGGAGGAGAGCGTGTGGCCACAGGGTTGGTAGCTCCCGTGTGGGGCAGCTGTGCCGCTTGGGGCCACGACAGGCTCTGTGTTGCCAGGAATCGCCGGGGTGCTCACTGACGGGGCAGCAGGAAGAGCTCCAGCTCCTCAGTGAGGGTGAGTGAAGGCACCGCCGTGTCAGCGAGGGCTGCCGGGGGGAGCTGCAATCTCTGGCCCGGCTGCGGAGGGCTCTGCTCCCTGTGCGGAGCAGCGGTGGCCTGGGCAGAGCACAGAGAGCTTTCAGGGGCACGTGGGGGATCCGTGGCCAGCACCTTCCGGCTGATCCCGTTAGCTCGTGCTCCCTCCTGGCCATGGCAAGAGCTGGGTGGGATGGCCCTGGCAGGAAGGTCTCCTTGGATTACCTCCATCAGGGCTCTGAACACGCCTCTGTTCCTCTCTCTTCCAGCCTTTCAAGCGCTGAGGAAAGACGAGAGCTCATCCTGCTCTAACCTGGATATTCAAGCTCAGTTTTGTCAAGGAGCTGCAGAACTAAGGTCGTCTTCCAGATCGAGAGAACCAGTGTCCCTAGAACAGGACCAGGAGACAGAGAAGAGGACACCACCTCTCAGTGCCTCTGAAGCTCCAGGCTCAGCTGATGCTGGTCACAGCTGAGCCTGTGGGAAGCTCCAGGAGCTCCTGCCGTCCCTCCCTCCAGCTGTCAGACGCTGCCCATTGCCTTTTTTCCCTCTCAGTTCATCCCTGTGCTTTACCTTCCGTTAATAAACAGTTTGGCTTTTTCACTTCACCCACATCTCTGCAGAGCTGAAGCGAGCTGAGCCCTGGGACACAGAGGCCCCTGCTGCTGTTCTCTTCTGAGCTGTATTTAGTGCAGAGACAGAGAGGAACAAGGGCAAATCAGGCTGGAGAGGTCCCTGCCACACAGGTCCAGTTCCACAACATGGTGGAGTTATAGGTCTTGCTGAGCACGCTGGAAGTGACAAGGACGCTGGGTTTTAGAAGAGCCAGCTTGAGTATGCTCTGAACCCAGCCGTGAGGGATTCCATGGCAAGCATCCACGGAGGGTAAAGGAGCTTGGAGTGCTGGACAGTTTCACCAATAGCTTCCTGAAAGCACAGCAATGCTCCATCCCTACACAGAGACAGGAAGCAGGCAGAACCAGAGAGCATTGTGGCTTAACAGTGAGCTTTGGCTGTGCCTAAAAGCAAATGAAGCAGCAGCAGAGTGGCTGAGACTCAGAGGTGCGACCATCCCGGTGTCCGGAGCGCTGTCAGGCAGTGCCTGGGTCCTGGGTGCGGTTCTGGCAGTTCTGATCCCCACAAGCCAGGAATCACAGCCCCTGCCTCAGAGGCAGTCAGAAACCCAACAAAGTGAGCCCAGAGGGAGGGGACCCTCCCCATCTCTCTTGGGCGTGGATGCAAAACATTTTTGCTTTTGATGCCCTTTTCTGCTAATACAGTGTATTTACGCATACATTGAAATCTATGTTCAAAACAAAAACTACTCAAAACGTTTCATTTAAGACACTACCACTATTCACATTTTATCTGATTTCCCTCTGAAGAAACACTGATCTCACAGCTAATCAAAAGTGTTGGCACAATTTCATGATGCTTTCTCATTCAATTGAATTGTATTATCCTCCAGAGTTTCTTCCGTCACAGAGAACTTTTTAAATTTTTTAACAGGTCTTCATTTTCAGTCATTCTATCATTCCTGAATTTTGTCGCCTTATCTCACTTCTTCTTTTTTTTTCAGGTGCCTCTACTCTTAACAAACATTTTCAAATCAGCTTTTCCTGAGAAAATCTCTAGAATATTGTTGGGTATTTAAACCACACAGCCCTTACTTGAAAAACCACACTGTTACACATCCATTACTCAAAGAGCTGACAACATTCTACCATCTCTGGGAGATTTTTGAGCTCTCAACCACATCGTTTCTGTAGCATAAGAATAGTGCAGTTACATGGCTACCAAGGCCTGCAGGGGTTTGATCAGAATTACTTTGACCACAACTAGAGATGCTGACATTGTTCTGTAATGCTAGTTTAAGAAATCTTTTATGGATAGGAAGAATAAACAGTACCACTTTGTATATTTTATTTCTGGGCACTCTTACAATTTGCCTGCTTGAGAATACAAAAAAATATATAATTCAGAGTGATATTTTCTAAAGTAATAAATGAATTGCTGACAGCAATTACAGGCAGATAAAGATGATAGCACATAAAGGGAAAGTTTTCTTCTCACATGTCACAGCAAACAATGCCATTTGCAGTTTTCCTGTAGCACACTGCTGTCTCCCATACGGTATAATGGCACACAACTGTTTTGGTACTTTCCTTACAGTCCTTTCTTATTCCCACTCCCAAGTTTTCTTACTTTTATCTGACCAGGAGTTGCATTAGTGCCCTGAACACAGAGTACCATAAGCAAACAAGGATTTCTATAGCAGCAAATGCCCAAATACTTAGAAACGTACAGTTTTTAGTATTTTAAATTCAGAGAAACAGCTGGAAACATTTTCAAAGTCACAAGCTGCCAAAATACAATACTTTCTCATTTAAGCATCTCCTCATACAACTGCTCAGGAGGTTCATCAGACAACAGGCTACAACTGTAAATCCCATTGCGCTCAAGAGGACTGCAACTCCATGACTAGATGTCTCTTAAACTGATTAAAATTAGCATTTAAAATATACACACAGGGAATATTTTCTGAAAACTAATAGTCAGGTTAAGGCTTTGTCTTGTTCTGCCTTTCCAAGTTTCACTGATGAAGCTGCACCTGTTCAATTCAAATCACATATACTGCTCAGCAGGTTTTGACTTCATCAGAATTTCTGATATAGACAATTTCCCTACAGAAGTGTTATTTTGCCTGATTAGTATTTGGGGTGTTCTGATGGCATTTGCTGCTTCTTGCACTAGAGGGATAACAGGGTTTGGCTCCGATTGCATCTGCAGCCATAGTTGCCTACATAAGATGGTCCAGCCTGTGCTCGTCATTGGTCTGGCTCATAAAAGGCAATTAAATGATTCATGAGTTCTTCCCAAGCCATCTAGAATTTGTGCTGAGCTCCAGACAGGTAAACATAGGGCCAGACAATTTAAATTTAAGAAAAATGCAGTGAAAGTGCTGTGGCATCATTTAAAACCTGCCACTGGAGCTTGCCAACAGACATCCTGCATGGTGTCTACGACACATTCCAGCTGTACTTTCAGTAGTACAGACAGGGCTGTGTAAACACAACTCCTATAGCAGAGGACATATTCCAGAGCAGGGATAAAATTACCCTGGAGGAGCCACAACATCTACTCCCTCAAAAAATGATACAACTGTTACGCAATTGGTATAGCACAGGGCATAATGAGCCTGCTGCTCTCATGCCTTCACCAGTATGTTTAATTCCATACCCCCTTTACCTATCAGATTCCTGTCAAGAGACCATCAGATAAAAACGACCCTGGGCCATTTTCTTGACTTGCAAATTTGCATTTATGTGACAATATTTCTCTAAGTGGCAACTTTATAATAATTTTTACTTTGATCTTTCTGAATATTAATTAGAAATACTTCCTTCTCTTCATCATGTCTCTTTTGGCCAGTGCAAAACCAGAAATCAGCAGGCGGTGGGGAGTGCAGCGGGAGGTTGAGTGAAATGCAGCAACGTGAGGCATTCTGCAAAATCTTAGAAGTGTAAATCGATTCATACAATACCATGATGAGCAAGAGACATGTTATCCCATTTTATGGGAATCTGAAACACAATTTAAGTGACTTGCCTAGAGCCAGAGCTGTCAGGCTGGGGATTAGAGATCCTGGCTCCCATTCTCTTCCATTTACTCTTCTGACTTATAACTGCAAAAGGGAGGCATAGCCTGACTCAAGAAATGGTATTAAAGAAAACCCAAAGAAATTCTAGTGCCAGACTACAACATGGTTTGCCTTGCAGAAGATGATCAAAAAAGTTTAAGCAACAACTTAGATTTTGGCAGTTGAAAATTTTTGTGCTTTTTTGCAAAAGTATACAAAGCAAATCCTCTGTCAAATACCTAAATTCAGTGTCAAAATACCTTAAAATCAGACTGAAATTTTTGTAGAGAGATCTGAGACGACATAAGACATCATTGAAAGACTAGAAAATTATGTGCAAAATGGAAATTCGGTTAGATTTTACAAGTTCTGAGAAGGCAGGGTTGGATATTTCTTGAAGCTGGTGCTTCAGCTTCATCACTTGGTATTTGTTGTTTGCTATTGGCAACATAAATCTTACCTGATGTTAGTAGAGAAAACAAGCATGCAAGTACCCTGAAAAGGCTGTAACTGGGTTTTTTTGAACCATGTTTAGGAAAAGCAGTGGCAAGGATGTTTGCATCTATGCTATTTTGTAGTATCTTTTCATCATTTCTAAGTAACCTTTAAATAAGTGAATAATTCAGTTTCCCAATATAGCAGTGCTAAGTAATTTTTCCCAAACTCCCATAAAATGCTTTTTACAGTTTTGGGAAAGCAAATCAAAGGTACAACTTCACCATCCCAGAATAAGGTACATTAGTACTGAATGCTAAGCTAACAATGATCTGATTCTATTCCCATTTTACTCTCCCCTCTTTTTCACCACCCCCAAATCCTTCTCGGTTTTGTCTGACAAACTAAGAGAACAGCTCCTACAAGAAGCCACAGCCTTACAAAAACCAAGAAATTTTGCCTATAAAGCTAAATGAAAATAAAGCAAATAAAGTAAAAAATTTCTGCTAAGTTTACCAATATGTTTATGTACAAGCCTCAAAACACTCCTTTTTTCTTCAGTAGAAGCCACTACACACCAAATCTTACTTTCTGGAGGCTTCTCTTTGATTTGCTCGTAGACTCAGAACTTACTCTGGCATGGTCAGACCTCAGAAAAAAGGAGGATGTGCCCCAACTAGGAACACAGCAGGATTCTCACAAAAATTGTACATTCACAGAAAGAAAGAACTAAGCAGCACACAACTAAGAGGAAAAATATGCAGAAAGTAAGACACAGAGTTTCCAGGGAAGAGCAAAACTAGAAATCAAACACACCTGTTGTGTTGTTCCTTCCCAGTGTCCATGCCTGGAAATGAAAATTATTTTCCAAATAATGTCATTAAACCAAAAGCGCATGTATTCTGCAACACTTGTCCTTAAAATCCCTGTTATTTTGTCAAACACTTCAAACTTATCTTTGGCAGCTTTCTTGACATCTCTTCACCCTTCCCAGCTTTGCTACAGCTGAAGAAGTGCCTTCTCAAGGTGACCAGCTGAGTGCTGATGGCTACAGCAAGGACCCATGGCCCACATGGGGACTGCAGCCTGGTACAGGTGACAGGAGGGAGACTCTGGTGCAGGGGAAAAAAGTCCCAATCCTAGTTATCATAAAGAATGGAAGAAACAAAGATCCCTTCGTTCAAAAGCCTACAAGTTTGTCTTTAAATTAAGAAATAAAAGAAGCTGAAGTGTTGGGGTGTTTTTGTAGCTGCTGAGCGCCTAACTCAACATTCTTCCCCCAAAAAAGGAAGAAACATAACAACTAATATAAATTATGGTTTTTAACTGCCTTGGGAACAATTTTATCTGAAAAGAAAATGACCTGCAATAAACTCAGAACACACAGGCGACAGAACAGCACTCCAAGGAGAGGAAATGAGTGATCCATTTTGCATTTACAAGGTACATCCTGAAGTAATCATTAAAAGCCTTTTTTTGCATCTTTTGAACAAATCAGTCATTGATATAAACAGCTCTGCAGGAAAAAATATTAAGTGTCTGCTTAAGTTCAAGAGATGGGAGAAGGAAAAAGGGATTTTCTTCCATGAAATTAAACATGCCTTTGCTCCTCACAGATGGGAGAGCTTCCAAGGGACCGGGTGTTGCACAGACTGTTTCCAACTGAGTTGCGCTCTTGCCATAATAGCAAAATCACTTGAAATTAACTCTTCATATAAGAACTTCTTGAAGCTGGATTCCACTTACTTCACAGAAAGCCAGATTCCAGTTGTTCCATGAGATAGCGTAGGCATTTTGCAATAGACGTACAGTCTGCTCCAAAGAATTGGCAGGCAGTGCATTTTGTATTTAAGGAACACCACCAAATATTACGAAAACAGCATCTGCCAACACTTTGTGTAGTGCAGGTCTGTGTTGCAATACCTACATAGCTCATACACAGTGTTTAGTGTTAGGCTTCAGCATCAGTTGGAAAATAACTTTTCCAAAATAATTCTGTCTTTCAAGCATGGGTTTCCCTGAACTTCTAAGTATTTTTGGTAAAAGAAATACTTGTATTTTTTCATTTATAAGCAGAAAAAGCATTTTAACTCGAGTCAGTGATACAAAGGCAGGCAAACATTCCACAGAGCTGCAGAACACGTCACACAGGAATATAGTCCTGGACCAAGAAGCCTAGCACATTGTTTAACTGAAAGAAGTAAAAGGAACAAAACTGCTCAGTGAAAAAGTCCTGAAATCATTGTAGAGACTAAAATGAAAATATTTCTATCTGATTTTTTTCATTTTGTGATGTTTCTAATTTTTTCCTTACACGGGGTAGAGGCTGGGAAATGTGAAACCTAATGTACTTCTACTCATTAAAGAAAATTTGAGAGACAGACCTACAAGTTCAGCTAAACACAGAAGACACAGTGAGTGTGATTTTTTTTATACCTCACAGTAAAAACACAAGGCCTAGACACATACAATATGATTAAACAAAAGTTCCCTAGTGCTCAAATTAGTATGCTCACACTGCCTGTGTGAGTTTGCACTAACAGCACTGACTGACAACACTTCTGGACTGATGAAGCATTGTTTCTTACTTGCTGAGATTAAAAATATTTTAAGTAATATTTCCACTTATCGCAACTGCTGTTAGTGCTGCATTAAGGCAAAAGACAGGGCATGAAGCCTGACAGAACATCAGATCAATTCAGAGATCACTGGCCATGACAGAGCAATCAATATACAACGTGCCAAAGAAGTGGCTTTTTATTTCCATAGCATCTGACACGTCTCCCTGCAGGGAAATGTGCTCAAGCACAAACAGAAACAATCCCTTCCCTTTCATGCATTTCCATATTTCTTTGAAAGTGACAGTCAAGTCGTTCCTATCGTACTTCATTTTCCTCAGCTTCATCTTCAAACTGTGTGTTGCTTGTATCATAAACCACTCAGGGAATAGAATCACAGGGAATTAATTTTTTGATGAATTAACATCTGTTCTTCCTTTCTACAGTTTGATCCTAGCTCCAAACTACAGACTTTAGTGTCATTGTCACAGTGGTTTTATGAGTCATAAATTAAAAACCTCACATTTCATGCTGAAAAAAAAAATTACAGAGGTTCTGCAATATTCCCATATATCAAGTAAATATTTCCCAAATATTTTCAAGGGAGCAGGTTTGCCATAAATACTGTATAGCTTTTAAACTAGAGGAATCCTCTTTATTCTCCAAAATTCCTAAGCTAGGATTTCAGGAACCCAGCATTATTGTGGAAGGTATTTTTATCTACTATTTTGTTCAAAAATTATCTATGATTGTAAAATTGCATAAGTCACTGTCATGAGGCATTCAAATCTCTTTCCTGAGACTGGAATAGCAAGACAGCTTCTTTTATTTCATAGCAGTGCCTGGAAATACAGTTGTTGCAGGTCTACTAGTAATAATTGTATTGTGCTGGCAGAACAGCAGTCCAAATCCCAAATACTCCAAACATAGCTGGGTCAAGTCTGTGCAAAAAGGTATCAGAAAGCCAAAAGAGGAGATAAACTTTCAAAAACACTGCTCAAAAGTCATTTAATGCCCAGAAAGGGAAACAGCTAAAAAGGAGCAGCTTGATAAGATACGTCTGCAATAAAAATTTTGGGTTTGGAGGGTTTTTTTAATTCTTGCTAATCCAGGCAGTGACATGAACATCAAGTTAGGTTCCTTTAGTTTATTTATCACAGAGATGTTGTAGTTCAGCAGTCAGCAGCAATGATCACACATAGACTGAGGAGAGGAGGAAAAGGGAAAACAGAAAAAGATTAAAAGTAAAAACGTAGGGTGAATATCAGTTTTTCTATATAAATATTTGTTCTCTAAGGTATAGGCAGTTTTAGAAAAAATGCTTAAAGAGACAATATGTATTAAGCTGCTTTTTTTTTTGGCTGCAAAACATCCGCGCCTATACACTATGAAGTCTACTTTTCAGTCTTTTTTGTAACCTAGCAAAGGCTACACTTCAAGAGCCTCAAACAGCATTAGTCAAGGAGGTTTCTTTAGCAGAAAACTTCTAGATGCTCTTGGAACCTAACAACTGTAAGTCAAAGGCATGCACATCTTCACAAGACCCTGCTTCACTTTCCTGTTATCCCACAGGGCCTCTGTTCATGTTGGTCACCTTAAAGGATGAACCATTGCATAAATAATAAACTGAATGCCGAATAAGGGATTGCACAGCAAAGAGAGAAAAATCAACACAGAAATAGATACACAAACCCCTCTTCACTAAGGCAGAATTATATCCCATGCTGACAGAATGTGCACAGTGTATTATTAGCTTCAAAACAATGAAGGACATGGTCTTTCTCTGCCAGTTGTTCTAGTGGTTTCATGCTGACATACATTTTTCTGTCGAGTCCACCAATGTAACGCGCTTTCACCAAGCAGTCGTAATGAATACTCACATAAATGGTACTTACTGCTAGCCGTACTTAAGGCCATTGATCTTAGGTAAGGCTGTTTTTCCTCACAAAATCAATCTTAGTGAAATTTGCAGATCACAAGTCACAAGATCAGTTACTCTGCATAACGCTGTTAGAGCCAGTACTTGTGATTTAACCAGCCTGACATATATGTCCACAAGTTCTCTGCCTTCCTTTTTTTGTTAAATTTACTCCCACTAGACCCTTGAGGATCCTTATTAATATACTGTAAATACAAAAATGCATATTCATACAAATGATTAAAATACAGGAAACTGAAATCCGTGTTCTTACTCCAAAGAACAAACCAAAACCTCAAACATAAATAGTAAATTCCTGTGTGAAACCTTTCAGTAGAGTGTCAAACATCAACGATGAAAACACTTCCATAAAACGGCTTTGTTTACACAAGACTTAAGTCTTTGATGTGAAAAAGATGCACCTTCCTTGAGAAATGATTCACACATTGAACCATGTATGCAACACGACTATTTGCTTCTTAATACAAAACCATAAGTGGTACTATGTTTCCTTTGAGAGTAGCTGTGAGGAAACCTTTGAGGGACTCTCCTTGAAATAAAATAGGCATGGAGGTGAATGGAATTAGCAAATGGCTTTGCTTTGGGGAAGTTAAATCAGAGCTGGAAAAAGTTTCCTGACAAACCTCACATGTGAAGAGGCTTGCTAGGTAATTGTTCGTTCTTTAGTGCAATCATTGTCCAAATATTTGTGGCAGTTTTCACCCCTAGTGTCTCTTGCCCCACACTTCTACCTGAAGAGTCCCCTATTACAATGGCACTTCTCTGCAAGGTGTCAGAGATCAAAATTTCACAGAGCGGCTGCGTATGTCCCACTCTTAAGGTAAGCTGCAGGGAAATAAAAGACAGAAGTATATCCCATAGAACACAAAAAAACTGTAACATTCATTTCATAGCATAACCATTCCTGTTTCAACCACTTCAACAGAAACTATTATTTAGCTTTTTTAAACCCCTGCAACTCCATCAATGACCTTTCAACTACACCATATCAATCCAGCCCTAAATAATGCTTTTTATTTTTTGATTACGCAAACTGATACAATATTTGAGGTAGACAGTTTGCATTTCTGATCAAGACCAGGAATGGGTTAGGACAAAGAAAACACAAAGTAACCATAATTTATAAAGGAAAATTTATGGTTTAGACACTACCAAATTTGTCAAAACAGAAAGAACTGAATGCTAGCAAGGCACATCAAAATTCTTCCAGATTTCACAATAGTCATTGAAAACAGCTAAAAACAACTTTCCATTCTTAAAGTTAACTGCACAACAACAAAAGTAACATTCAAAAATGTATTCCTGATGTACAAGAATTTTAGACCAAAAAAAGAACTTGCCATCTTTATTGATACCCCATATTGAAGGAAAAATGGGGGGGAACCCTCAACACCTATTTATATTGGCTAATTCTATTAACAGTGAAGGAAGCCCAGACTCTTTGTGGACACACCAGGCCAGAAAAAGTATTTAAAAGTATAGTGATCTTTGGGTAAGAGGGATGGATGAGCTTGTTTTATGCAGCCAGCATTACCCTATTCCTGGAAATGCTTGTGAGAAGAGAGGACCTGACAGACAAGGGTCTGGTGTCTCCAAGACCTCCCACATTCTCACAAATTTTCTCTTTTCCAGTGGTATTTTGACCAGGATGTCTGTAGGATGAAATCTTTCCGTGGAGCAAAAATGAAGAATCATTTTTATTAAGCCATTTGATTTCTACAAGCTGCAGAAATTAGCACAGTAACTATACTCCATTTTCCGTGTAATATTCAGTGGGTTTTATGAATAGATCAGGGTCAAGTGTACTCATAAATGCAGTTAAATTACTTCCATTTCAATATTCACACAAAAGTCGTAGGTGATTCCAAATCTTAAGTGTCCTTATCGGATAACTAAGAAAAAGAAAGGATAAGCAGTAACCTGAGGTAACATCAGGGCTATAATTGTCAAATACAAATGGAAAAATAAATGCTTATACTATTTCTCTCTTTAACCAGCAGTACCTAGAAATCAATTCCTCTGTCCACAAGCTTCAGACATGATTTTCTTCAATACAACCTCAGAGAAATGAGTTTCACCAGACATGCATAATGCCTCCAAAGCAGTTCAAAGACTCATATTCAGTCCTTGCCATGGTCTAACACAGGGACACATCCAAGATACTGCAGGAACTTACATCTCATTCCAGTCACAAAAGCTGTGGTGGCAAAGAGCTTACATGGCCTGTTCCCTCCCCAGGAAAACCAGGATGAGCACTGCTGTTCCAGGACTATTCACTGGCACTACAAAGCTACCTCAGGGCTGCATACAGGCTTCATCAATAAGAAAAACATTACGTTTTGCAACCCTACACAATTTAGTGGTATTAAGTAAGTGTATAGTCCTATTTCTAAGTTCAAACAATATCTGACTTATGTTAAGTCAACTTCTCCAAAATTTAAGACTCTGCTTTGAAACTGCATCTCCCCTCAGCTGAACAAGAAAAATCCCAAACCTACAACAACAACAAAAAAACCTCTCAGTTGACTTGTCTCTGCTCTAGGCTTCCAGAAGACCTTAATTTTTACAACATGGCATTGCCCATAAAGGTGACAAGGGTCTGAATCACTTGTGGATAAAACTACTTTTTGCTGAAGTTCTGAAGCAGAGTGTGAAACAGGGCTGGCCATGAACTACAGATTAACCCCAAAGCAATTCACACACCCTGTGCACAAAGCAAAGATGTCAACGCTGTCTGCTAAATCCTGACCAAATTTGAACATCAGACAGCTAAAACTTTAGTTGCAGCATTATGAGCTTATTCTAGGGACTTTTTAAACTTTCAGGTTTTTGGGGTTTTTTTCAATCCTGAAATCAGAGGCAATCTTTAATCTCTAAAACAGGGCAATAAGCTTGAAAAAGTTCCACCTGAACATGCAGGAAGTTGCACTGAAAGAAATAAAAGTCATCCTGCTCAAACCTGATTTAAAGAACTGCCCTTTCCAGGGCTTTTAGAGCTTTCTCATGGTTTACATTTAATAGGATCCAAATAGTGTTCATGACAGTTTATCATTCACCTGAAACCGTGTCATAGGATTTACAAAAATCTTTTTGTCCAAGTCCACTTTTATTATAATCACCAATGACAAAATCTGAAATACCAGTGCAAAATTTTTAGGTTTCTTAACTGGCTGAACTGTTTGCTTCAGAAGTGACTACAGCTGTAACTTCAGGATGCACCCCATGACCCACTCTTGGGGAAAATGGGAAACATGGAAAAGTTTCTGTTGAGTCAGCAAGATTCTTGTACTTTCAACTCCACATTTTATTGCTGATTAACACACAATGTAAGAAAAGTAAACAAATCATGACAAATAATTGTCGTATGTTAATGTCACAGGCAGATAGCATGTTGGCTTAGTGATTTACTCATTTGAGGCACATTTGCCCCATACATAGACAACATCAGCTATCTTTATACTGCTGAATGCACCTGACAGCCTGCTTTCACTTTCTCTATTAACAATAGCCTTGAAATTTGCTTCTTAAAATGGGATCATACTTCAAAAAGACTTTTCAATAATATTAGAAAGACAAGAAAAATTACTTTCAGTTAAATAAGTACTAGATAAAATATCTAGTTATGCTGAAATGAATAAGGATTAACTCAAAGTATATTTAGAGCAGCAGTGATCTCATTGGGTTCAACATTTTAATGGGTTTGTATCAGTAAAACATGCTGGGGTGGTAAGTTGGAACTGTTAATACAGTTTTTTACCTTGCAGGTAGTAAGACTTTTATTCTTCACTCTGATGCTTTACACACGTATATCGTGTGTTTAATATGGGTTTGTTTTGTATTTAATGCTACTACTGTAACCAGCGATTTAAGTAGGCAAACTTAGCTAAAAAATTTTTGCCACAAGCAGCAAATAATTAGTATTAGACACCAAAAATGCTAAAATTCACAGGTCGTACAGGTTAGTAGCCATATGAAAACCTGCCCAAAATAAACAAAATATGGAGTTGTTAAACTAGAGTTAAAGTGTTCACTCCAATTTTTCTGTGCTAATGGGGTGTTTTTGTGCTGTGATACCATGGAAATTCACATTCTTAAGCTTCCCTTATCTGGCTGTCCAGAAAACTTCCAATAAAATCCAACCATTAGAGACATGATAAGATCTGAACCTGCTCCAGGCAAATTTTCAAATACTTTAGGAGGCTATTTGATTATTATCCACCAAGGAGATTGAAAGCAAAAGAAAACAGACTGGTAGTACATCCAGTGAAATAGATTTCTAATTTGAGAAAAAGAGTCTCCCAGAATCCATGGAAATTCATTGTTTACTGGAATAGCAGCAATCCCTGTAGACAGAAGTAATGACCACCTGTACAGTGGCAGCCCCTGTCACTCTGCTGTCTCACTCGGGGATGGATGGCTTAGATGGAAGCTTGCAGGTTCCCTGCAGGTCAGAGAGGAGCCACAGGCTGGCTGGGGGAGCTGATACCATCTAGATACAAATGAATATTTCCTACTGATATAACTCCCCGCAGTGTCTCCGGTGACTGAAACCCCAATCAGGTCACACCAAGCCTGTGACCAACCTCTATTCGTGCTCTCTGTCTGCTTTGCACCTCCTAGACACAGCCATGACTGAGAGAGAGAGTGTTCTGAAATACACTATATTTCAGGGCATTGCCCTGTGATTCTTAAGTGAATACAATTATAAGGTTAATTATTTAACAGTTAACAGGAGAGAAGCTCTGTGTATTTATTCCTCTAAACTACAATTGCCACAGTCGGCAGCATTAAAGGAATATTGTGTTTATATGCGTACCTCGGGTGGGGAATACTTTCACAGACTTCAAAAAACTTAAATATCAAAATAGAGATCAGAAGTTTATTTTAATCAGCTAGAAACACAATCTAAAGAGAAAAAAAGCCTTTTTCTTCCCCCGGAGTAACAGTCACATTCCTCATTTGGAATATCTACCACCGTAAATGAATGCTTTGTTAAGCAAACCAGTAGTTGGTCTGAAAATTGTCAACGTGACAGAAGATTAGGCTTTATGTGTCTGAACCAGTGTTCATTGTTATCTGCTTATCCAGTAATCAGTAATTCCTTTTATCTGCAGCACAAAACTATTCCTAACATGAACCTTCTGCTGTCATTCACAGCACAGTCAGCAGTATGGAATATTTTCCAGTTAAGCCCACTTGCTCTGATCTTACTCGTATTAGTAGCCACTGGTGAAAGAAGGTGGACTTGGCTCTTAATATTGTCATTATTTAAAAAAAAAACCCAAAAACCCAAGGATGAAAATCATATAGACATGCAAAGAAAATTAAGGGTTCTTAGGCAGCTGCTTAATCCCTTTTAATTGCAATTGCCTAAAAATAACCTCTAAGCCTTAACTTTTTCAGCCCCATATGGCACTTAAAACTGGTCCAGAGGATTTAGCTTAAATCTCCCACCCAGAAACTCAAAGACAGGTGTACAGCTTTCCCATTCCTAACACAGGCTCTCAAGCAAGGATTGTGCCAGTGTTAATGATGTAAAATTCGTGCACTCATCTCTTCAGCACGCAGGAGCACTTTGTGACACTAACATTTTACACGATCAATACTAGCAGGGAAGAAGGCAAAAGTCCCCGAGTTAAGTTGTTCGTAGTAGCCACAAAAGCAGTGTTGACAGCTTTTTTTATTATTTTTTTTTCCCCTACATCAAATTTGCATCTCATACTTGGAGCCGTGTATTTGCTAGTCAAAAGGCAGACTCCAGCAATCAGAACAACTTTGATTGCCAGTGCTTTTGTTGTTGTTTTTTTCCAGATGATAGAATTAGTTCTTCAGAATCTGCAAAAATTAAGTGGCTTGAAACATTCTCAATGAGCCCATAAAAGTTAAAAATTCCCAAGTTTGATGAATTATGGTAACATGTATAACATTACACGGTATCTCTAAGCACCACAAGCAGATCAAGTCCTAAACAGGATTTCAAAGGTAAATACTGAGAAGGATTTCTGACCACTCCTCAAAGCAGCACAGGAAAAAGAAAGGAAAAAACCACAGAAACAAAAGAATCCCAAAAAACCAATAAAACAAATGGCAAAATAAGACTGGGAAACTGGCTTTAAAGCTATCACAGGGAAGTAGTGGTGTAAAGTAGAATCATGGTACAGAGAGCTTAGGGTGCACAAAAATCCAACAAAATAAAAAGGTCTAAGAACAAAACTTTAAATCACTGTCTTTTTAGCAATATTCATTTTGGTAATTCAATTATAAGAATATTTTTTGGTACTCATTAGATGAAACATCGTTTAATTTCAACAATTAACACAGAAGAAACAGCATGTCTTAGACTACCATCTTTCAGAAACCGAAATTCAGATTTATTTCTATTTATTCTGATTTATTACATATTTATACTAAATTTAAAAAAACAGCTTAAATACAAGTCTATATTAAAAGAGCAAAATAATAAATAAAAAATTATGCCCTTTTGACAAAGAGAACTTCCCTGGATACAGTACCTATTTAATGACATAAATTAAAGAGGTGAGTCTGAAAGAGACTTTGCTAAACTTGTTAAAAACAGATTTGTCACCTTACAAAAATACTTTCTACTGTTCCTCACAGAAAGATACAACAGGTACTTTTAATAGTGTTTTGCTTTTAAAAAGTCTTCCAGAATCAGTAGCTTCTACAAAATTGCCATTCTTTCTTATTTGCATATTTACTGCAATTACAAGCATTTAGTTTAGCGAGATTCAGGAAAGATTCCACTATTTCTACAAAGGAAGTGAGCACAGACTTTGCACCTAACAAAAATTTAACTGAAGTAGTTTTATCAAGAGAAAGTTCCATTTACTCATTGCAAAGAATAAGAAATTGTGTCACAATTTAAGAAAAGTAATTGGGCGATGGATGTGAGGGGTGGACAAATCAATTAAAGAAACTCTCCATTGTTCATCATTGTTCATCACAGATAGTTTATCAAGTTTTAGGAACTTTTTCCACATCTTGGCTCTACCATTCATGCCCTTTAAGAAAAAAATAATATCTACATTCTTATCAATGTTCTATACATTCTTCACCTATTCACATCCTTATCTGAACATTACAGTTTGTTCCTCAAATATAGGTAGAATACCATTAATAGTTAAGTATATGCTTAAAACATCAAATAAATCAGGATTTATAGGCTCAGAGCCCACTGATCTTCACAAAATCTGTGTGGATTAAGTTAAGTCACATTAGAAACTAGCAATAGCATTTGGGAGGTTGTGTACAAGACTGCACAGTGAAGTGTCCAAAGAAGAGAACTTATTTCTAGGAGAAAAAAAAGCAGCCCAGTTTATGGTGAGAAACAAAAGAAAAAAAGAGTTATAAGGAGAGAGGACAGTGCTCTTAGATTGCCCATGCTGGGATTTTATAGCAGCAAGCAGAGTGGCACAAGTATCCAGCAATGCACATGCTCTGTTCAGAGGCACGTCCAGGAGCAGAGATGAACGCCAAACAGCCTTATATTTGAAACCCTCCTCTAATTGAGGAATAATATTAACAAGTAATTATTAAGGGTATATAATTCATTGTGATCAGAGAGAAGTACCTTCAGAAATTAAATGAGTGCTGGGTGTGTCTGCATTTCACAAGTGGCCAATGCCAACTAGAGCCTTCATTCAGTTGGGCAAAGCAACCACCCAAAATTCCTTAAATTACTCCTAAAACCATTAAAGCTGTTCTTGTCAGATCTGTAAAGTTTGTCACCCTCAATTAACATTCTAGAAAAACAAATCTCTTTGAAAACATACCAAAGAAAACTTGCCCGAACTACCAACTGATACATAACAACCCCATGGATGTAGCTGATCTGCAAACCTATTAAATGTTTAGCAGTGGAAAATAATAATTTTGCATATTTTTCTATAAAAATCCTTATTACTTCTACGATGATTACCAAGTTTATTACCAAATTCAAAGGTTTTTTTCATTCATAAAGCAGAATTTCCTGTCAGGAAAATACCCTAAGTACTTGTTTATTTTTATTTTTATTATAAGCATTGAATTATTCTGACAATTGTCTACATTGATGTCTCTCTACTGCTAAATGGAATGAAACACTAAGCAGAAAACCTGCTGTAACTCTTGCTGTAATGCCAGTGTAGGCAGCAACTGCAATTTGAGATCTAATATGGTGCCAAATTTTTAACTCACTTATAAAATGCCTGACAGATAAATCAGGGCTTGGGCCATTTTAACTGTGATCACAGAAATTTATGATCATGAAGTCTTGAAGCAAAATATAATTTATTTAATCAGGAATAAATTAATTCAAATAATTGCCATAATAATCAGCCCCTGAAGAGAAACCAAAGCTGAGGTTCAGTATTAGCTGATATTATATGAAGACTTAAACAGAGAAAAGCTGATAGAATATCAATGTCATATAAAGCAATTTTACTTATCTCCTAGTTAAGACAGAATGGACTCACATATGAGTAATAAGGGCTTGAACTCTGGTAAAATACATTTAAATAAGTGCTAAAAATGGCAAGTGGTTTAGCTGTTCCTATCTAAGCTGCCTCTGAAAGCTCCACTTGATACTTTGCAAAATATCCAGGATTTAAAATTGAATTAATGTACCTTATTTGTGCTAATGTTTTCCTGCCAGAACATTCTTGTAGTAGCATAAATATTTTACTTTGTTTTGCTAGATAAGGCACAAGTGAGCTCACATAAGTCCTTCTGTATGGAAGAAAAGTAGCACACTGCCACCTTTGAAATAAGCTGAACATGAAAAGCAGCCTCCTCTGGCATCCAACTGCAAAGATACATCAGATCGATTTTAGTCCCCAGTAAATCTAGGCCATGTTTCACTTTTAGTGCCATCTTGTATGGTGTTTACTTCATGGCAGACTCTTACTGCATATAATCCTCAAATTACCTCACTCTGTAGTTCTCAGCCTGAAAACCCTGTGAATAGGGTTCAGCCTTACTGTAGCCAGGAAAAAACTTCTCATTTTTGCCACACTCACAAAGCAATACTGTGGGAAAAGGGATAATTGTGTGCTATTTCTGTGGGGAGGAGGAAAACAGAAATAAAAAGAGAAAAGGAAAGCAAGTAGAGCTTAGAAGAAAAACCAATTCCAGACAGAGTAGATAATCAAGCAAATAATTTAGAGGAAAACATGAACTAATTTTCTCCTCTACCAATGTGAGAGGATTTGGGACCGAGGGAACACAAACCTATGCCATGCTTTCCTTTTTCAGTTTCAATCCAGTCACAAATCCTCATGGGCTACCCCAGCAAGAGGAAGGATGAATTATTTAAGCAGGTGCCAGTACTGCTGGGAGGAGCCCGGGAGCTCGCACATACGAGGGTTCAGTTGGTGCTGCCACAGCCGCAGCACAGCAAACCCTTCTCTGATCTGCTGCCTCCCTGACCCAACCCTCTGCCTCTCCCTGCCCAGCCCATGCAAACACGGCAAAGGTGTGGCCCGTGCTCCAGTGCTTGATCCTGGAGTCCCCCAGTCCAGCCAGCAGAGCTGCTGCCAGGCAGCCACGTCCTTGCCCAGGGACCTGTGCTTGGGCAGCCCCTCCCCAGAGCACCCCCAGGGATGGGCACTATAAAAAGCCTGTTCCACAAACAGAACAAGCACATTTTTAAAGGAGGAAAAAAAATCATAAAATGTGCAAGCATACAATGAAAATTCAAGTTTTATCATTTAGTAGTAAATATTACAAAGTATAAATAACAAATCAGCTACAAACAGAAAGGTGAGAGGTTGTTCTAATCTTTGACATACACCTTCTGCCATCCATCAGCAGCAAAATACTCTTTTCTCTAAAAAGCATTCCAAAGATATTTGATTTACCTTGTACCATCAAGGTTATGAAGGTACCAAGATAAACTAGTTGGTTCAATTAGTGCAAGTCTCAGCACTAGCATTACTTTGCTATAATTTGTGTGCCTGAAAAATTAAATCCATTATTTGCCTTAACATGCCTAATGGATGAGTAAGATACTTTCAGCAAATTTCAGTAATATTTTATAACCTTTGTATATCTTTAAGATATTGGCTGCTGGCAAAGCTTCCAGCTGGACAGACAGGCAATTCCCAGTCCTGTAAGGACATTCTTAACTACAAACACATTTTGGAAGTGTTCTTTACTGAAGGACTTACTAGCCACAGTGCAGGAAGTCCAAAAACAGGTAGCTTTAGAAAGCAATGCTGGGTCTTGATTCTCCAAGTGTGTCTTTGTCTGGTGTGCACACCCTGAAGTCAATCTGGAATCAGAGTAATGCAGAGAAGAATTTCCTGAGTCTGGAAAATATTGGCAAGAGTTGCTACAAGAGGAAGACAGGACACAAAGCAGGAAGCCAAAGGATTTTTTTCTAAATTCACTTTTATTACACACATACACAAAATTTTATTTATTTGATTTAGTAAACCCTAAGGTCAGCCTCAGAGGAGATTTTTAATGTGAACAACTCAGGCTGTGTATGCTTTACATGACAAATATTAGAGCTAAAAATAAATAACATGCTGCAGAAAAATTGTTCTCGTATTCGACAAATGTCATTGCACAACAATAAGAAAGGTATTGTGAAACTCTCAATGGAGGCATCCTGGTCGTTTATTTAATAGCACTTATTTAAAATGTTCACAAGCATGCCAAATTAGTTTAAAGTATTCATGCACTGAGTTTGTTGAACATCAGCAGTATACCACTGCTCATGGCCCACAGGCTGCAAAATTGGTAGGGAGCTGTTAATGGAGTGGAGAGATTGCATACAAGAGCCTCAGCAGAGGAATGTGACTGTACAGGCAGGCTTGGAACTCAATTTAGTGCTTCCCAGAGAAAGTTTAAGCAGAACTGACAAAGCAGTTGCATCCTATTTTCAAACTCTTTTTCTGTTACATTTTCCCATTATAATTGGCACACTACCCCTGAGGTACCATACCCCCAGTGGCACAAAAACTGCCTGTTCTGTTAAAGCCTCCCCAGCTGCAAATCACTCAGTTTTTGTTATATGCATCGAGTTTGTTGTTTAAATTACACAGAAATAACATTACCATGGTAAGAAGTACATTTTGGGAGACAGATTGACAGTATGTAACCAGCAGAAAGATATTATAAAATGGTTAAGTAATTCATGGAATATTATCAGTTATTGGAAGAGTATGTTATGATATACGTCAGTTAGGGGGTTTAGGGTTAATGCCACAAGTTGTTGAGTGCCTCAAGTAAACTTTGCTGTTTGAGAGGTGCTTTATATCTGTTAGCTGTAGGTGAAGGAATTACTTTTTCGTTCTGCCTGATCTGTACTCCCAGTTTGAAAGTTGAGCAGAATCCAAGCGTTTTTAATTTAATTCACAGCAAAAGAATCTATTATTGCATTGATAAAATAATGAGTCTATGGTGCTTTGAATGTATCGCCAAACCAATATCCTGTATTTGTGAATAGCTGGCACTTAAAGTGACTCATGGCCATCAGAAAACCTTCAGTGTCCAATAGAGACACATAGGGCGATGTGTTCATTGCTTTATGAGGGCATGATAACACAGAACTCCGTAAATAGTATTAGACTGTGGACTTGGAAGTAATACTTGAATTTTCTTTAACAGAAGACATTATATTGCTGCATCACATCGATTCTCAATAAAGTACTTTAAAAGCTTTCAGAAGGTGTTTATGGCTAATAAATTCCTCAGGTATGTATTTCAGCTCCAAGGTGTATTCAGCACTTTTGTAGCAACACTGTAATGTATTGAACTAAGTGCAGCACAGAGGTATAACAGGAAGGATCACAGGTGTCAGTCTTAGTGAATGTCTTAGAGACAAGGTTGAAAAAATAAAATAAAATAATGGTCAGGAAAAAAATTTAAAAGTAACATGGTGGAAAATAGCAAAAACCTCATAACTTCCAGTGCTGAATAGGAACCAAGTACCACCTTTTCCTTTTTTAAGTATCCTCATCTAAAAAATGTTTTTTGTTGTTTTTTTGGGTTTTTTTTTGAGATGCAATTAACTTGTTTCAGAACACCAAGAACCAATTTAAGAACTTTAGAAGTGGGAAATAGACAGTGGGTTCCAGTTTTGTGTGCAGATACAAGTTATGGATCAAAGCTACACGTAATAGAACTGGCATGTTGTTTACTTTTATGGAAATTTAGGTTTTGCTTCAGGTTTTTTCTCTCTGCTCAGGAAAAGTTATTCTTGGTCAGAATCAATAACCTATTGAACATGGGAGGGAGGGAAAAAACACAGTCCCATGTCAGAACAATTTCTATGATTCACATTTTTAAAACTTTCCTTTTCCAAACCCAGATAGTAAATAACAGCAGGAAAGCCAAGGAGAAAAACTTGGTTTGTCTGAAAATGAGTTGGTTTTGCCTCAAAAGAAGTCCACAGCTTTTTATTTGAGCTACAGAAAATTAGTTTTTAATTTATATTTTACATAATTATATTAGTCACTAAATTAAACTTGTTGCTGTTTTATCACTTTGGTCACTTCAGAACTGAGGAAAAAGAAATTTTCAGAACATGCCATGTAATCCAGAAGGTATTTTGGCTGTTCTTGGCTTGCAGAACTAGAGTGGACAAGGCTTCTCATACAGCAGCCACCTGTGCTTCCTCTGATGCGTACACACTGCTGGGACATAGATCATGGTGACAAGTGTCTCTTTAAATGTATAAACCTGCAGTAAGGGAAAGCACACTACTGAACAGTAACACAAAATGTGACACTTCAGGAGCGAAAATAATCACTCAGTTCTCTATTAATTCGTGCAGCCACTTTCAAGGCAGTGCCAGCATGAAGCAGGCATGCAGTATTCAAACCAGGAAGGCTCAATATCACACCAGAAATCTTACAATGAGAAACCTAAGCTTTTCTCTAGTGTGTGATAATTTTAAATAGTCCAGAAACTAAAACAGGCAAATAAAATCTTCAGGTTTTCCTTGGTTTTCTGGCAAATCTCAAAGTAAGGAGAAGCTAGACTCAGAGATGGCTACCACTATATCTGAGAAGTGGCACTCTTGTAGCCTAATTTATAGAGCTGGTTCAAAATTGAACTCAGTCAAGCATCTGTGCTCCCGCTACTCGTGTGAAGATCAGAAGCATTCCAGAAGCCCTCTTGCAATTTCAG
Organism: Platysteira castanea; assembly: GCA_013397175.1. Lineage (NCBI taxonomy): Eukaryota > Metazoa > Chordata > Aves > Passeriformes > Platysteira > Platysteira castanea. The sequence goes on along the minus strand of VYXC01012506.1, from coordinate 1,311,579 downwards.
GGTTAGGTGTTCCCTTCAGGAGGTGTCAGGGAGGTAGAGTCAGTGTCAGTCTGGGACACCTTGGTATGCAGAGGGGAAACGTAGACACAAACTAACACTGCGGAGTGAAGCTTGCACTGCTGTCTATTCATGAAGGTACACAACCACAAAGCAAGATAAATATGGCTATTTGGCAGCCTCCAGGGTGCTTTAAAAAAAAAACCAAACAAACAAAAAAAAACATGATGAGCAATTCATAATTAAATCTTCCTAACATTTTTCAATCTTTCAAGCGGCCAGGCCAGGATTCTGAAATTTATGTGGCATTGTATTCAGATGTAGACTCTGGAGTACTGAGCAATAAACTTATTAATATTTGACTCAGAATTTCTCTGTTACCATATTGCAAGTGAAAAATCTTAATTCAGGCTTCAACAGTCACAGAAAGGAGTACAAAAGCTACAGATGACATGAAAGAACATGTTTTGAAACACCCTCCCCTGCTGAATGGAAGAGCTTAGAAGTACAAGAATACAGTATAACCAGAATAATATTAAAAAACGTTTTACAGTGTTTTGCTTGTACTAATTTGTATTGTTCTCAACTGTAAGGGGAAAAAATGTGTTTGTGGGTGGGAGTAGAAAAGCTGAGAACTGAGAGTGATGTATTCTCTAAAGGAAATTAGTGGCAATTTCCCAAGGATGCAAGTGCAGAATATTTAGACCCATTTGTAGCCCACATTTATTAGACTGATTAGCTTTTAAGACACAATACCCATTAACTTTTTAAAGTCACATATTTGATGAGGACATTGTACAAAAACATGCAGATGCAAATATGAAAAGTTAATGGCACAGCATGGATACTTAGGAGCTCCCTGCTTGTCTGTCACTTGCTGTCTTCTACAAGGTAATCTGAACATTCTCAAGCACAAGCAGAAGCAATATTGATAAAAGCCTTCAAATTCATGAGAAATCCAGTTGTTTTCTGTTGAATATTCTGAGCACATGGTTTGTTTTATTTCCAAGTAAGGCGGGAATTGAGTGCAAAGGCTGTGGGTTAAAATGAGAATATATAGTTGTGAAGTAGCAGAGGTTACTAGAAATGTTTAGAATGGAAGCAGTTAATTACTTAAAGTCTGTAGATAGTACCTAATTCCCCCCTCAATTTATTTTCTTGTTTTATGAAACAGCATATAAATAGACACAAACTGTGCTACACCAGTTTCACAGTCCTTTGTAATTTCCCCCATGCATTTTTATTTAAGGTACTTCAAATCTTGGTATTTGTTCTTGGTGGATATCTCCAGAAATACTGAAAATGTTGGGACTATCAGTCTAATCTGTAGTTGCATAGAAGTTAATCTTCAGATTGCTGTATAGAATTGACAAGAATTTTTGGAGAGACACTGAGAGAAAGCAGTAGTCCAAAATCTGAGGTGGAGGCTTTGATCTCTTCCTCTCTGGTCTCTCAAGCAGCATAATTTCAATACAGAGCTGCTAGTGAAGTTCAGATTCCGGAAATTCTCAAAAATAAAACAAGTAAAAAGAAGTAGTGAGAGAACAGCTCCTTCCTGTCCCCCCGCTCCAGGATCCACACAGGAGCATAGCCCAGGAATCAGGAACATTGATGTAGAAGGCACATCAAGGGTAATCAGGTCTAGCTCCCCAGTACACTGCTGTTATTCATTATTGACCACCTCACAGTGACCTTCAAGCAGTACTTCAGAAAGAAAAGACAGTGTGTGGGTCAGACTAAAACTGTCGACTCCTCCCAGAGAGGGTTTTCTGTTACAGCACAGATATCTGTAGTGTACAGCTGCAGTAATGAAATAAAGTGAATTTACATACAGTTTGGAGTGCACACTCGACCTAAAGACACAGCAACTCATCTTTTCCTAACGTTATTCTCAAGTGAATTCAGAATTTAATTACAAATTTTGACTAAGTCATTCCATGAGAAGCAATTCAGGAACTCTTTCCTCTGAAAATTATGAACACTTAGATAAGCAAACCAGTTGCAGATAAAAGTGTTTCAAAATAGGAAAGCGGTTGTGATTTTTTGAGAGTCAATTAGAGGACATTAAGTGCCCAAGGAAAAGGAAACAGGAAAATCTGAAGAGCTTAAAAAGCACTGGGAATTACTCTGTAGAGCTGCAGGAAAAAATGCTACAGGTTATTCAATAAAAGCACACAGGGAGTGATTGAGCTCAGTTCCTAAGTTCTCCATAAATTACCTTAGCACTCCCTTAGAAATCGTAATATAGAACTACATGGAGCGAGGACATGGAGCATAACTCAGCAGACCTTCACCTGTGCTTAAACTGGAAATACTGCATGCCTTACAAAAATAAAGTCATTCAAGTAGATTTCTCAAAGAGCCAACTTGGCTTCTCCAGCCAACTTTTTAGAAAAGGAGCAGAAACCCTGCATCACCCACCCAACCACTACCACCTCTTTTCCAGGGCGGCATAATGCGAAGCAGAACTCAAACTTTTTGGTGTGCTGAGCTAACTAAAGTAGTAGATTGCATGTTAGAAGCTGATAATTAAATTGATATCAAAGCCCATAAAGCTACTAGCCCTGTTCTGATCTGTTAAAGCAGCTCTAACCACAAGCAAGGATATAAACCCAAGAACAGGTACAAAAACCTGTATATTTAAACATGGCATACCATGTTGTAGAAAAGTCTCCTACACAACTGAAGTTTTTAACTTATAAAACTGCTCATAAATATTAATACAATATCATAATCCATTTAGTTCTTAACATCTTTCTGAATTTGTAACAAGGATTTTGCAAGTCAACTCTTTCATCTTCAAATATGTGTTAAAATATGAAGGCAAGAACTGTCACTTTAAAACCACTTGCAGTCTTTAAAAAAGACAGGGTGCAACCTACTGGTGGAGTTACAGTTAATTCCCCTGAAAAGTTCTTGACAAAATTGCAGAGAACCAAGAATGAGGTTTACTCATAAGCAGTCTTGAAAACAGTGATTAAATAGAACCAGTCTTGGATATCTTTCCTTCCATGAATACAAAAATAATACATAAATGTTGGCATCTTCAGGCAGAGTTTACACAGCTTCATTATAAACAAAACGAGCTTTGGGATTACTCGAATACGTGTCCCAGTAACAAGGACTGTTTCCCAGTTTGCTGTTAGAATCTTTGGTACGGAGCAGTAACTTGCTCAGTTATTATGAAAAGAATGCTCCCCCACTCAGAAAGGATCAGGAAACAGCAAGTGATGAGAAGTTTAGCAAGCAACTGAAAAGTAGGAACAAGGGTTAACAGTGTTGTTATCAACTAGATCTAGGTCTGCTATGTGATGTTTTCCTAGCTAGCACATTTTAAAAGGCCAACATTAATTAGAACAATAATTAATTTCCCTATTTTTCAATTCAACAAATCAGAAGATGAACAATTAATATAATTTATTCTTTTACTTGGCTAAGGAATGCCTCAGCAATTTAGAAGAGACATCATTCCAAACTCTAGTCAGTAGTGTTTGCCTCCTTTAATAATTAAATAGTGAATGATTTGAATTATATACCTTTCTATATTACGACCCAAGAGGTCTTTAACTCCCAAATACTTGGTCAATTATCTTTAGAGTCCTGGCACTCCTATTAAAACTTGAAGTACACATTAAAATAATATTTTGCATGGGGATTATGGTGCTCTCTTCACACAGAGAAGACCCCAGCATAATCTTATATTTAAATACATAGAGGGAAACAACAGAAGTGCAGCACATTTTCTTTCTTAGCAAATACACACAACATAAATTCCACATTATATATATATAGTCTGAACTTGCAGCATAAGTCTTCCTACTGTTCTATTAGCATAAATATCATGAGTAATATAGTCATGATAAGAAAAAGGATATTAAAATGTAAAAGGTAAAATATTTATGCACAAAACAATTTCCTGCCATGCTACTCTATTATTTTAGTTTGTAGGGGATTCATTTGAACACTCACGGGTTTGGGCCAACAAAATGGTTCTGAAAGTTATTGCAAATTAGCTGTATATCTTCAGCCAGCAACACTGACTTTTAAGTCTCAACATACAGGCTCCATTGAATTTTAAACTGTGACAGTATCTCTATAACACCTGTTTAAATTGCAGAAGCCAGGAAGGTTATTTTTCAAAACTGGCAATTCACTGATATCATTCGATATCATTATCCCTCAAAAAATGAAAAAAAGATTCGGAATCTTCATTTAAGAGTTTGTAAATATGACAATGTAACCCAGGTTTAAATTCATTAAACATTTTAAAATAACAGTGTAATAGCTAACACAGAAATTAAGCATTCCAACATACTCACAGCCTTCTGCTGGGTCTTGTTTGAGTTTTCGTGGATTTTGTTTTAGGGTTTTTTTTCAGTTTGGTGGGTTTTTTCTGGTTTTGTTTTTTCTTCCCCTTAAAGAACCACCATAATATTATTGCCTGAGATTTCTTGACACGGGTAGGTTGCGAGTGGTTTACTGTTTTGATTTGTGGGGTATTTTACACTGGTTTATCAACATTACTCCCCAGTGGAAATTTGAGAAATTTGCCTTGAACATTAAGAATTCAAATGCAGAGTAGGAGAGAGAGACTGACGGGGTCCTCAGTGTAGAAAGTTATTGAATAGTAGAACTAAACTTCTTCACTTACACACATTACTCAGAACTCACACCAGTTCTTCCACATAATGGTTTGATGCCTCCAGACATTTCAATTCATCACATTGCTTGAAACAAACTACACACAGCTGTCATAAAACCTACTAACTCTTCAATCTCTATGACTGGAAAGCCATAAACAGAAATAAAAGGAGACATGCCTCAGATAAGTACAAAGCCAGGTGTTTGGTACCTTCCTTCTTGGATAACAGTCACCTATTTTTATATTACAGACACACACACACCACAAAGTAAAAGAAACAAAAGACAAGATTAAGAAAAAAACAAACCCCAAACCCACAACTCCCTAATTCTCGCAGGCTGTATTTAGAGTATCACAGCAAGTCCTTCAGCCATGCAGAGTGAGCAGCTGTGTAGCTATGGCTGGAACACATGAAGCAGAAATAGATGCAACAGATTGCTGTTTCTCATTGAAGCAATTTGTGCTACAAACACAGCTGCACTACAGTTACCGCTGCACTCAAATAACCACACAGTAAAGAGAGGTGGTATATCTAAAGTTCTATTTACTTTCTGAGATGCTGTTTAGTATTAACCAGTGAAAAATCAGCACAGAACTATACATAACAGGCACAGATTGAAATACTCCTTGTGCTAGATCATCAGCATTGCTTCTGAGGAGACACTGAAGTCCACCCAAAAATCAGAGGTCCATTATTATATATGCTGAAAAAAATACATCCTGTGTCTGTAAGTCTACCAAGTATCAAAACCAAGTAAGACTATTACACTAATATCATTATATTTGAGCTATTTCTTAATATTTTGTGGGTTTGGGGTTTTATTTGTTTGTATTTTTTAACTCAGATACCAAGACTATTGGTCACATGATTCTATTTTCTGGGAAAAATATTAGGGGACATAGAAATGTAAGAAAACTCCCTGGCATTCATCCCTTCCAGAAGCATGAAAGAAATTTCTTAACTTTAAGGAAATGTCTTTTGATCCACAGAGAGGCAGTGAAAATCCTTTCATTATTGGCACATTTATAAGAACAAAGTTCTTTGCTGGTTCTTCACATTCCTTGCTTTGTGCATTTACCCATAGAAAGAATAAAGTCCTTTAGAATGGCTTCAGTCTCACAGATGTTTTGTTTAGACATCTGCACTGTCCTGTGAAATCAATCTCACCACAAACACGTCTATATTTAGACCCCTGAACTGCAGAAGTGTTGTACAGCAGAGTTGCAGTTGCATAAATACAGGCCAAGCACCACCAAAGCTTTGTCTAGTTCGTGCTCTGACAACACCACCTCATTTCACCACTTCTCTCCCTCCACTTCTCACTCTTGCTGTAAATAAGTCTATTTTGGCATTCTTCTTGCCTTGTCCCCCAGCATCTCTGATGGGGTAGCTATTTACCACACTGCAGCTAATCAGATCGCTGTCATTTCAGTACTGCTTTATGTGCTGCATTCCTCAGATTTTTCATTTGCTGGCAGAAGTCTGAGCAATGTGTCCTCAGCGAGGATTCACTTATTTCCCTCATCGCTTCCTGAAGAAGTTACAAGACATGTATAATCATTCACAGGATTTCTTGCAGAGTGCTTTGGGCAAATGTGTCACATTGAGTTATTCTGCTCTCTGATAGATATTTGAACCTGACAAAAAATATTTAAGACAAGATAGACAGTTTGAAAGTAATAGATCCTTGGAGGAGAGCAGCCTTGAAGAAGAATTACAGCCTCAAGAAGACACAGTAAAAGTCCAGGCAAATCTTGTGTCAAATGCTGTAAACATACCCAGCATGGTCATGAAAGAGATATCTAGTAGTAATTTTGTAGAAAAGGACAATTTCACCCCCCTCAGAAGTTGTTTTCCAGTACCAACTACCACAGAAGATTCCATTATGACTCTTCTCAATTCTCACCACAGGTGCTGGCCTGTTCCGACAACACAGGGGAGCTTATGGGTTTAAGTGTGCTTCTCTCCCAGGAATGGGTGTAGTGTCTAACAGTTTCTAGGGCTGGGACAGCAAAGGCTTGTCATAAAAACATCAGATAAAAGGTTCTGCTCACTTCCTTTCCATAAGATAGTCATATTGTTGGTTGTTCTTTTAATCCTTAATAATTTATTAAGGACAAACGAAATCAGACTCAGATTATGAGTTTTGAGCCAAGATGTAGACTACAGGAAGAACTATAATATTACATGTTAGCATAAGCATAGAAATTCTTACAATTAGTTTAATTGCCCTTTCCTCCCTTCATACATAAGTGCTCATAATGAGTTTCTTTCTCTTTAATAAAAGGAGAACTTGTGAAACATTAGAGTAATGAAAATTAATCCTTACACACCTCTGTCAGCATAAGCCTTTTTATCTCCCTCAATGATGTCATTTAAACATTAAGTAGAAAAGGTGAAAGCATAGATTTTCTCAAGATTGCCTTACTAACAAAGATCAGATTCAGTGCTTTTCACTGAAGAAAGTGAGCTGAGGCATCAAAGTGAGCAGGACCTCATTCACCAGCTCAGGAGACTGACTGTGTTCACCCCCCAGCTAGACAAACACCACGCAGACACCCTGATTTAGCCAGTCAGTTCTGGTCACACCAACTGTATTTTGTTTGCACAACTTTATAAGTAATTACTTTGTCACAATTTCTTGCTGTTGTGATTTCAGTCAGTATCGTCTTTTTTATGTTGTTAATTTCAAATTTAAGAGCCATAGTGCAGAAAACAAACACAAGCTTCAGAAGAGGCTGTTAAACAGATCCATTAATAGGTCTCCTTCTAATTACACCTTTACATTAGTGTAAATGCATCAAAAATGGTTTAAAACCTAAATCCTTAGAAGTAGCCCAAGAAAACACCTGGATAGGATATCAGTGAATAGCCATTTGAATCACAAAACATGATCATAAAAGAAGAAGACAGATTCTCCAGTCTCCATGACATATCCCCACTGTTCCAAAGAGTTGTGTTCTAATAATCTAAAGTCATCTGCAAGAAATTATCAAACAGCCTAGACAATTTGAATTCAGATGTCAAAGTGGAACTCAGACTGGTGAAACTGAGTGGAGTTCCAAAGGTTGAAGTAAATGAAGGTTTAGAACGCATTCTTTCAAATAAGCTTTAATTCAGGCCTACCATGATCTACAACTGCAGCTTTGTTACTTCTCTCTCCTCTGTCTTTTTGATATTAGCTCACATCCTTTGTCTTATATTAAATTTGCTGCTGACACCTCAGGTGAGGACACCGGCTTCCTAAAGCTGGATCAGCACTGGGTACTTCAATGCATTTTGGGCTTTTGCCTTTATCAACACACAAACTTTGCATGTTTATGTAAAGTCTGAGCATGTACATTTTTTTCAAATTCAAGTTTTTGCAAAAACACCAGTATTGGGCAATTATCTACACCCTTAATTTATTCAAGCTGACTTGAAATCCACCAGGAGTCTCACACAAAGGCCAAAATCATGGCTTCTAGAATTTTATGACCACATAGCTCAATCTAATTCCTACAGTTTGAAATCGCTTGAATGAACTTCGAAGTTGTGCTAAGTAATAATGTCTTGGGTCATTAGCTTTAACACTGCCAGCTTGCCCTCATGATTGCATTTACTTTAATTAATGTAAGTTAGTAATTAATGGCGCACTTAACAGAAAGGACTGCTTTAACATATTGCCAGTTTTTAACAAATAAAGCAATCTCAAAGTGCTTCAGGCAAGACTGGAAATAATCTGTTGCAGGTGGCAAGTACAGAAACAAAAAGGCTAAGCCACGGTGTTTTGTGGGTTTTTTCCTAAATTTAAGTTGTAACAGGTTTAATTCTCATGCTAAAAACTTAGCCCAAATTTTATAAAATTTTGTCACTTTTCTTTTGATTTTTGCAATACTAAATTTGATTATTAATAAAGAACTTCAGCATGCATCAACTGATTCTATGTAAAATTACAAAACTACTGGAGAGAGAAGTATTATTCTACAGTAGCAATGAGGACATCAAAACAGAACTCTTAATATTAAATAACTGCTTACCAACATCCTACCACCCTGAACAGCTCTTTTGCCAGAACACTTGGTATTCAGACCACATTCTCCCCTCATGCATCTTTCACAAGGTTTCAACTTCTGGTGAAACTTTGACCAAGCCAAACTTTATTCAAGGGATGAAAGTCTTCAAAACCACTTTCTGCAATCATTCCTAAGCTTTCGAGGGAGGAAAAAAATCTAAAAAAGAAAATACTCCCACTAGTAGATATAAATTTACACATAAGAACAACAATATGGTATATGGTAGACAGCTCGTTTCTAAATACTCTGTTCCATAAAAATACTAATCCACACAGTGACTTCAAACTTGAAGACTGCTTACTACATTTTCTAAAGCCAAGAGAAGTTTCTTCTGTATCAATGTAGCACTTAAAACATGTATTTGAAGAGAATACTCCTTGACAGACCTGGATCAGTTACCTGAACTGGCAGATTGTACAACACCACATTGACGTGAGACACACTTTGATGCCAGAATGAGGTATCAAGTGTATGATATACAAAACAGTGACACAAAAGGAAGCTCATCAAGGGGAAAGCTCATTTCTTTGACTTTTCCCTCTCCATCCTGAAAGACAAAATGAGAGCATAGGCCTACTTAGGTCTCCATGACATTATCACAATAATCATTATCCCAAATGTTTTCGCTGGCAGGGGATGAGAGACTACAGACCTAAGAAGAAGAAAAACTAATTCCAGATATAAGATTTCTTTTGGATGATTCAGAAAGCCGTCTGTCTGCCAGCATTAAGAACAATTTACTTTGAAAGCCATCTGTGGGAGACAACTGCACCTAAAGTCTGGCAAAAAGCACATTTTTCTTTTAATGACTCATTAGCTAACTTTCTACTCTGAGAATGACAAAGCTTCCATCCCTGTCTTCAGAGAAGAGGTTAAAATATTGGGAGAAAGTGAGAGAAAAATGGCAAAAACCAAAGGGACAGCAAAAAACATTTTAAAAAAGGGTTGGAGAGAGGGGTGCACTACATGCCCCCAAACCTTTCATTTTTGCATTTCCTTCCATAAGACTGCTCCCTCCACCACAACAATGATGAAGGATTCATCTGGAGATGTGAAATGCCATGAACAGGTGGGTGGGAGTCCTTTCAGTCATGTGTAACCAGGAAGGAATCTCAGAAGCACCTCAATAAGTCCCTGCATTCTGGTCCGTGTACCATCCCTAGGTCTGCAGGCAGACTCACAGTGCAGAAGAATGAGCTCTACTCCCATTTGTGAGCTTGATTTTATCTTTACAGCCTCAAGTATAACAAGGAAAGCATCTGTTTAGATTAAATGCAGAGGTATAAAAATGTCAGTGTACCCTGACGTACAGTCTCAATATATGTTTGGGAGTTATAGAATAATGATGAAAACATAAATAATCATAGAAACTTTACTGGCCTGACATTAGAAATCAAATTGTTGCAGATACTCAAAGCCTCTAAGTCTGAAATCCAGATTGCCTAAGTACACGCTGGAGCTGGAAAATTAGTTTAAACTGATACTTAAGGACAGGAGAACTCTGAGAAAGTTATGAATTAAAGCCGTCACTACAGGAATCATAAGACAGTCTGCAGAAGGGACAAACAGCTACAAGATTTTCATCCAGCTTTCAGCCGAGAGCTATCACAACACGGGGACCCTCTATTGCCACAAGTGTCATCCTGGACACTTGACATCATTATAGTCACCCTTTATCCTGACTATCTAGAACAGGGTATCTTAACTAAGATGATGCTGATCACGGCATACAAGTTTCCTGGCATCAAAATCACTCATTGTTCTCACATTTGAATGCAATATTGGGCAATGTGTTTCTGAAGGAACAGAGCCAAACAAACCAGACTAAATTAAAGTAAGGACAACCAAAGATAACCTTGTTAATATGTAGACAAGATACCAAGATAAAACAACGGAGTAAAAATTATTATCTGTGTTCATCTATATGTATAGACATAGAAAAAATATTTAAGAGGAAAATTAACAATGTGCAATGATTTCGAATACTTTAAGCTGGAACAAAAAAAAATGCCAAGCAATGAGCTCTAGCTTATTATCACATAGCAGATAGGAAAAAGTCTGAGCAAATCAATTACTCTAAGAGGTTTTATCTCTCTTCTAGAAATTCTGCCACAATTCGCACCTAATAGATGCACTTTCCAAACTGTTCCTTCAGGAGTAATAGCAACTGGTGTTATCAGCAAACAATGAACAATGTCTGACAGAGGTCACTCAGTGAAGGGGCATGATCTTGGTATTTCTATGACCCTATTTTACCTTTGTTTCTCACATACCTTTCACAGCTTTCATATACCAGTGTTAACACAGCACTTTAAGAAGTGGTTTCTTTAAAACTGCGTGTTGGACAGCCCCATCCATCATGTTGGAGCTTTTTCAGGGGACGTGTTTGGGGATAGGTATGGATGTATATGGCATCAAGCTCTGAGCTGAGGCTTCAGAACAGCTTTGTCAAACCTTATCAGAAATGACCATTTTTTCCTTTCCTTTGCACACAGACCTCCTACATGGAGCTGAAAAGCCCAGAGCTTCTGGAGGAGTCATCTGGAAATCACAGTTAGGAGCACAGTGTAATTCTTCCCCTTGACAAGATGTATTTCAGGAGAAGTCTGAAAATACACAAGGGCTTTCAATCCAGCCAATTCCAGAAAACTGTCCACGATGGAGTTTCTAATTCTATGTAGGTAATGTATTTTAAAACTCAGTGTAATATAGTTTAAGTAGATGTTAATAGTAAAAACAAAAAAGAACACAAATTGAGCTAGTTTAGCTCTGCTCCAGAGCCACTGAATTTGACTGGAGGAAGCAGTACAATATGTGACACATGCAGAGTGACAGAAGTCACCCAACTTCAGCAATGCACACAGAGGCTACTTATTATGCCCCATCACACTGAACAGCAATGAACAGAGTGGGCTGTAATTAGTTCTTCACTGGCTTTGCAGCAAGGCTTGCACAGGTTTGTGTTTGGGGCCGTGCTTTTGTGGGTTGGAGTTTTTAAGAGTGAGCAGAATTGGAAATTGTTGGCAAGCTTACAAAAATAATACAGATGAAGGCTGACAGGAGTCAGAGTGCTAAGCTAAGACTTGCTGTAATTGAAACATCAGGCAGTGGAGAGGCTGATTAAAATCAACATTTTCATCTGATTATTTTGGCCCTCCAGGACATGGTCCAGAGACCAAATTGCTAGAAATTAGTCATGCCTTGCTCATTACCCCAAAGGCATACAAGAATTTGAACACATAACTCAAAAAACTCACTGTTGTCCAAATAGGATACTTTTAAAGATAAGGTGACATTAAAAAAACTCCCAAAAACATCAAAACCATCAAAAAAACCTCACCAGATTTAGACAGGTCCATAATATTTCCTTTATACTTTTCAAAATGTTTCTACTGGATATCTGTTGATTTAATACATATCCTACCAACCTCAGGATTAAAAATGTATAATTCATCACGTTTTACCATCACTATACAAAGAAACAGTGTAGTCAGTAACTAAATTTTGGGAAGTCATGAAGAAATTCTAATACAGATTAAAGTACTGAAAACAGTGTCAGGTACACAGCTTTCATCTCCATTGCATTATAGCAACAAGTCTTACAGTAAAGTAAATACATATAACATACACAAGATGTTACATCACATGTATGGAATATCTATACATCAAAGCTGTAGTAGGAAGAAGTCGTCCTTAAAACCAGCAAAAGATATCATTTTTTTACCAGAAAGGAACAATTTTCTTGAATTTTTAAATTTTAGGATCTGCATACATCAAGTGAAGTCCTAAACTGAGCAGAACCAAAGATCCTTTTCTGATCACTAGATTACCAAGGCATGAAGACAGAAGTTTTATGAAATACATAAGTTTATATTAATAAATAATGAACTAAGATTCAGGAGTTTAAATGTTTGGGAAAAAAAATTAAGGCAATAATGATTCATGTAGTTTTTGAAATTCCTAACATTAGGCCATGTTTTAAATGGAACATGAAACTCCTGTACAGCTTTTGAGTTACACATAATGCTAGATGATTATTTAGCCTCTTTCAAAGCCAAGGAAAGGTTATGTTTCCTAGATCTTTTATCCCTTCTTTGAGTCAGTAAAAATCCAATGAGGCCTCAAGTCTAGAGAGGTTTCATTTGTTTCCAGACTCATTATTTGTAGAGCCACTAACTTCCTGCAAGAAGCCTTCCTTTAAAACAAACACTGATTTGTCAAGGGCAGACTAAAATAAACTTGCTCTGTGATGCACACAATAAAAAATTTCCTTTGTGAATACAAACGAGTATCCTCAAAGCATGTCTCAACTGAAAATAAACACTGAAGACTTAGATTCCCTATTCTTCCTTATAAATATTGAAAATTCTACATCAAAAAAGGTTTAATGAGAGTGCTTTTCCTAAGTTTGCCTTTAGTATGCAGGATATACATGCACTAAAATCAACTGAAATGCAGCAATATCACATTAGTTCTAAATAAACAGTAAAGCCAAACAGTCAAAAATTAGTTTTGAAACTTTTCCCCTCAATTTATAATTACTCTAGAAAGCCCTCTAGGAAGATAGGTATTCAGTTGTTCAAAGCAGAGCTGTTGGATGACAAACAGTGCATTACTTGTGATAAACAAGGAAGCCTTTACTACTCCTGTCTCATGAATAAATATCATAACCAACCAATGCCCACCTGAGAAGTGGGCTACCATCAATATAATATGTTTATTATCTGTAATGCAAATGAGAAAAAGTTATGTTTCAATGATCCATGATATTTAAAATCATGGTGCTTGACTGCAGCTATCAGCAGCACAGCAGGATACATCGTGTGCAGCAAGAAAGTAATTTCATTTCCAAAGGGCTCTCTTGAAACCAATTTTGAAGTGCCTAAACACAAAAAAAACCCACAGAAAGATCACCACAACAGCATTTTAAGCCTATACGACCCATGTGCACATTATAACTTCAAATCTAATTATTCTGGAAAAGTGATATAATTATGATCCTAAGATTGAGGGCAAGGGGTTTTTTGGTTTTTTGGGGGGTTTTTTGGTTTTTTTTTTGTTTGTTGGTTTTTTTGGTTTTTTTTTAATATCCTGAGCTGGGAGGGATCCACAGGATTTTCAGAAACCTCCATCTAAACTTAGATATCAAAAATTTCCTCTCTCTCACAGTTACTTTGGACTTGCCAATAAGGAGAGACCTAGAAGTAGGCTGTTGGTCAGGACAGAGAGCATTTTGGAATTTGTCATCTAAAACATTAGGAAAAGAGGTTTTCAGAGTGCTGGTCACTCCACTGGCACTCAGAGGGTCCGGCCTGTATCACAAATTATGTTTCTGAAGAAATAGAATTTGAACTTACATGCACTCCATTAACAAAAAACCCCAAACAATCAAAAAAAGGAAATACCCCCTCCCATTATGTCTGTTGTATAAATAAAACAAGCATCATCTCTACACTAGAAGTCTATTGTGAAACGTTTTTAGTATACTTAATTGCAAAGATGGGTCAAAAGTTCAGCTATTGATTTAATATTTCATTAAGCTGGGTGACACTACCCACTTTGGTGACCTGCCATAGAGCACAGATTTAATGACTGAATTACATCTTCCAAGAATTCTCGATGACAAGGTTACTTCTGCTCTCCAGTCAGACAGAGATGGTCTTTTGTTAAAGGTGTAATTCCATAACACACAAAAATTGTTATTAGAGAAGGTAGCAGGTTTCTGTCCAATAAAGGTATATAATTTGCATTTTAATTATTGAATCAGGAAAGAACACGTCTAAAGGGGAATTTACAACACCATTTATTGCATTTTGGCAATATCACTGAATTGCTAAGTTTATGAAACCACTCTGACTAAGTGATAAGCATTTTCTTCTTGAACAGCATGATGCCAACCAAACAGGAAAATGAGGGATCAAGTTCTTTGTCCTTCTCATTCCAGTAAGGAAATCTAAACCAATCCTGATTGCAAAGAATCTACAATTAAACAGAAATTACTTCACAGAGAATTCTCTATAAACATCACAATGAATTCAAAGACAGTTATTGTGATAACTTAGGAAGCAACAAGCTCAAAATAAGCAGTGTTTGATAACTTCTAATCAGAACCAATCTAGAAAAAAAAAAAAAAAGGCTTACATATACCTTAAATTTTGAAAAACAGATATGGAATATGTGAGGACATTGCATATCGTGTATAAAACACCAGATTCTGTCCGGGTTTTCAAGTATTCCTGTCTAACAAAAAACCCGAAAATCCCACAAACAAACAAACAGAAATCAAGCTAAAGTTTTTGATACAATCACAGAAGCTGAAGACTGAATAGGTAATGTGACATACTGAATCTAAAAGCTCTTCTGTGGATCAAGCCATTAAATCAGAGGCTAGAACAAAACCAGCCAGCAGTGTCCAAGTCTCTCTAGAACTGAGATAATCTGAGGAACAAGCGAGCAGGTTTCTGCTCTCTCCAGCAGCAGAAGCAGGTTTATTTCCATGCTGTCTCTTATTGCTAAAGCAATGAAGATACTGCACATGTAGCTATCGTTAAGACAGTACAGCTTTTAGGGAATCAAACAATGTGTTCTACAGGGTGTATTTAAAGCTAGAAGTAATTAATCATCATTGATGGCAAGGGGTTTATTTCAGGGTTTGGGGTTTTGCTGTTCTTTTTGAGTTGAGGCAGTTATTCCATCTGTTGAACAATGCAAGGGAGGAGAGGAAAGATGTGAAAAAAGTAACCTTTCTGCTTCTCTTTTGAAAGCTGGTCACTTTTTTTAACCTCACCTGTGCTTTGTACAGCCAAGAGATGACACTCCTCCATCCTCAGCACCCAACAGACCATGACTACAGCCAACATGTTGCTTGCCATAAATGTGGGCCAGCATCAGATGCCCAAAGACAGCTCTTCAAAATTAAAACATTTTTCACACTATGAAGTTATTTTTACTGATAATTCCAGATACCATAAGTGTAATCCAGTTTTCAGCAGGATGACCATCCCTTCAATCCTAATAAAAATGTTAGTTTCATTTACAAGAGTTATTTACACTGAAAAGTAATTTCAGACTCTCTGGCTTCAAGGTTTAAAGTTAGAAGGTAATTTTCACTCAATATATTCCCTTAAAATCATGTCTATTTTTTTTCCTAGATCCCTACTTTTGTACTTCTTGTTCATCTTAATGAGATTTGAACAAGTTATTTAAGAAGCTATAAATCACAATTGGAGATTTGACTGATTTATAAGCAACCTAAAATACTTCATTGCAGAGCCCTGAGTCTTAAATAATAATTTTCTACATAGTATTTAAATAATTAATGTGTTGCAAAATGTGATCTTTAGAAGGTAAACCTCCAGAACACAGCTGTAAGATGAGTTTGGGACGAAGAGAATGCATAATATTGCATTTCTTTCATGTTGCGAGGCATCCTCTTTTGCACATCAAGTGATTACAACTTACTACTATGTACAAGTACACCATCAGCTAAATTTGTGTAGCATCTGTATTAGTGTATTAGAAACACTCTTATCTTCAACATTATTTCCTTCTAATAATGCTCTGCTGTTCTTTTCTTCAAAGAGCTGACTGCAGACAGGGAGGAGGAAAGGAAGCATTATCATCTCTGTGCAGGCAGGCAGCAGGCTCAGGGAAGCTTAACTACCTGTTGGAACTGATACAAGAGCCAAGCCTTGCTCCAAAGCAATCTCTGCCACAAGACTGGCACTCCTTTTAAAGCAGCCTAGGAGATTCCTAAAAAACACCTTGAAATAACAAGGCAATCCACACCTCGACTCAGACTGCAATGGATCTTTCCGCAGAAGCTAAATTGCTTAATAAATCTAAACCAATCCAAATTCATTCGCTCCAGAAGTTACCCAGTAGTCAGACTTGATTATGAACATTGATGGAAAGTAAAGATAAAAAAGCTACTGCTGAAAGGGTTCTGGTTTTATATTTAAAACCATTCTCTTGATTTTGGTAAAAGAAAGTTAATTGGAAGTCTTCTAAAACAAATACTTTTGAGGCATTTAAGACATCACAAATTATACAATACAGAAGAACTCATACTTTCACTGACATCACAAGAATATTCCATCACTTTCTGAACTACAAAGTAAAGAAATAAATCACACATTAAAAAATTAAAAGCTAATCTCAGTCAATAATCAGACTGGTTTTGCTTATCAGGCTCTGTTTCCTGTTCTGCAGATTAAATATGGTATTCCTAATTTTATGAGTATCATAATCTGGAAAGATGGCATGAGATGAATGTAGGAGATTGAGCAAATGACATCAGGGGTTTGGACACATGATTTTCTAGATCAGATTATCCACCAGAAAAAAAAAAAAAAAGAAAAAGAAAACTGCACACCACTGTTCTTCCATTTACCACCAGGGAATTAAAAAAACCCAAAAAACACAACAAAAAAACCCCAAACTACCCTCTCCTACACAAATTAGATTTTCTAATATATATCTATTCTTCAGATATGCACGCAGATAAAGAATTAAGAATGGAACAAACCTCTCAGGACTCAGAAGCAACAGCCCCACATTCCAGGTCTAACATTTATATTTTCAGCGCTCACACACAGCTGCTTCTACTTTTACAAAACTTAGTTCCAGAGATTCTGTAACATTTCAGCATTAAAAAAAAATAAAATTGCTCCCTATTGTGGGAGATTTTTGCTTTCCAATTTTCAGTCAGGAAGGAACTGGCAAGTGTTCATTGACTTACTGCACTTTTACAGAAAGTTTATTTTGAATATATATAACAATAAGCTTCACCAAAAATTTGGTGCTTGGTCTGTTTTGAATTTATTTCATCTAGTTCTGATAAGACTTAATTGACTGAATATTCCACTTCTTCCAAGAGTAAATAGTGTGAAACAAGTTTGCAAATGTACTGTAAATAACTGGTTTTATTCAAACTATTTTTTACTAGCAAATTCTACATCACTTATGCTAACACATCTTGTTTAAGTGTGGCATGACTTTCTCATAGCTCTTGAAATAATTTTCTTAAATATGTTAGCAAACAATTCTGCTGGCAGGACTGGTTGTCCAAAATATCAGTCAAAGCTTTCTTTAAAGAAGCAAACAAACCTGAAGATAAAATTGAAATTATTATACTCGATGTTTGCACTGGATCATAAAAACACCCTCTCAATTTACAGTTTATAAATTACTACATTTTGAGTGTTGGCTCTAAGTATGGAATTGAAAATAGAGGGCTCTGCATGATCCTTTTGAATTTTACCAACTGTGCAGCAGAGACACCAATCCAGTAAAACAAAATCCTTATACACCCCATGCCATTAGTTCATAAATCAGTTTGAGGAAACATGAAATCAAACAAACTGAGCCGAGTTCAAACCCCATTAAGTTTAACTAAATCCTCACCTCTGTGATTACTATGGATTCTTTACTTCTATGGGAAATAGAAGTAAAGAACTCTACTGGGAAACCTTGTTTTATTCTCTCAACCTCTTTTAAGAGGGAGGAACAATCCATGGCTTAAGCCGTTGTCAACCCAAAAAAGGTGTTAAATGTTGGCACCCAT
The DNA here is from genome assembly GCA_013397175.1 of Platysteira castanea. Classification (NCBI taxonomy): domain Eukaryota; kingdom Metazoa; phylum Chordata; class Aves; order Passeriformes; genus Platysteira; species Platysteira castanea. Next base: position 1,293,319 of record VYXC01012506.1, on the reverse strand, counting down.
TGCACACTTCTTAACCTGAACAACTGAAATACCAATTCCAAAGGGCTGACCTAGAGTTAATACTGACCTACACACTGCTTTTCACCATCAATCTGGCTTATGTTAAAAAGTCCAAGATTAAATACACTCAGAAGGTTTGAAATACCCTTCTCCAGACTCCCCAACAAAGCCTCCTCATGTCCAATCCACAACCAGAGCATTTCTTTGGAAGTGCTCCAAGGTTCTCACTGTGTCAGATGCTCACCTGGCACCAGGCCATGTGGGACTGATCAAAGGCCACAAACAAACATGTATTTTTTGAACCAAATTCATTACTTGGACATTTTTGTTACTTTGCACCCATTACTTTTAATATTCATCCATATCTTGCATGGTATTGTTTCTCACATCATTAAGAAGAAACCACTAAGCATCAGCTTCAAAGTATTTATAATAATTTCTAGTTTCAGCCTGTGTCTTTTTTGAAAAATTAAGGATTTTGGATCTATTTTGTCATACGCTATGCAATAGTCTGAATAGCTCTAACTTTGTAACTTGGATGAAAAATAAAAAGAATAAAATGAAATTTTTCATTTAGTAAAAGTACAGTCTGAACTCTAAAAATGTGAGCCATCAACTAAAGCTACATAATAAACCATCCCAAAAGTACCATTCCAATAGAATATTATTCAAATGCATTTAATTCCAAAAGCTATTTTTTCCTGAATTTTCAGGAGCTCTGCAGACCTTTGGTTCATCTGCACATTTTAGAACTCTAAATTCATAATATCCATCTTGACCAAGCACAAATCTTTTGTGAACCATTCATGTAATTGGTGCAATTAATGAGCTAAGAATGACTTTCTCTAATCACATTACAAGGTAGCTTTGTTGTGTAGGGCTTTTTTAAAGAAAAAGTGTACTTTTCTCACAATACACAGCTTGTATTCCTTTGTGGCTGCTCCAGGAAAGGAAAAGAATGAAAGCTGAACTTATTGCAGCTAATCAAATGAGTTAAGATTGGAAAATCCTTATCAAGCAAATCTTCAGGAAGCAAACACAAAAACACTAAGTGGCTTACTTTCTCACTGGCACACTGGGAAGGAGAAGGAGCAGGACACAGCAACCCCTTCTCTCACATAAGAATCATTAGCATTTGCAAAGTCTAAGCTTTGAAGGGAAGAAAAGCTTCCAGACCCATTCTGCAGAGGAAACCTTTCAAACATCAACTGAGGGCGAATAACCAATGTGCCAAGTCTGCTACAGAGAGAAAACCTGGATGCCAGAAAGTTTCCCTCCCCCTTCCTTGGAGGGCAGAAGGAGACAGATTGTTTATGCCTACTCTTATCCTGAAGTTCCCAGAGAGCTCTTAACTCTTGATGGACAAACTCCAGTGTGCAATTCACCCCTGATCTGGACTGTCCTATCCAGCAAACCCAGAGGCAAGGAACAGGCAAAACCAGATTACTCTGATTACCAGTTCAAGTCTAACATGAAAGAAAAGTTTTAATGTTGAAAACAAAGAAACAAGGCCTTAGAAAAGGAATTTAACCCAGTACTAACCTTAGGCCAATCAAGCAGGTAAAATTAGGGCTCACTAAAATCTTGTAGATATATCTAAATTTATAAACACTGTAGCAGTCCATATCAAATTAGATATTATTTTTAGATCTTCCTTTACTCTGCTGTGCAGATGAAATTCCAAGGACAAAGCAGCATGTATAGGAAGGAAAAAAACCTCGAAGTCTATTGAAATAACAAGAATACAAATCTAGTTTATATTCCACTCCTCTATTGGAAAAAATGCATGGAAATTGGGCAGAATTACTTTGGAAGAGGTAGAATCACTTTCTCACTAAACTGGTTTCTGAGGATTCCTGAAGCTTAGAATTTAGATTTGCAATAGAATCATGTCTGGTGTTAGTTTCTACATAAATTGGTTAGTCTCTCTAAATAACAGAACCTGTTAGCAGACTTCACTTTGGAGCTGGTTTAACGGTTCCTAGAACCGCATTTCATTTTTTCCCTTTTCTTCATTCTGTCTTCTATGCCTCTGTCTGCAAAGTCCAATAAGTACAAACTTACTTTTAAAAGCCAGATGACAATTAATTGTTATCTGAACCCTTTTGAGTAGAATTATGTCACTTATGAAGCACTTGGAGTCATCTCAAGGTCACATTTCACTCAGATCCTTTCTGTAGTTAACCAAGCCCATAGAAATAAATGGGGGGTCTAAATGTTTGTATACCCCAGTCTCACATATTCAGCATTGCAGTGGCACTATTCCATATCAGTCTTAAAAATGTATCATCTAACTGGACAAATGGCTCCATTTCATCTCATTTATGCATTAACAGCCCACAAACTTTAAACTTGTTGTTATATTTGGGGCAGAATAGAGGGATAAATACTTTCTAGGCTTGCAGCCTTGAATTTGGAGGCAAGGATATGTCTGATTACATTTTTGTCTGTGCCCGGAAAAGTTAATGACCTTAATGCATGTTACTTAAAACTCAATTCTCTGTCATTAAGTTTCCATTTACACAAACCTGGAACTGGCAGGAGTCTACATCCTCTAGTGAATATATTATCTATCATTCAGTATAATAATTAATGCAAAAGTTCAAAAGAACACTTTTGCTCATCTGCTCTACTCATAATTTGACTAAAAGATTAAGACATCCCTTAATTTGCAGTTCTACAAGAAGGTATTTCTTCAAAACTGACCAGGCAGTTCACTGAAGTAATTTTGAAGCATGTGGCTATATATTAAATCCGGTGATTAAGCTTTCAGACAGACCTTACTAGTAGCTTTCTTCCAGACTCAGAGCTTTCACCTTGCATAATAATCCTTGGCTTTCTTGAAAGCACTGAACCTTTGTTGCCAGCTAGCACGAGTTACAGTAGTTAACACCACACTTAATTGTGCAATTAATTTATTGTGATTAAATTTCCAGCTGAAAGCTCTGTGAGTCACACAGACCCTGCTCCACAGGTCTTTCCTCCAATTTCAGTCGAAGCAAAACAAGCACTAAGCGGATTTGTTTTTAAAGCTCAGCATAACACCAACACAGAGCCACTCTAACAGCTCGTATATCCCTTCCATGCTATTTTTGTAGCTCAATGTGCAAGGTCTGTTCTGTCACCAGCTTCCAAGCTGAATTTTTTTCTTGGCTTAATTTTTTGGCCTCAAGTCCACAAAACAAGGGTCTTCTGTACAAGACTGTTCAGACTGCAAGTTTTCACCCAACAACCTTCATCCTCATAATATTTTACCTTCCACTATCAGCAATTCTCTCTTGCTCTGTAAGAGAGGACAAGCCCCTGCTCCCCACCAGTCTGTCCCGAGGCTCTAATGATCCAACTTGATTCACTGTGTGTGCTCAGCTTCTGGCTTTTAGAGGCTTTGCTCTTGCCATTGCAGACCTTGCTGCACACGGAGGGTAAGAAAGACTGACTAACTTTGTTGTTCCCGCAGTTCTTGTGTGTCACTCAGCCCTTACCTGACAATGAACTCAGCTGTCTCCAGTGAGCACAACTAGAAAGGTACTTCTTGCTTCAGCCACATGGAAACAAGTGTCAGCAAGCATAGAATCTGAGACCATTCAAACAAAGCTCTACCTGTAAATTGTTTCCCTTCTGGACAAATTACTACCCATTACTGGCAAGACAGTACCTAGTCTTCCAGGATATTAACTGTTTAATTTAATTAATTCCATAATTCTGCTGAAGCAAGGACCAAGCTCTTCCGCTTGCACCTACTTGCCCACCAGTGCCCCCTCCCCGAATTAGAATATGGTAACATTGAGTATTAGCAGCCATATACACCCCCCCCCTTCACAGGTTCATGCCCCTAAACCTTTATCCTTCAGTATATTGTTCAGTATTCAGTGCAAAAGCAACTGCACCTGCTTTAATTAGAACACCTTTTGGCAAAGGAATTTCAGGGAAGCAAGAAAAACCACAAGAAGCAAAGAAAGGAGAGTTGGGGTTGCTGTATAACAGGGTTATTGGTGAACTATTTTCTTCATAGAAGCCATATACATAATAATTCATGGCTCTAATTTTGTCATCCAAGCACCACCATTCCCTTACCTGTCCTCAACAAATGTGTCAGAACTTCTGTCTCTGCTACTGATCACACATTGTTTTGAACCAGATCAGATTATTCAACAAGATACAGAGGGAATCCTTCGGTGTATTCCCACTTGCTATCCATACCACTCTAGAAAGAGCCTTAAGAGATTTCCTCCTAAGTGATCACAAAGCAGGCTTTGTCTAAGACAAATCTTAACCTTATGCACATGTAAATTTAATTTGAACAAAATTTGTTCTGCTTTGCTTCCAGACATTATGAAATGTTCCATAACACAGCTGCAGCATCTACCTCTCCCACAATTATAGTCTCTCTATTGCTAAGGCCTTTTTATTTTTTTTTAGAGCTAGACATGCAGCTTTGAATCTTTCAAAATTTAACAAGTACTCAGCCATAATTTTCATTGTGTTCCCTCAGAGGAAAACATTATCTACACGCACTCAACCATGAAATGTGGATGTTAGACCAGAGGCTCATCATAGTTCATTTTGACTTCTATTTGGGAAAGTAACACATTAAACAATCTCCAAACTCTTATGTGCTTGGTGATGCTGCCTGAGGTCTAGCAGCACACAGGGGCTGTTTGCTAAAATGCACGTCAGTGTTTCTGTCTTGTGTTTTAAGTTACATTTCCCTGCAAAGCGCGCAGCACCCAATAAAACCTAAATATAGCCTGAGAGTTTCTCCTCAAAGGGGGGCTGAATTTCTACCTGAAAATAACTCATTCTCCTTATTGGTGTGAGCTAGAAAATATTGTAAAAAAGCACACAACCATGAATATCTGAAAACAGATAGTGCCTGTGACTCAACTGATTATTCTTCCCTTAATTTTAACACCATCAGTAAGCTATAGTGACTACTTTTGACACTCCAATAAGTTGCATTTCTGACCATCTTTCTTGTCAGTTTAACCTTCACTGAAGGAAGTTATGTGTTGAAAAAACAAAAAGACTGGATTTTTACATTGAAATAGTACCCAAAAAGTCTAAAAAAAATCTTTACCCAAGCAAGACATTTTACTACATAATTATTTACAGATTTCTTCTACAGCAGTAAAAAATATGTTCACCATGAACAGAAATAGGATACAGCTGTACTCTTCTGTCCTGAACCAAAATTAAACAGGAATGATAATCCCTTCCCCCTTACTAAACATATATTCATGTGCAAGACTATTAATTTTTTAAAAAATTACCTCACGGATAAGTATTTTTGATACTGTAATTGATGAAACCCTAAGCAATCAGTGCGTTACTATATTGTTATAGATGTTTTCATCTGAAATACCAATGATTAGAAGTATTACAAGTTTAATATTCCTCTCAAATTGTTTCCACTTCATGTAAACATCATTTGCCTTTGGTGTTCTCATTAATGCTTTATTTGTTGCCCCTGTGCAGTACTGATTAACCCCACAGATTAGTCTTTTCTATGATATTGTATAAAACTCTTAGCTAGGTTTAAGTGCAATTACATCCAGTCTTCCATCAGTTCCCTTTGTTTCAGAGTTGTGACATTTCTCTTTTATGCTGACTCTTAACAACCAAACCCGGGGTAAGTGCAGGAGCTCCGATTTTCCAGTTTTACCAGCTGAGATGTATTGCTAAATCTCTTCTTCTAATTTTCATAATTCGTAAGGACAGGGTTAAATGGGTCATTTGAGATCTAAAACTCCCCATCACAGACATTTTTCACTTATATATTCACAACTTTTAAAAAAACCTTTTCTGCAGTCTTCCATTTTTCCACCTTTCACAGCTGGACTTCCTTCTTTTATTAATTTGCATGCTACCTTCCTGTCAAAAGCCAGACCCTGGTCCTAGAAATATCTATACACATGCCTAGGTTACAACACTTTGCCTCTCAAGTACAATTCAGATGTACATAAACCAGAAATGATCACTTCTGAAAACAATATGAAAATATAATACAAAATAATTCAGATAGAACGAGACCAATGCAAGCTTTATCCTTTGTATTACTCTACACTGCCTATGTTTGCATGAAAAAAGTGCTTTACACTATTGTCTTAGCTTTAATGTCCTTTTCTGACTGCTTTTCTTCAGCCAGGTCAGCCTTCACTGCTACTCCCTCTTAAAATGTAACAGAGAAATGGCAACACCACATATTACACAAATGGTTCAGGATTGATCAGCATTACAATTTGCTTCTTGTACAATTTATTTCTTTTGCAATGAATTTGCTTCATGAATTTTGTTTATAAACAAAATCTAGAAGTATAGTACTAACAAGACTCTCATTTCTCCCTTTTTGTTTATACAGTATTTTTAAATAAGGTGGATAGGAGAACTAGGACTTATAGCTAAGTTTTCAAAAAACCAAAAAAATCCACTAAAAAATAAGACAATTCTTTCTTTCCCAACCTTAAATGTTTGTCCATAATGCACAAATCAGTAGCTACCACAGTATGGTCTGCAGAAATTTGGAAATTCACAGCTGCTTCATAGGAATCCAAAGAGGACAGCTAATCACTCAAACCCTCCTCTTCCCTGCAGACATCCTCAGAGCACCTCTATTCCCTTCGAGGCTGATACTTCAGCATTCCACAGATACTTTACGAAAGTTATATGTACAGATTAATAATGAATAAGCAGAATTTCTTGGGATGAGGAAGTTTAAAGCTACAAACAGATAAAACTGACAGCCATAATGTATTATTCGTAAGTTAAAGAAAGGAAGGATTATTACAGATAATGTAGAAGTTCAAAAATGTGTTTGGTCAGCAGCATTAGCAGCAACCCAGAGAACAGTAATAATGGAAGGGGACCAATTTTCCAATCACAAATTCATGAGGCGAGACCTTGCACTAAGAACGAGCAGACTAAGAAAGATTGGCAAAGGGCACTCTTCTAGTCTGTTTCCTTTGAAAAGTTTAACAGCAAGAAAATGTTATTCCCCAATGGGAACATGAACTGTCAGCATGGAAAACAAATATCATTGGTTTTTTTTATTTTCTAATTATTTGACTTCTTTTTTTAGCTACAAAGCTGGCAGTTTAACCTAGAAAGAAGCCAAACAAAATTATTCAATGCAACTCTACATGAGCTTCTAGGATGTCAAGTATTCTCATTTATAATACAAGCACAGCAAAGTTTAAGTAATCTTAGTTCAGAGATTAATAACCAAGATATACCAGCAAACGTCTACATAGTAAAGCTGGAGAATCCTCAATTAGTTTCAAAACTCCTTAATGAAGCAACTCAGTGCATGAGTCTGCTCACTGGGTCTTTATCTGCACACATCCTAAAAGACTAAGCAATTCCACCAGTTTATACAAATAGTTTCTGGGATTTTAGATATTTAACAGCAGGCAGACTTTTTTGTTCAAGTGAGGGATTGTGTTCCTGACCAAATCTTTAATTCTATTGTAATAATCAAAAAAGTTATATTGTACACTCTGCAGCTCTAGTTTATCTGTAAACAAAGTAATAACAATTTATGTGGGTATATAGGGGATTTTTGAGGAAAAGACCATGCAAGTTTGGGAAAAACCATGCAGCTTATCCAGAAAGACATGGAAAGACTAATGAATATTGTACTTGTGTTTGGATAAGGCTAATTACGTTGTAAAATCACTATCCCAGGTAGAACCCTTCCTGCACTGTATGCCTTTATGATATTTAGACAGTGAGAACAATTATTTAGGTAGCACAAGGAGTCTTGAAAGGTCTAAAATTTGTCATAAATCTAGTAATGAAATAAGTACTATTAAAGTCACGTATTTTACTGCACCTTTTGCCTCCTTAGAAAGGAGCTGTTCACAATTACAATTTCATTCTCAGATATTTACTAAGGTCATATAACACCAAGGAACGTGTTTTTCCTGAGCTAAATCTTTAATTATAAGAAACATTTCATTTTCTTCCCTTTCAAAGGCAGAAGAAATGATAGCAAGATGTATAATCAGGCCATCCAACTTTCCCATTAACAACATAACAGGCAGAAGAAGATATTCACCATCTTTATAAAGTGCACATTCTGCCTCCTTTTCACCAGTATTTCCCATGATTTTAACAGCATCACTTGAGAAATTCATGAATTACTCTATCAGTTCATGATTGCTATACCCAAGACCTCCAACCACCACCCCACCCCAGGTCCTGTTTGCAAACAGTAGGTACCACAGGGCACTCCCCTGGTTGATTCCCTCACCAGCTGTGTCAGAAACTCACCTTCCACATTGTCCTAGAACCTCCTGGCCTGTCTCCTCTTCAGGGTGTTGTGTTTCCAGCAGACACCTGGTGACCTGAAGTCCCCAGGAGAATAAGGACCAGCCTCACCTGAACATGGACAGAGCTTGTCCTTGGTGCAGGCACTTGAGGCCTGCTGGTGCAGAGGACCATGAACACTGCTTAGCTGAAATTGATGTGATTCATTGCAGCTGACAACGATTAGCTAACCCGCACGTTTTGGCACAGCCAGGTAATGTCTTACCTGAAGGCACGAATTACTTTTACTGTAGCTATCACAGCTATTACCAGATTTTTTCTAACTAGCAGGAATAGAAGTACATTTTGCAAGGCTTTCTCCAAGGGATTTTGACAAACTCCTCAGTGGATATACTAGGAGTGATTTGTCAGGGCTGGTGACATATTTTATGCCTTCTGCACTGGTATTTCCCACCGGATTTGATAAATCCAGGTTTAGTCAGAGAAATCAGAGAACTGCTCAAAGCAAACACTATGTAGCTTAAGATGAGAGCTTGAGAGGAGCCAAGCTGTCCTTGTGTCAGTTCAGAACAAGATTAGGTTTAGGCCTGTGTAAATCACCTTAAGTACAAGGCTGCAGGACTTGTGACAAGGAGCTGTGGACTATGATTACACATGCCCCATTCTTTCCCAATGGGACTCTGTTAGTCAGGCCTTTGAGACAAGGCTGATTTGACAAAATCAAAACACGAAGCCATGTCAGGCACGTTTGCGTTTTTAGCAATGCTGCATCTCTGATCAACACACCAGGAACATCTGCCTTTCCCTCTCACTCTGAGAGTAGCATGTCCCTCTAAAGAGAGGTGTCTGCACAGCCAAATGAAGTGTGACTATAGCACATGTGAGCACATTTGCACTAGTATTCCAATACTACTAAACCCCTCGATATTGCTGAAAAAAATCAAGCATCAGCTGCAGGTCAGCTCTGCAGCAGATCCAATGAGCCACCTGATGAGTATTTTAGCTGCTAATCCAGCTCAAACTCTGTGGTCACAGCTGTGGGTATAGATGTGGTTATAGTTCCCAGCAATCAGCACAAAACTGCCAGAGCTAAACCATACTGTTATGTCACATTGTTACTTGACTATAGCCTGAAAAGCTTTGCATGTGCTTGTCTCTGAGTCACGTTCAAAGCTTTTTAGCATGTCTCCAATCTCTTTCTGAACCTTGAATTAAACCTGAGATCTCCGTATGACTTTAATTTTGGAGGCATAAAAGCATCAGCCTTCATCATTGCCGCGTCAATTTTCTTGATAATTCAGTCTTAAGCTGGGCTTTCAAAGCCATTGAGAAAGAACATACTATTTATCCAAAAGAGCTGCTAAACACATTTGTTAAATAAAAACATACATATGTTTCAATCAGATTTTCTAGCTCCAGAAGTAACATATGTACCCAAAGACCATATATATGGTATATATGATCTGCTGGTGAATTTTTGTGATTATTTTATGAACTGGAAAGATATTTTTTGGTGTGTGTTTTTTTAAAATTATAATCAGCTATCAACTTCCCAATGATAGCAGTAGCCTCATCAGAAGTGAAATAACATATTCCAGTGACCAAACTCTTCTGGAGAAACTGAAGGGTAAGGAACAGTTTTCAAAAAACAAAACAAAATAAAAACCTCCAAACAAAAGAGCCCCTGAACAAACAAAAACCCAATGCTACCAAAAAACCCCCCCAAAATCCCCAAAACAATGGAACAAAAAACCTTAAAAACCCCCAAACAAACTAACAGGAAAAAGATTAAATAAAACCCAAAAAATCTCCCTCTAATTTCAAGAAATAATTAATTTAAAACACGTTCAAATGGAAAATACTAGCCCTAAGTTTTTCAAAATGCAGTAAACCTACAAAGCTAGTGTATTTCAGTTGCCACAAAGTGCGTTTAATGCCAGGAAATTTACCTTCATTGGGAGGACTAAGGTAACACCTTGTGTGGAAGCAATCGCAGGCACTTAAGGCACTACAAAAGCAAATTCAAAATTATACTTCTACAAGTACTTTTCAGATTCACATACCCACAGAATTGTGCACTGGTATAATGAAAATACTGTGATATTCACAATGATGAAACATATCAAAGTATACTTAAAGAAAAAGTAGATAACAAAGCAGCTTGTAGGAAAAAAATACATTCTGAAGCCACTCATCTCAACAAAGAGCTGACTGCCCCTGCACTGAAGGGCTACAGCAGCACCTGCACCATTTATAGCAAAGCACCCACAGGCACAGTGCAAGAGAACAAACTCCCAGCACCTGAGGGGAAAAGGGGCTTGGTAAAGAATTCCAAAGGCCTGAGTGCCTTGAGGGCCCTGGGCAGCCTTACCTGGGGCCCTCTGCACCCAGGCTCCACTTAACCCCAGGCTCGGGATAAGGCCTACCCTACTCCTGAGGGGCTGAGTTATGGCTCTTGTCACATTCCTGCCTGGATGGTGGCCCTGGTGGTCCCCCCAAATAGCTGGCAAGTTCTGCTTTTCTTTTCTGCCCACCCTGTGCTGTGGGGGATGCCTGTGGTGGGTAAGGAGGACACCCATGTTTAGCTTGTCCTTCCTGAGGGAACACTCCTGCTGCTCGCTTATGTATAAACAGTGTTTTACCTTGGGGTTTCTAACTAAATGCATGTGGGGAGCAGGACTTTTTAACCCAGTATCTAAAGGCTCTATAAGCCATGTGGAAAAAGCAATTGCTGACTTTCACAAGCAGGTGATTTTCTCCGCATCAAGTCCACAGGTAACAACAGAGGTGCTGGCAGCTTTCCACTGGGAAATCTAGCCTGCAAAAGGTGAGGCTTTGGATGTCTCCTGGAGGCAGTGAAAAATAATTTAGCACGGATCAGAAAAGACAGTAATAGTTGCTATAAAGTTAGATGTAATTTATGGAGGATAAGTTTTGCAGTGTTTTATTGTGGGCAATAATAGGCACAAGGGTGCCAATGAGAAGACTGAAAAAAAACAGTTTCTACCTTCCTTCTAAAGACTAAACTAACTTCTCTAGGCTGATGAGGGACACAGGGACTCAGTGCTGCTTATACTTTCTTTACAAGATATTGAAAGGTGCTCTTATGCTATGTAGAGCGCTGAAATTAAAACAGTCTTATCTGACATATACTAAAGCTTACATTCACTGAAGGATAGGTTACAATAAAGAACTTTGATACACATAGTTTTTATCAAATTGCCTTTCAGGGAAAAGAAGAAAAACCTGAAACCTTCCTTCAGTGTCCCAGCTTGGATATCAAATATGTGGTTATTGTCTTCTTTTCCATCACTACTTGATCAAGCCAATTTCTCTGCAAGAGGTACTCTACTGTAGAAACTTCAAGTACTCTTCTGAATGTTAAATGATAGCAGGAGGGGAGCTGTGGGTTATTTTGGCTAGAACTTTGTAGTCTGAGATACACCTGTGTCCATCTCACATTAGGAATCAGACTAGTTCTTTGACACCTCTGTTTGTTAAAGCTTCAAGCATGTCATGCCCATCCAGCCTCACAGGTGGAGCAGGGAAACTGAAATGAGCTATTGATTATGACTGTGGAATCCAATCTTCATGTTAAAAATGCTTTTGATTGTACATGAAGAAAGCCTTTTAGATTAGAAATGTGAAAAATGGATCATTTTTGTCAAGTAGTGACAAATAGATAATGGCTGATGCATTATTGGTGACAACTCTGCCTTCAAATATTAATTTCATATGAAAATTAGCAGTTTAGAGGAAATTATTTTATTTTCAAAGGGTTTGTTAAAAGAAACAGTATTCATGTTTTTGTATAGACTACTTTTTGTTTTCAGTTTGGTTTCATGCTGGTATATTTGGTCTTGTAACCTTTTTTAGTAACACTTCAAGGCATTAACAGGACCTTCTCTTTTCAGAAATGCAAAAATGAAAATGATGTTGTAAGGTCTGGTGAAAGACAGTGTAAAGGAACTGTGACAAATGAAGTATTTTGATACAGTATTTAATGATAAAATCTGCTTTGATGATGTGACCTTCTTGTGGGGTGACTCGTTCTGAAAGTGCTGTGTCTTTCTACCTTGTGCCTGCAGCACCTCTCCGGTTCCCCTGCAGATTGCTGCACCAGGGAGTTCTGGAATCACATAGTCTCTGTCAGGCAGTCCCTGCCTGAATTCTATTATCCCATTCTCAGTTTGGTCAGGTATCACAGTATGAATGTAGATTAAGATTTCAGTGCTATTTCTTTGCCAAATGACACCTCACGTATTTACTTTTGAAAGCTTATATCAGCAAGGTGTAACAATGCTTGCTAGCTTCTGTAGTGCTGACAGTAGCAGTAATACCCTTCCTGTAGGTACCACAACCCCCCAAGAACATCTCTAATAGTTGGTTTTGCGCTATTGTGATAGATGAAAATAGCTGTGTGTTCTCTCAAACAGGTACCAGGTAAATCCCTGGGGCAGGAGGGGTGTGAGGTGTGTTAGGGGAGAGGCCCTGAGGCAGTGTTGGGGTAGAAGGGCTGAAAGCCAGGTTTGGCTGGTGAGCTGCAGCTCAGGCAGAGGATCAGCTGCTGGGCAGGACTCTAAAAACAGGATGAACCTGAGGGCACTTAGCTGGAGTTTGCTGCAGCTCAGTCAGTTATTTGAAAGAAAAGCTGGAAGCAAGGAGTTACACTGGAAAGATAATGGCTGGAAAAGGGTTCTTTGTTAATACTTAGTTCTAGCTATCTTCCACAGATCATGAAATGTTTTTCTACTTAGCAAGTTAATGATCCTTGACTATACAGAATCATAGTCCAGCCTTTCAGATATTCAGAGTGCAGTAGGCATCTGAAGCCTGGCCCTCTCAGTGTCTGAGGCTGTGCTGTGTAAGGAACGTTACCTCAGTTAGTCTATGGTAGTTTCATGTTATGAATATCTGTTGTTCTGATGGCTATTTCATCTGACATGAACAAAAGGAATGAGACAAAAATGCTGTGAATGTTATATTGAACTCACAAGAGTGAGAAATTACTTACTCAGGACAGACATGTCTTATTAAATATCTCTGTAGAGTGGAACATTTTGCATTTAGCAGTGCTACCTTGTAGTTTGGGGGTCTTTGGAGATGGTTGTTGTCCTTGTATAAAGTCTACTGAGGTGTTTGTATTGGATGTTCATGGTTTAAGAATCTGAAGCTTTCCATTTGAATTTCCATGACTTTGTGCTATGTCATTCAGAATGCTCTTTAGGCACTTCTGTTTGCAAGGCTTTTTCTTCTTTCAAAGGCTAGGGTTTTATGCCTTAGAAACTGAAGGTAAAATAATAAGGTAATTATATCCAAAACTGTTTTCTTAAGCTACTTTAAATAGAAAAATTAAACAATTTAAGTGCTTTGCATTCCTTGGCTTCCTTGCAATGATCTGTAGCAGTCAACAAAGCAGATTGAAGTGGAAAAGGATTTTGCTTTTGTAATGTACTTGTAGTGCAACCTTGCAATAAGCTAATAAAAAAACCTAACTGAAAACTGAAATCTAGAGAAGTTACTATGCAGTTAATATTTTGCATTTAAAATGGTGTAGATCTGTACCTCGTATGGAAGTATTAAAGAATGTTCTGAGGGTTTGTTTTTTCTGGTTTGGAGTGAATTCTATGGTATTTTAAAAAGAAAGGTGAAAATTTATACTTTTACCCTGAAGCACAATATGGTAACATTTTAAGAAGGAAAAAGGGATTTTCACTTTCATAGGAACAAAACAAATGTAGGAAAGAGCTTTGTGTTCTTACTTCCATGTAAGAGCTACATATACAGGTGAAAAAATAATGCAGTAGAGGACATTGTAGTTAGTTGTTCATGAACTGGATGCACTTGCGGTTGTGAAACTTTTAATTTCTTATTGCTTTGTGGAAAGACATGGCTCTGTATTTCTCATGCTTTGTCTTCCTCTCAACAGTGCTAATTGCTATTTCAGCTACTATGATCATTAATTGAACTTCAGTCGAAATAAACATTTTTTGCAGATTCTGCTATAGTTCTAAAGAAAAACATTTCTATAAAGAATGATGAAAAATTCCAAGTAGCTTGCAAATAGTTCTAATCCATAAATATTTATACTTATTTGTCATACATCACCCTGCTGAATGCAAGGTCTTTTGACCTTTAGGACTGAAGTTTTTTCATTTTGACTTCCTTGATTTTGTAGTATTTGCCTCCTTCTGATTGTTAATGATGAATAATTCTTCTAATGCATTTGGAACTGACACAAAATAAGTTTAATACAGATATCCTCTAACACCTGTGGCCTTTTATAATTAGGAGAAGTTGTGAAGGAACAAGATGCTTCATTTTTTCTTGGCATGGGTTGGAATCTCTAGCTGAACAGTCTATGACACAGGATTGCCATCCACGCTAGCCAGGAGAGCACGTATTTAATGATTTGTCTTTTATGTTTCTCCAGCAGATTCTTCTCATCTGAGACATTTTGTAAGGGTACGATATTCTAGAAATAAAACTCCTGTAACATTTTCATTTTCAGAGTAAGACTAGCATAACGAAATAGCCCTCCAATGATTTGATGGTTTTATTGCTTGGTTACTCCAGAATTGTCTTTTTTTTTCCTAGTATAAGATACATATAGGATTTCAACTTTGTAGATTTTTCAGTTTTCTAAAGCAATAAAACCCCTGGCCCATGGCACATACAAATTGCAAGTGCAGCCTGAAAAATTAAGCTAAAAGATTTGGTTTATAGAATTCATTCTGGGACTAACATACTTAAATTAATACGAAATATTTGCAAAGTATTTATTTCGTAGGGAAGAATGGATGTGACTTCTCTGCCTGTGTAAATAAAAATGTCAGTCCCGTATAAGGGCACAATGTTACAGTTCTTACATGGCAGTTTGATCAACCTTCTCAAGGCTTTACCTCAGATCTTGCATGGATTCTTGTCACTGTAAAATACCAATGCTTTATGCTGTACATGATTAAATTACTGGACTAGAAATAAATTTCTATAGGCTGCATTGTGCAGGTTTCTAGAGATGCTGATTTAAAATGTTTGCATGCCCAGACAGAATAGAAGACTTCTTTTCTTTAAGAAGTTTTTGAGACCTTTGCCAGTGATAACAAGGACTGGATGATAGGGAATAGTCCAGCAGAGCAAACATGAGTGATGTTTATCATCTGGATTCTAAAGGAGAAGGAATAAGCTCTTCGAGGAGACATTTTGCTCAAGGAAGGACAACACCAATTGCCAAAATCTCCCATACCTTTTTCTTGTCCTTAAAACGAAATATATGCAATAAAGTGTCCTAGGACAACTATGCAACCATGCACCTAAACTGTCTATTTTGACTGGAATAACTAGCCTATTTCATTGCCTGAAAAATTTGGGCTAAAGTGAATTTAGAAATTTCTGAATCGTTATAATGTTGGTAGGAAATCTGTTCTGTTATTGAAATTTTGTCATTTCTTTCCACCAAAGAATTATCAAGGACATGTGTCCTTTATTCATATCATATGTATGATTTTTTTCAAGAAACAGAAAAAAGTGATTATTTCTGATATAAAAATCTGCTCTAGGGAAGATACTTATTTCTCTCTATCATTTGCTGTGCTTTCTTTCCTTCCCTCCAGTCCATTATATTCTCACGATCTGCGTGTTGTTTACGCGATATTTTGATGTATTCTGATACTCTGAAAAGTCTCCAGATTCTGTTAGGAAGGGCAGTTTGATCAATCTTCTCCAATTCCCTTAGTACTTTCCCCTAGTCTCTTGATTCTCCTGATTTGGATTATAGCTGTCAAGAAAATAACCTGGAGAACAGAGAAGAGTGTGGGGTTCTTTTGTTACAAATTTCAAGTTAAGAAAATAAAAAATATTGGCATCTTCCCAGACACTTCACATCACTCATTTAAAAACCTAAAAATAATTAATCCCATCTCCAATTTTTTTTTCAAGTTATAAAGAACCAATTTCAGAAATCTGAGCAGGGCTCTTGCCCATAGCCAGGAAGAATTGTCTGTATTTAGTTTGGTTTTGCACTGAAGCAGAGCCATTCCATCTCTGCTCTCTAGTAACCTCTAATTCTCAGAATCCAGTATGGTAAAATATGCCAAACAAAGTAGGGGGAAGCAATCAGACCACAATTTGATATACCAGGGCATACTATAGGGCATGAATATTTTCTTGGAACTTATTAACAAAAATCAGTAAATTGTGCTGCTTTTTCCAGCAATCTTCTTCAAAGGAGACATTTCTTGTCTGCTTTTTTCCTTTGCTGTTGGACGTTGGCTTTCTCTTTTTACTAGGATACAGAGATTTGAACAAGTCTAATACTTGTTTCAAAAGGCACAAGTCCATAATATTTGAGGGGAAAAATAATTTTTCTGGCTCCCAATCTTGTTTGTAGCAACAGGATGCAGTATTATAAGCGACAGTTCCAACCACGAATAACAAACAAAATTTAGATTACTCCATGACAGCACAACATACATCAATTGATAAATTGTTTAAGAATGAGTAGAATCAGTCCACCCGTTGAACTACCATAGTCTGTTTTCTCCACTTGTGAGCTGGCAGAAGATTTTTCTCCCCATTTAGGACTTAGTGATGTAGAAAAATCACATTAGCCAGACACCAGTTACTTATTGCTGTACCCACCTGATTGATGGGGTTTATTTTGCTATGATCAGATTAGATATGAGGGAAGATAAATGAGAGGCAGAGGCACTCTCTTGTTGTGGTGTCACGTGCCTACTGAGACTACCCTTAAGAGGCTAACAAGGTTAATGCACAGCAAGGTGCAATGGTGACTTAGCCATTCCTTTAAAAACCCTTGCTGCTTGTTTGCTGTGAATTTGTAGTGGAAGTATTGTGCCAACTCCCAGAAACAGGTAAGCAACTTTTAACTGATTAGCAGCTGGGAGATGGTACCTCCTAGAACAAACAGATGAATGTGTTTAAGCAAGTGGTTATCCAGAGCAACTATCATCCTGCAGGCTTTGGGGAAGACTGCTAGCAAAAAAGAGAGTATGAACTTTGCCTGGTGAAGGCTCATCAAACAGCTCAGGAAGGGCTGTGAAGGATATCTACAGGCAGGTTCACTGAGCACACAATCCAGTTTGCTTATTTTCTGCTCGCTCTGTACCACCCCATCATCCTGCTGAACTGCTGCTGGAGTTCATGTGTACCTCACTGTGCTTGACTTTCTCTGAGGGGTTCCTGTAGTGGAAGTGCTGAAACAAGTGCCCCTGGCTTCAGAATACGCTACAGGGCCTTGAAAAGGGTTCAGATAAGAGAGGACTCAGTATTTTAAATCCTGATATCATTTACTGTGCACATTTGGGAAGTGACTTGCAGTAGGACTTTCACTTTTTGGAGTTAATTTGTTTGATAGTTGTTGATTTAAGAAATTATAAGAAATTATCTGACTAGTTGGGCATAATGACACTAAGATCAATGTGGGACATTTTTTCCCATGGTAAAGGTGGTGTGTAATTCTGCATTTCTGAAATATACTCAACCTTTTTTCTGAATATTGGAAGGGGCAAACTTTCTCTCTCATTCCCTATTTCTTGGTGTTTGGAAGATGTGCTAATACTATGATTTGTGAATGAAGTTCAAGCTGTAGGGAAAAAGTAATCTATTTTAAGACTAGGACACTAGGAAATGAATAATTCAAATGATAAAATATTAAGACATGTTTTGCAGCCAGTGCAACAATGATCTAAAATTAATGCACAGATTTTTACTTGCATGAAATTTGGGGAACATAGGAAGACATCTAAGAAATGCCGACTAGTGAATGCAGTTTTTGTGTGCAAAATTACAGCACATAGCTATGTTCAAGTTAAATGTGACTTTAATCAGTCTCACAGTGGTGGAAGTGTAATTCAAATTAGAGTTTATACATGGTGCAATTGGCTTGCAAGGAATATCCAGTCTATTCTGCAGTCGTGTAATGAAAAGGTCACAACCTCATCTGTGCTTTGGGCTTTTGATTTATTTTAAGGTGGTTTGCACTCTGAGGTGATGTAGTAGATTCTAGTCTGAGTAAAGGTGCTGACTTTCTCCTGTTGCTAAGAGGGAGAGACCTTTTTCTGAGGACATGTTTTGCCCAGGACCAGCCTTAAAGCATGTTTTTGCCTAATTTCCATTTTGTGACATAATTTATCTGCTTTAATAGTCAAGCCACTCAAATATAATCATGTAAAGAGAAAAGTGCAGTTCAAGGAATCTTTAGTAATAAAATATCATTAAATGATCAGCTGTGTTGTGCAAATACTTTATTAATATTTCTTTATGATGAGATTTTTATTTTCACAAAAAATTGTCTTACTAAGAAGTAGTTGAATCTCTCTGTAAACAGTCTACAGTGTTTGGGTTTATTTTTAGTCTTAAATGTTTTTTAAATAGTGTTGTTTATATTCTTTACCTTTCATAGGACTGAGAAGAGCAGATTTTCTTTGTTTTCAGTCTGCAGACACATCTAGAATGAGGAATGAAGTCCAATCAGTATCCTTAAAATATTAATTTTATTATTCACTGCTGCTGCCAACAAAATTAAGGGCCAAAGTCCTTATGCATTAACCTAATCTTGTAGTATTTGAACTGGAAATAATTTATGCCATTTTTTGAATGCTTTTTTTTTGATGGATTTTTTAAATGCCAAAACCCCCTTTTCTATTAGCATATATTGATCACTAGATTTTATAAAAAGGTAAAATTCATCATTTTATTCCACCAATGCATCTGGGTTTTTTACATTATTAGAAATGTCACTGGAATCTTTTAGCTGTAGTCTTAAATGAAATGCAAAAAATGTTGCAGAGCAATTTTCACTTGGACAATCACATACAAGTTCAGAGAGATTTGCCAGATGTTTTTGGCTTGCCCTTATCCAATCTGTAGTGCTTTCAATACATACAGCTCCAAAGACCCAAAGAACTTTACTCCTCGGTGTGCTCACATTTTATTTTCCTAAGGGTTTTTCTCCTGCTTGTTCTGCTGCCCCACAATTGGACATTGGTCTGGATGACAGTCTCATTATCTAAAATTTGTTGCAGAACACAAAACCAGACTCAGAACTGTGGTGAAAACACACATCCAGGAGTACACTGTGTCCTAGCTAATAACAAATTCCTAACATAATGTGGTAGAATAATATTAGTCAATTTACTGTAACCTGTACTCTTAAATCAGATTAGGTCTTAAAGGTCAGCTTTCTGTAGCACTAAACTCTCCCAGCTCTTAGAAGTAATTAGTGTTACACAGCAGGTTTAATTAAAAACCTGGTGCAACTGAGCCTATCAACTTTCAAACACTTCAAATAATTTTAATTATATGAAAGCTGGGGTTTTTTTCTTCTGCCAAGCGTCTCTTACTTCCTTTCCTTTAATTTTGTATGTATTATGAATTAAAGAAGGAGGAAAGTGATGCCTTCTTGCCACTGGAAGTTTTTTCCTGATCAGGAGTATCCTTGCATAGAAGATAATACATTGCTAGTTCTGTTGGTTTAATGCAAGCCAAGACATAAAGGGAAAAATCAAACAATGATAATTTATTTTGATAAAATAATTTAGAGATATGTCTTATTTTCTGTCTTAAATGCACACCTTACAATTCAGGGAGGGAATGGATATTTTTTCGGGCTCCTGTTTCTAACACAAATCTGAGATTTGGGGGATTTTCAGCAGAAAGCTCCTGCTTTTGTTCCTATCACATGTTCCTTCAATAGAGCTGGCTGAAATATTGGCTTTATTTGATAGAACAAGGTAGTTTGGAAAGATCAAGACAAGCTACTTATTTCCTTCTAGATGTTTTTATTAATGTCTCCTAACCAAGGACATCAGAGTAATTGTAACTCAAACTGCTGACTTGCAACTGTGGTCTTTTTTATTCTGGAATTTTTCCTTTTCTCAAAAAAAAATATTTTTCCAGCGGAGTAAATCTCTCTGAAAACAGCTGCTTAAACTTGTGGTTCTGGACACTTTGTGTCTGTTTTGCTAAACTTCAGTTAAATGTGAAAAGTTTTTTTTTGAAATGAATACACAGATTGAAGCAGTATTTTTGACTGCTATTGATGTTACTTTGTTCAAACTTGAAACTTTAAAGCTACTCTATTTCTCATGTTCCCTTTTCCCCCTATTATTATTTTAATAATGCTTTTTTCTCTTTGCCACATAAGAAAAATAAACAGACAACAGAACCTCTGTGTTCTGCTACTCATATGCTGAACACATACGGCCTTTATGCATTGCAAGTAGGACATGAAATCCAGCTGGTGTTCATTTCAGAAAGGAGACAGTAATCAACCATCCTCTTTAATAAAATGGCACAAGAACCCTCCCAGTTGTATTGACACTGAAGATGTCCCCAAAACAATGAAACTGCAATAAGACGGCAAAAAATAGCTGTGCCTTTATGAATGTGCATTTTAAATGCATAAGCTTTGAACAATTGCATCTTCTCTGGCATTGTGTGGTATAGCAAGGTCTCTGATGAAGACACAGATACAGTAATATGTGATGCTAGTTCCTAGATTCAGTTTCCCAAACACTACTGTGATTTTTTTGCTGTGGAAGTCATACTAACCTAAAATATTTCTTCTCTTGCTCTCCTTTATTATATTGTAAGATTGTGATTTTAAAAACTCATACTAGATAAAGTATGAGAAACAACAGTGGGAAACAATAATGAAATTGCAGGGTAGATGCTAAGTGATCTTCACTACCTAATTCCAGAACCTGGCTTAGGACAGGGTTGGCTATGGCATAAAAGGCAGGGTTAGTACAAGGAAAATCATAAAGGTAGGCTGATATTCTCATCTCAAATACACCTCTCTTTTTAGTGACATGGATTAATAATTGTCAGGGAGGGGAACATTAGCTTATTTTGCTGCTGAAGTTGAGATCTTTCCCCTAGTAATCTCTGATAGCAAACAGTCAGAGCATAAACCATAGGGAAAGTGCGTTCTTGTAAATCCAATCTGTTTTATTGTCTCTTCTCTGTAGGTCATCTATTATTTCAGTTGTCATTGCTTCCCCTTCCTTTTCCTACCTGTTTCTTTTTTCAGAGTCCCCTCTACTCTTTATTTTTATATACATATTTTAGTAAGAATTCCTTTCTATCCACCCTAAGCTTGTGGATATGTGTGGTTGCTAGACTCCCTTTATTACTGGTGCTGTTATTTTAGTCTTCTGCTGTCAGCTGTGAATAAAGGCAAGAGGCTTCCTCTACCCGATTTCCTGGCATATGGCATAACCAGATTTCAAACTGCAAGAGTGCAACCAAACATGGCAACAAGTGGCTGAAAGAAAAGAATATTTCTGCTCCAATTCCAGCGAGAGTAAGGGTTTTGATTTTTTTTGCTTTTTTGTGCATTGTTTCCTCAGTTCTGGATGTATTTTTGCAGTTTCAATTTGAGTTAAAAAATTCCAAATACCTACATGAGTTAACTCTTGATATATTTCTACAGAACTGTGAAGTTATATACCAAAAATCCTACCAATTCTTATGTTAATTTGCATTTAATATGAGAAAAGGATTAATTATTAAAGTCCCAACATTTTCTTTGGAAATTTAGGTCTTTGGAGATGCTGGGTCATTCCTTTGAAGTAACAGTGTATGCTTGCTAGATTTCAAAGAAGATAATAAAGAATGTTAGAATTTGCTTTAAAAATACAATTTATATGCTATGAGTCCTCTAAAATAAGCATGACTGACCGTGGGTGTACATTGAGAAACAGTATTTCTAAGGAGAAAAGAACTAATTAAATCCTCCAAAATGTCATATTAATGACTAGAAAAGATTTTTGTTTGAAAAGAACAAAAGCAGAAAGTGGTAGAAAGTGAGCTGTTCATAGCTTAATTTATGGTTTTAAACCTAAAAATAAAAACCTAAAAAAACCTTGTCCCCTTCATCTGAATAGATAACTTCTATCATTGACTTTGCAGCTAATACCCAGAAATTTGTTCATTTGCATTTCATGTAGAGAAGCCAACCCTGCATTCCTTAGGCATCTGTTTAAACAAAGGGTGATATCAGATCAAGGGCAAAGCTAAAACTGGAGTAACTTGCTTTGTATGGAAGAGGTAAATAAATATCCCACTGTACAGTGTGATTGCAACATATGACTTCTGTCAACCTAGAGCTAATTTAAAGAGCTCCTGAAATCTTAATCTGTTTCTTGTCTCTCCCAGTTGCAGTTTGCTCTCTTTAGTTGTCTTAATCAGTCATTTTTAAGACCCAGCTCTCAAATAGGCAAGTTGAAAAAGGAAAAAAATGAACCCTGTACTTCTCAGGTGTTCCTTTTAATGTACAAAATGTGTATCTAAACTTGTAAAGAGGCCACACAAACAGCTCAGCAGAAGAAAAGGTGAGGAAGCAAGTTTTTAGGGGTGAAGAACAGTGACCCTATAAAAATCTTTCTGCAGTCAGGAATTATCCTAGGAGTTGCATAGTTTTCTTCGATCCTTTGTGCATATCTTAAATTTCAGCCAAGCAGCTTTTAATGGAGGAGTTTGGCTGGTTTTTGTTTCCTTTCAGTTCTCACATTAATACAGGGGGAATGTATCCATGTGGAATGTGTTTCAGTATTATTTACAATAAGTAATCCCAAGCATGCAATAGTTCCAGCTAATGAGCAATATAGATTAAAGGCAGATGTCTGCTGAAACCATGAATTTGGCATTCATCTCATAGCAACATTTAGTCTGTGCTGTATGTTTACTTCTTGCTTTGTTAGTTGCCAAGTGGTTGCAGTTCTTGCCTGTTGTAGTTTAAATTTTAAAAAAGACCTCCATCTTGGAATTGTGGAATCATACAATACTCTGGGTTGGAATGGACCCACAAGGATCGCCAAAGTCCAGCCTCTGTCCCTGCACAGGGCATCCCAAGAATTCCATCATTTACCTGAGAGCACTGCTCAGAAGCTTCTGGAACTCTGTCAGGCTTGGTGCTGTGACCACTTCCCTGGGAAACCTGTTCAGTGCCCAACCACCCCGTGGGGGAAGAGCTTTTTATGAATATAAAATGTAAAACTCCCCTGAAACTTGTGCCCTGCAGACACATAGAAAAGCTAAACTAGTAGTTCTGATCAGTGTTTCATGCATTTAGCAGAGAACACGAGGAGGTCTGACATCCAGAAGCTGCTTGAGGCTGAAACTCAGCAGGAATTTGATTCTGGATAAACCTGGACGCTTGTAAAATGGCAGGAGTGAGCTGGCAAGCTCAACTTCAGAACCAATTGAGCTCTTCTGTTGCAACACCTTAGCGACGTTGAGCATGTGTTAGGCTTCTCCGGCAAACAGAGAAGCAGGTGCATGTGTCTCTGTTTGGAATAAAGAAGTCATGGGGGACAGTCAGCAATTGGTCTGACTGTTTATTGTCAACTGACCATGCATGAGATGCTCTGGTGCTGTGATCTGTCAGAGTTGGATGCTGAGGAGTTGGTTTGTGTTGTGCTATGTGAACAAAAGACAGAGGGGATCCCCAAGCAGACAAGATACCAGAAAGCACTAACTAAAGGTCAATGTTTAATGATTTCTAATAGAAGAATAGAAAGGAAAATAAGTAAGAATAAAAACAACTTGTGACCAGAAACAAACTGAAGCAGAAATAACCAGCACTGGTTTCATCTGTACAGTTAGCAAAACTAGGATATGAAAAGAGAAAAAAAGAAAAACAACTTAGACAAATTGACACGACAGGAATTATTTGGAATTATTTTGTTGGAGACAGAAGCAGAGAGAGAAATTATTAGAGGAAGCTAGGAGAAAACACCCTTTCAGAGAAGCTTGTTTTGTCTGATGACATTGGTGAACAGGATTGTATTGTCCTAGCAGACATTCTTTAGCTTTGTTAAGATAGAGAAGAGATTGCGGTGGGATGGTAGGAGGTTTTTCAGGGGCATTGCTGCTTTGTATTGCTAATACTGGCCATATACTAATCTGAAATTACTTGCCATGTGGGTACATTAGTTCTTCTTGAACATCAAAAGCTGAAGGACTTGGAAAAGAGATCAAAGAAAGATAAAATACGCTGAATTGTCTGCTTTATTTCTACGGCAAAGACATTCTTTAGAAAAGCTGAGTGACAGAGAGGAAAGGAGATTGATGGACGATTTACTGTTTTGATATTTTCTTTAGGAACTTTATTTCAAGTTTTGTTACCGAGGCTATCTTTTGCTTGGTGGAACAAATATGTTGTTTACTTGCTTATTGACGTGTGTGGGATAGGCTACCCAGAGGCAGGTATTGAAATGAGCAGTGAATACCAGAAAGCCACTTCACCCACCTGTGTGGGGGTGTGAAAGCACATGTTTGTCACTCAGCTGCAAGGATCAATTGCTGAGCTGACAGCAGGAAGCATTAGTGTGCAAAAATGAATTTATTCCCTATGCATTACCTAGCAAGAAGTGGGTAGTTGGAGAAATACCTTATCTTTGCGGAAGGCTAACGACTGATTACTGATGTCACTATCAAAATCAAAGACAAAGTTTTTTCCCTTCATGTCCTTAGGTGAAGGGAGGCTACAAGGTGCAGCAACCAGAACAGCACATCCCTGTTGCCTTTGGGATGGTTGTAATATACAGCTCTGTTTTGCCCAGCCACATGTTGCACTGCCACAGTTCTGTGAACTGTTTGCTCTTTATTCAACAGATAAGCACCCATGACTTTTTTGAAAGTAATCTAGTAATAACATAAACCTTTACAAATTAGAACAGTTATTGCTTTCAGAGGGATGCTTAGACTCCACTCTGAGGTGTGCTGAATGTTAAGTAGTCACTAGGGGGATGTAGGAGTTCTGGATGGAGTTAGGGTTCATCTTGAATGAGTTTTTATCACAGCATTAAAATGCTGCTTCATCAACAGCAATTTTCGAACTTTACTTGAAAGTATTGCACTCCAGGTAATATAAATACACTCTCTTTGGCATTTCTTTTGAAAGAGCTGGGCTTTTGCCTGAGCTGTTTCAGATTACTTTTAAGCAATAGATCATTCAGAGATAGTCTCACATATGGCCCAAATTCTGGGAAATGTTTACTCCTTTAACTTAGCATTCTTTGTTTTAATGAAGAGTATCTGAAGATCGTTGCCATGAGCAGAACTGGAACTAAAATGATAACTGCATCTGGTAAAGGGAAGCCAGTCTTTAACCTCCACTTGTGGCACATGGACAGAGCTGACCAAGGGATTGCCTTGTCTCTTACTGAAGGCAGGGGCATGGAAGACCACAGTGTAGTTCTGCAGGAGTAACAATTCCAAGACAAGCAATCCAGAGTTCAGCACAGTACCAGCCAGAGATGGATTTGCAGGTATGTTCTAGTGTTCTCTGGATTGCACAAGTTCTTCACACCTGTTACTCTGTTTTATAGAATGCACTATTACCTTTTAGACAAGAGCTGAATTTTGCCTGCAACGTTAAAGTCCATTTACAAGCTGTCTACAGGCTCAGCTGCTTTTCATTCTAAAGCATAAAAAAGAAGGATTACTATTAAAGGACAAACCCAGGAAAAATTATGTGAGATACCTACCGAGAAAATGGAAAGAAAGTATGGGTTTGAAATGTTTGGCAGAGAATAACATGAAACACTCATGGTCTGATAGCTATGGAAATGTGTGAATTTGTGTCTGGTGAAAGCAATGAAGATTTATGAATGTGTTCATAAATCACACGTATCAGTTACAAACTAAGGAACAATTCTATTGTTATTTCTCATTCCTGTAACTCAAGAAGAGTACCTAAGAAGCCTAGAGGAAAACATGGAAGTTGATTCAAATATTTGAGCAAGCCTGTTCCAAGTCTCTATTTGCAGATGCTTGCTCAGGGGGTTGCTTTCCACTAAAAGGTGTGATGTTCTGCTCTCCTTGCTTGAAGGCACCTGTTTATGCTGGGAAGTCTATACCAGAATCTGGCAGTTAGCCATCCCAAACTCCAAAGTGATGCTTCCTCATGTTGTTTTACCTAAAAAAGGCAAATTCATTGTCTGAAATTTACTGAGGATTCTTAGATGACACTGCCACTGGAAGAGACTAATGGCACTCTCTGCTTTCTAGACAGATATAATCCAGAACAGCATGTACATAAAAATGCTTGCAGTGCTAAAATTTGTGAATAAAGTGTTCTCTATGAAAAATAAGTAAGCAAGAAATATCATGCTTTTGGCTAGTATTTATGACCAGTGATGAGACCTGTGGGTTAAAAATGGTGGTACAGCTGAGTAGAAGGGAAGCAGGTTCATTTCTGCAGCACACAAAATGCTGATAATTCATTAGGCTCCAAACTGTCAGCTACAAGGTAGTTCTAACTGGATGTTTATTCTTTCTCCTCCAGATCACAAAAACCTGGTGTATATCGGGGCTTTATTTCTTTTTGCAGTGTTAGGTTTTGTTTCAGTCTTAATCCCATTCTGCCTTCAGCTTTCACACCCTTCCTCTAGCTTTTCAACAGTATTACCAAACTTCTTCTCTTGTAATTTTTCAGTTATACGTGAAAAGTAATCCAAGGCTTTTTAATGTGCACATTAAATGCATGCAGCACTTCTATTGTCCATCACCAAGGCTGTGATTTCTATCTAATGTGAATAAATAAAACTCAGCCTTAACTTCATATGCATCTACATCCAGTCTTCAAAAATGTAGAATGAAGTATTACGTAAGGAAAAGAAGTAAAGGAAAAGAAAGGGAAGTTTGGATTATGACACATGTATATAAAAGATTGATTTGGTCTTGATTAAAAGCCTCAAGTAATGCTTATGTTTTGTGAGGCCTTGCCTAGGCTATTTTACTAAACTTTGAAGATTTCACTTTCCAGTTTACCTGTTGATAGATGCTGTAGTGTTTATGTCAAGGGCTTAGAGATTCTTCCAGATCTCCCTCCAACATTCTGCCTATTAGAAGCCCTGAAAGCAAAGGCTTTCCATTTTGAGGTTCTACTCTTGTATAAATATTTTAATAATGCATTGCTCTCTTTGAAGTCTACAGAAAAAAATCCTTGTGAGTTCCATGGGAGCTAATTTGAGATTTTTCTTTGGTTTACACACCCTTGAGTAAATTTTTGTTGCGATTTTTTTCAAATACTATAGATATTTTTAAAAACTTATGTCTGTGTGCAGTATAGAGAAGAGTAATGGTTTCTTTGATTCTTCGTTATAAGCTAGTGGTATGGTTAGTTTTTTAGGTCTTCTTAGTGTTCTAGATTCTTGTCACAGACTAAGAAATTTAGACCATTCAGATAATTTCAGAAGTAGATGTTCTACCACACTTCAAAGGATAACTGGTTCAGACAAAAACCCCCCAAATAAGCATTTTCTACTCTTGTTTTCCGCAAAGAACACTGTACGTTAGCCTTTAGTTTTTAATGAAAATTCTCTATTGCTTCTTCCTTTTCTCAAAACTTTAGAATGAAGTGCCCAGTGTCTCTGTTTCTCTTGGCTTTGTTGATGGGAGGTTTATAACCAGCATTAGTCTGTGAGAAGTCCTACATGGAATCTTGCTTTTCTATTTTGGAAATATTTTGTAGGGGTACCTACAATACTTTTACTGTCACATACTCCCACAAAAAGCTTCAGGGATGCACAGTCTGACAGCCTTTGGTATGAAAACTCTAGTAGCTATGGCATAAAGGACCTTCTCTATGTATCTTGTTATTACACAGGGATCACTAGCTCAGGTTTGCAATGAGCAAGAGTAAATCAGTCACTACGACCTGCACTCAAGAACTGTCAGCAGCTTGTTTTTCTCATCCATTTATTACTGGTTTCCTTAGGTCCTGAATGGACTCTAACAACTCAATAGTTAAGACATCTGGTTAAAATTGTGTAGCCTATGGCACCTACCAAATCAAAATAATGTCATAGTTCTTTCTGCTCTTTAATTTTTACAAAGATGGGAAAAAAAGAGGAACAGCATAATGAGCAGAAAAAAACTATCAAATATCTGGCAAGGATCTTTTAATAAATGGAAACATAAGAGAAACACAATACTGTGCTTTTGAGTGAATAACCCTTCACACCATTGAAACATGACTGCATTCCCAGTTAATAAAGCTAGAACAGATACCTACTCATGTTTTCCCTCTTTCCTGTCTCCATATCACATCTTCTAATGTACATAAGCCTCTGTCACAAAATCTCTCCCAGAAGAGGTTTTTATTTTGTTAAATCAAAGTGAAAATTCAGGTAATATGATGTTATACGGCTGCCTTAAAGAGACCAGCATCTGCTCTGATCATACGACTGACAGTAACCTTGTTAGGTGCTTTGTTAAGTTTATAGATAAGGCAAATAATTGGCAGGCAACTCTGGTCCTTCTGGCCTTTGCCATCTCTGATGCCTGAAATGATCACACTGCTAATGATGTCCTTCCCTTGACTGAAATACAGAGGCTTGTTGTTATAGTCTCCTAAGATCATTAAGATCAGTTTGGGGTTGGCATATTTGTTTACAATGTGGCAATTTACAGTTCTTCTGGCAAGGTAAGGAAAATTTTCAATGGGGATGTACGTTGTACCACCATAACAACATTAAAGGACCTATAAGTTAAATATGAAATTGGGAATAATCTCCCTGGCATTGTTTCTTCATAAGAAGGACTGAACAGGGGTTATTTTGGTTTCTTATTTCATGTCTTTGCAGAGTAATGTTACGGAGCTTTTGGTCTGTGAGAGGTGAGACAGTGCTCAGAAGGGTGGCAAAACTTCTCAGGTTTTGTAATTGGTGCAATTCTTCAATCTTTGGTTTTTCTAGTAACTATTTTCTGGCAAATCAATCCAAGTGATGAGCATTTATTCTTTGATATCGGCATGGCTATAGGTCTAAAGGAATTTTGATTCCATTGCTTTTGCTTATCCTCTATGACCTCCACCCAGGCAGCACTATGTGTTTGCATGACTGACATTTCCAGTCTCATGAAACCAACAAAACTAGACCATTCACGCAGGAGCCAGTGTGCAAGCCTGAAAGTGGACAGGGACCTTTTCTAAGGGCAGGTGGTGATGGGACAAAGGGGTATGGGTCCCTGCTGAAAGAGGCAGGTGTTGATTAGATACTAGGAGGAAATTCTGAGGCTTGTGAGACACTGGAATAGATCGCCCAAAGAAACTGTGGGTGCTGCATCTCTGGAAGTGTTCAAGGCCGGTCTGGATGGGGTTTTGAGCACCCTGGCCTAGTGAAAGGTCTCTGCTCACAGCAGGGGATCAGAATTGTATCATCTTAATGGCCCTTCCAACCCAAACCGTTCTAAGTGTTTCTGAAAGAGATTTTTTTTCTCTGAGAATCCTCTTTTCATTTCTTGTGTGCCTGGTTCTTTGCTGAACTCTGTGACACGCAAGTATGATAGTCCTGGTAATGACCTCAGTGTGTCCACTTGGATTGGGGGGGATCGAGACTGCTGAGCAAGTCACAATTTGGTTATTTTTGCTCCCAGTCTTTTGCTTTAGGGATCACACCAATTAAAACCTAGGAGGAACAGGTATTAATGCGAGAGTTCAAATTTTTTTTGCTCTACTTTTCCTCTCAAATAATGTCCTCATTCCACCCTGAGGTTGCCACTGTTGATGGGGAAAAAATGACCATAGAAGAAAGCTGTCACATTTTCTTCTCTTCCCTTCAAATACCATGCATCAAATTTAAGTTGAAAATAGGTTTGCTCTACATTCCTTTTATTTAAGCATTTCAGTACAGATTATGTCAAAAATATATCACAGAAGAAATAGAAAGCTTCCTAGGTACTGAATATTTTTCTCTTGTGTTATAAAATGTCTCACTTTCTTTAAGAAAAAAATTTTGCATGCAGAAGGGATTTTGAAAAACGCCATTTCCTGACTAACATATTCTATATATACAATTTTATTGCATTTAAAATGGTATAACTTGATTTTAGACAAAATCTACCCTGACTTCATCAAGCATACTTTACTTCAGAATATCCAGTAAGTAAAAAAATCCCATTTCCACATAATATTTTATTTTTAGCTTCCTCTGGTGAAGAATCTGCTATGGCACCAGAAAAGAATTTTAAAGTGCCCTTAATTTTACTTGTTTTCTGCACCACCTTTGAAAAACTCTTAACATGTATTTCAATAACCAGAATGATTTCTCTTTTTCTGGAGTGTGCTCTGCTTTGCAGATGGCAGCTGAGCTTGTCTAATCAAACTAAAACCGGTACACTTACTGAACAAGGCTGAGCACTTGTTTATGATATGAACCAAAGACCACCTCTGGATGTATGTTATGGAATGCCAAATAGATAAAGATGCTTCCTGACACTGAAACAAACTGCAGTTTTGCCTAAGGAAGCACCACATGAACTGCCTTGTTGCTTTAAAACACAAACATGAAAAACAAGCAATTGAAGCCTAAATATTTTATCACAATTTGAGTCTGAAACTTGTGCTAGATGAGTTTGTGTCTGTATCTCTGGGAAATTGCTAAAAAATAAGGTTCTGGATAGCAGCTTACTTTTACTTTTTTTCAATGATTTCATACAATTCCTAGATTATCTCTCTTCCCATCATTCCTGTCACTGTTTTTGACAGGGACAAACGGCTGAGGAGATGCATGCAATGCAGTTGTCAGCTCCAACAAGATGCTGCAGAAAGGTGTATGGGAATAGCTGTCAGTAACAACAACAGTCAAAAAAAGAGTTTATTTCTGTTGGCCACTCGTGTCATCTGTGAATGAAATGTGTTTTGCTCAGATTCATCAGATTTTCCTTCAACTGTCTTAATGTTGCAGTAAAGACAGGTTTAGTAGGGGTATTTTTTGCTTGTTTAGAGTTTTTTTTCCCCACCTAAAGTATTTAAGATTTAGTATATGGATACTGAAAAGAATTCCTAGATTTGATGTTATTTAGAATATAATGTTCATACAATTTCCCCAAGTGTTCTCCATTTTAATTCCTTCTCAGAACTCATTTTCTATTTACATTTTGGAATTTAGCGTGTTAGTTTCCTAGTAAAGTTTACAAATAACTCTGAAACCATGTAAAAGTTAGCATTTGTTTCCTTTACATGAGAGAATCAACTGATGGAAAATTTCAGAAGTTTTGTGATGTCTAGAGCAGAAAAACTGCTAATTTGCTTGGGGTTTTGGGTACCTATTTTGGAGTTTGATTGTTTTTTGTTTTTACTTTAGTCATGAGTGGGAAAGACAGCCACAGAAATTAAATTTTTACATAATTCATACCTATGCATGTAATTTTCTAGAGCTTACTGATTTTAAAAAGCTGCCTGCTCTTGACTTCTACCCTTCATGGGTTTTTTTCTGTCATTATTTTTCCACTCTGAACTGTAAATTGCCACTGAACTGTTTTTCATTATGCTGTTAAAATATGAATACACCCGCTGCAGGCAAAACACCTTTGCTTTGATTTCAGTGACATGTTTTGTTCTTCTCTATAAATGGCCATTCTTGAGGTTTGTCCACTGATTAATGGAAAATGAAAGGCACCTTTCATTAAGGTTAAGAAAAGTTAAGAAAAAATAATAAGGGAGAGGAATAATAGATGTTTCCTGCCTTTCCACAGACACTGTATATGCCTTCTTATTGGCAGTATCATGGCAGAAGACCACCAGGAGTAAAAGAAATACGGCAGACATTAATTCCTTGCCTTTCTGCAGGAAATGCTTTGTCCCTAACTTGTGCATACCATGACTGTCATAAAAATATATTGGTTTACACTGTTCTGGTGTTTCTAAAGCACATTTTAATGGGGATTGCATGCTACAGACATTCTCCAAAGTCAGAATGATGTTGAGCATCTGTTCCCTACCAAATCCATTGCAGCTTTAACCAAAGCCTGTGCAAGTGTGTCTATTGATACTTCCTTGAGGAATGTAGAGTTACCAAGTTCCTCACTTTCTCAACTGCTGCCTACCCTTCACGCCTTCTTTTCCGCGCTCCCTGTTGCTGAGCTCCCCAGCCCTGGCCGTGCGGACGGGAGCGCGGGGCCGGCGGGCGCGGCGGCGGGAGGCAGGGGGAGCCCGGGAGCAGCGGCGGCGG
>VYXC01012506.1:1125774-1260903 GCA_013397175.1 Platysteira castanea | reverse complement strand
CGGGGCGGCCGCTCGGTGCCGCGGGTTCCGCCTCACCTGCGTGGCCGTGGCCGCTCCCGCGGGGTCCGCGCTCCCCGCAGCGGGGGCCGCCGGCAGCGGCTGCTCCACAGCCCGGCACCCGCACGGACCCGGGGGTCTCGGACAGTCGGGCAGGGCTTTTTGAATTTCAAGTAGCTGCGAATAATGAGATGCCTTTCATTCGGGGTTGGGTTTTTTGCCCGTAGTAAGTACAGTAAAGCCTTTATCCGAGACAGGGTTTTGTTTTCGTCGTGAGGCTCCGCCGTGGCAGCCCGGCGGTGCTGGGCGGCAGCCGAGCTCGCCGCTGGGGCTGCTGAGCGCTCAGTTGTTGTACAAGGGAGGATCTTCGGCTCGTAACCAAACCCAAACCACCAAGTTAATTTTAACTCCGCGTGTGTCGGGAGGGTGGAGTGCTGGAGGAGTTTGCTGGATCATCGTGCGAATGGAGAGAAATCTGAGCAAGGGCTGCAGGTCTGCCTTGGAGTCGGGGAGGGAGATTCAGGGAGAAATTCTCAGTTTGAGAAGGTCTAAAAATTGCATGACAATTAGAGGAACGTGTAAAAGTATGTTGCTCGTTTAATTTAACCGTCCTTCTCATTTATTAGGGGGCACCGAAAGTCAATCAAAGGCCCGTAAAGGTTAATTGTGTTCTTCATGTAAAGGAATTGGCCCCCTTCCGAAGAAATAGATTTCTGGGGTCTTTTATTGAAGTTAGGACACTCATTAGATTTCTAATTTAAATAGCATGCAACTTTTTAACTTTTCACTTCCTACCGTTCCATCGCAGTTGTAAGTTCTTAAAGAGTCATCTTTATGGAAAGAAAGTTATTGTAACTGAAAAGATGTTAAAAACCCCCTAATTAACTGGAAAGCAAGGCATATGTGAAGGTGATTACGAAGGTGCTTTGAAGGTGCAGAGATTCACATAAAATGTTTTGGCAATATATTTGGTTTATTCAGTATAGATATAAATAAGCATCTATATTTATGTATTATGTGAATACCTATCCTTTTAGAAATTATTTTCGGTGATTTTCTTCCCCTGTATATGAGACTAATTTGTAACTTGAGTTGTACCTTTCAGCTGTTGTAGGGATAAGCAGTACTTCAGAGCCACTTAGGGTGTCAATCAAAATAAGACAAAACAACTCACCAGAAAGGAAAATAATATCTTTTTGAAGGTCAAGCTTCTATTTTTATGGTATTTTCACAATGAACAGTAAGTTTTGCCTCATAGTTGTAGATTTACTTGGCTGATTTGGAGATTATCCACATGAACTTATCTAAGAAACAAAACAGGGGGGAAATAATTTCATGATTGTTAGCCATACACTTTCCTGGGACACATTTTATATATATGAATGCGTTAGTGATTATGGATGTCATTAAAGGCATGTGTTTACCTGAACGGCTTGAATAAAGGGTATGATTTAGGGATTGAAAGCCTGGCATTATGGCACAGTGTTGAAGGATGCAAGGGAGAACTTTGGTTTATACTTTCAGCAGAGCTACAGTGGCAGGAATATCAGCAAAAGGAGACTGGAAATAAGCAGAAACAAGTACAACTCTGGTTGCCTGAGAAGTTAGAATGATGTGATTGGGTGTGTCTTGTGAGTGATGAGTACAGAAACTAAATTATTGCAACAGTGAGCTATGATACACTGTTCTGTGTAAAGCATTTTAAATCTCACGGGAAAAACCTGCTACTGGAGGACCAGAAAGGAGGAAGATGTAGTTAACAGGAGTGGAAAACAAGAACGGCTATTACATAAACTACTAGTTTGTACTACTGCCTTAGTCTTTGGAGGTAACTTTGTTACCTTTTTGAGGCTTTTTCTAGAATTCAAAGATTGTGCATCTACTGTTCTGCAAAACACTCACCTGATGTGCCACTTCAGAATTTCCTTTACAAACTCATTATAATTTGCTAGTCTATTGCCTATAGACAAGGCTACATTTCGTGGTTCAGTAGCAGTTTGTAAACATTGTTTGTAATGTGCGATGTTTGTACATCATTGGATGCTCTAAAAGTCGTAATCAGGAGATTTACATGAAGCACTTGAGAGGTCAAATACAATAAACTGGATTTTGTATTGTGATTATAGAATTAGTTTTTCTCTTGAGAGAATCCCTCAAGAGTGTATTGCTTGAACATGTCATAAGAAAATAATTAGAACTACCAGCTGAATTAATTAAAGGAGAACTTCAGCGTGAACTGGGGAACTCACATAGCTTGAAAGAGAACAGAGAGAAACTACCTTATCACTAAACTGTGGTCATACCTAGTATGGCTTTGTCAGGATTCTAATTCTGTCATTCTTTTCAAGAGAACAAGTACAGCACTGAGAGCTGAAAAGTCCACCCGGTTCTGTTCAAAAAAATTGCAGGTCCCTTAGAACTTTCAGTTGTTAGTAGTGGTGGAATGCACGGCAGAAGATGAGTCTGTGTTCCAAGTAAATCAGCTCTTCAAACGAGGCAAAAAATCACTACCTCACGACTTAATAGAGTTGTTGCATAAGAATATGCTAATTGGGCACAAATAAACATCTTCCCCATCGCCTCTTTTGCATTACTGTAATCTGATTTTTGAAGGGATAAGCTCCTTTAGAGAATCAGGTTGTATTCCAGAAAGGAGCAAACAATACTGTCCCTGTTAGAACACACAGTGCCTCTGCACAGCTACCTAACAGTGTTCTTTGGTTCTCTTACCTTCAGTATGTAACTATTCATGCAGATATATCTGTCAATATCTTTGGAAGTAATTTCCTTCCTAGTATCTCCTGAATCCCTGAGATCAGAATATTGGCTTTGTTCATGTAGATAGCTTTGCTACCTCACTGCCAGTGCCCCCCTGAGCATTCCCTGTGACTTAAATGCTTCATCAAGCTGTTTTGTGGATTTGCTGTTCTGGGATGGCAAACTATTGCCATTGAACATGTAGCCTTAATCTGGGTTTGCAGTCATGGCCCGTGTTGCTTAGGGCTGGGAGGAAGAAGGAGGTTTGCTCAGTTATTTTCATTTTGTGGTCTGTCCTCAGGGCACAGACCTGAACTCAGCAGTGGCATTGCTGCCCACCCTTTCAGTCTCAGAGATTCAACTCTGGACCTTGTCTGTGCCATTCTGTTTGCCCAGGGGCACTGGAAGGACTCTGGGAATGGTTGGTCGTAGCTCTTACATCTTAAAAATGTTTTTTCTTAAGCATTTTAATACACTTAAAATGCATTTTTTAACCTAGGCTGCAGCTCCACCCCATGTTATAAGCAGACAGTCCTCTGCAATGCCCCCTCTTGCCGTGTGGTTTCAAAATGTTTGTTACAGTAAACGGAACAGCAAGAGTCTGAAGCGATGTTACCACGGATTTTATCCAGGATTCCAATAGAGAATTTATCCAGCTGAAAACACATCATGAATTCCCAGAAAAGAATTTCCACTTTCATTCCTCCTCTCCTCTGCCAGTTTAAGCAGATGTGCTTATCACCAGGCTAAGAGGGTGCTCCGAATTGAAATATGATTGTTTATGAGGCTGAAGTGACTTATGTTTCTGATGTGCAATTACATATCAGGCAAAGACAGAGAGAATGTAGAATTTTGTAGCTGAAGGAAACAAACGTATTTGTAGAACAGACAACACGTGGGTTTCTGACAGCCATCTAAGTAGTTTTCACTGAAGCTGGAAGCAGAACTTGGGCTGTAACACCTACGGTTTCACACAAGATGCTTGACAATTTGGGAAAAAGTACTGGAAAGCCCCTTAGATTAAAGCATTGGATTTCTTTAACTTCTCTAATATTCTTCTCTGTTTTGAAAGGCAGCCATTAAGAAATTCTGTCATTTTCATTCCAGAGTCTGACATAGTCATCTTATTAGTATATAATCACTGCATTTATTTTATGCTGCACTCTAACTTCGCGTATTCTGGTTTTATTCTGAGAACTGAGCTGGGTTTTCTCCATTTACTACCTCACTTGGAGTTATAAAGATTCAGCAACATCTGTGCAGCCAAATGTTTTTCTGTGTATTCTGTCAGCAGTACCTGATCAACACCCTTGCCTTGCAATGGTGTGCACAAGTGTAACTTGGTAAACAATTCTCTTAATAATGTACTGGGCTGGAGACTGCAGCTGGCTCAGCTGATGGAATTAAGGTGGGTGGGTTTTTCTTGGTTACCAGAAATTAGAACCATAATCTATGGAAATTGTTTAGATATTCTGGTTATTCCTGTGCTGTAGAGATATCCTGAGCAATGCAAGTAAATGACACTTTAATGTTGAAAAATATGGGACTTCTAAAGCAAATCTTTTGGCATTCAAAAGTATGAGATGGCTGTTTCTAGCTTGCTTTATTGCTTTGTGGGGAGGGGTATGTGGGTACTCCAGTACCTGGGAATAGATATGGATACAGGAGCCTAATCTCCAAGGTGCTTCAATCTTCTCATAATCCCCAA
This sequence comes from Platysteira castanea, assembly GCA_013397175.1. Classification (NCBI taxonomy): domain Eukaryota; kingdom Metazoa; phylum Chordata; class Aves; order Passeriformes; genus Platysteira; species Platysteira castanea. The sequence continues at coordinate 1,256,441 of VYXC01012506.1, read as the reverse complement.
AATAACATGAAAGCTGTAAAACTGCATGCAAATTCCTACTCAGTCTTTTCAGATAGAATGAAATAGTTTTTTGAGGATTGTTGAGTTCTCTGGAACATTTCAAGATATTTAATGTGATTTTCTGACCAAAGGTAAAATGCAGCAGTACCACAGTATGCAAAGCAGAATCCTGACTAGTACCTGTTGTGACATTTAATATTCTATTCTGTTTCTGTTTTTGCTCCTTTACATGCAGATGTCAGATCTTCAGTTCCTTCTAAGCAGAATGGGACATTAAGACCTTAAACATTGTGCATAAATTTTTCAAATTATCTACTCTAAATCCATGTAGCCTTTAAAGGTTTTTTCAGAGTTTTCAGCAGTCAATGCAAAATCAAAATCGTTTTCCACTAAGCCAGAAGGCTGGGATGAGGTTGCTGCTGCTGTGGGGAAAGAAGTCTGGAAGGGAGGTGGTTGCCCATTCTCCCCACAACTTTCCTTGTGGCAGGGGGACCCTGGGGAGAGCTGGCTTCTTCCCGGCTGCAGCCTGGGCTGGCTCAGCTTTGGGAAGTCTCTGTTGTGCTAGTGCTGGCAATTTATATCTGCTGCCCAGTGTAATTATTGGTTTTCCGATGTGCGAAGGTACTCCTGATATTAATGAATGTATTTTCTCTTTTGTCAGGTTGAGAGCTTTTATTTTAGAGTTTGTGTGTGTGTTTGTACATCTTTTAAAAAAAGGTATCTCTTGAAACAGCAGCATTTTTTTCTTAATCTGTTGTGAAATCTTCTGGAACATATCACTGAAGTGAGGTAATGAGCCTAGATAAAGGACTGTGTTCTCAGTAAAATAGATTATTTTTCCTGCAGTCGCATCTCAAAATGTTGTTTGGAACAGCAATCATCTTTGCATGCCAGTTACATTAGGAGTTGTTTAAAAAAGTTTTTTGCACTCAAACCTATTTTTTAAACATTTGTCCAGGCCATCTTTCCAAATGTCTTGCTGTGCAGATATGTGCTGTCTCTAATTCTTTCTCCATACACATTGTGTTGGCAGCTGAATGCATTCAAAGATCATGAGTTAGGTTCCCTAAAAAAAAAAATCAGAAAAATAATGAGATTTCAAATACTATAGGCTCTGTCTTTGTGAACACTTAGTATTGTTTTCCTTCTCTAAAGCTTTTTCTTTACACAGGTATGTAGATCTGAGCTTTATTTTGTATTGGAAACAGATTTTTTTAATTTAATGCAAGCTCAAAATTTTAGGCCTTGGGTCTTCAAGAAAAAGTCTCTTGTGAGGCTTGCCCTATAGCTGAAAATTCTAGCTGATAGGCTTTCTCTTTTGTCTTCTTCCCAGTTGATAAAGTGGCAGAACCATCCTTTCCAAAGCAGTGGACACTTGAGATTAAAGCTAAATGCTGGTTCCATGTTGCAGGGTGTGGTACACCCCAGTCATACCTGTTTTAGAGTAACTGTAGTTAAGATTAATGTGTGAAGACTTGTTAAAACAAAGCAAAAAGTGAGAGGTGCAGTGAATATGGTATACGATGCTGAATCTTTACTTGGGACAGAAAACAGCAGCAGGGGACTGATGATGCAACCAGCAGAAAGTTTGAGACATTAACCCCCACCATGGTGCCCCTTAATCTGTTTCACATGTGTAAGCTCTAAAGCAGAGCCTGCTGTGGATTTGTAAACACAAAGGTCTTTAATGACTGAGATTAGGACAGTCTTTTTCTTGATTCAAGCAGCCTAAAAATTGCATTACTAATTTTGTAAGTTATATGTTGAATTAATATTCAATTTATCATGTTGTGCAAATGGGCTTAGAATGGAAGAAATACTTTCCCAACCAGTTGTGCAGCTGGAGCTGTTACTAATTCCCTAATCTTTCTGTGCCATATGGTAATTGCACTTAATTGTTTGCTTTTGCTGTGTTTTATGGTGTGAAATGCAGTATGTCAACACTGCTGAACAGTTTCGTCAGTGTGTGTAATGCTAATAATCTTGAAAGAGAGAATTTCCAGGTTTCACCTGACTGGATGAAACATCTTGTGTAACTACCAATGCAGTGCTTTGTAGATCTTCTTGTGATCAGAGTTTGTAGTTGGTTTTTGTCAGTGGAGGATTGGTTTTGTCTTTGAACCTGTTTTTGTGCAGATTGGTAAGAGAAGAGAGGGGCTGGGCCAATGCCCCTGTCTGGAAAAGGGACATGTAAAGTAACATTTTCTTACACAGACTTAAAACTGTTAGTAAGCTAGCAGTTAAAATTCTTGTTAAATTGCTTGTGGTCCTTATATTTCAGTGGAGCTCTCCAATGCTTATTCTACTTTTTATCCTTTTAAAAAGCATATTAGGTTTCTTTGGAGACCAAAAGAACTCACCTAGAAGCATTCCAACTTGTGAAAATTATTCTCCATCTTCCCTCCCATCCCATTCTGTGATGGGAGCCCTATTCCTGGTTTGGTCCCCTCAGGTTTGAAATTGTACCTGAGAAACCAGCCAGTCTTGGAGAGGGCACTCGGGAACTTTAGTTCCCAGCCTCAGTTCTCTCAGGGCCTATTGCTTCTGCCCTGAAAGACAGCAGAATCTGCAAGCTGTGCTTTAACGTGGCTGTACTGGCTGGCAATCCCATATGGGATTTCGTATGTTTGTCACCAGCACTGTCATTAACAGCAAATGTGATAACCTACAAGAGCATGTGTGCTATTTATTGTTTTCTCTTTCAAAATTAAGTACATCTCCCAGAGGTCTCGGTTCCAATCCCTGTGTTTTATGGCTGAGGATATTGAATGTAGCTATTAAGCTGCTAGACTGGTTTTGTATTAGTAATTTTCTCTGATGTGAAGAGTAATTCCTGAATCCAAATCATTAGCTGGCATTTCAGCCATGCAGCACCGAATGATGTGCTTGCAGTGGTACCACCCCCAGCTGTCAGTACAGCTATGTAGCTCTTTTTTTACTGGTTTTGACTGGGGTGGCATGAGACAGCTGGTGGGTACGGACACTGCAAATCTGCCAGTGTGGAAAGCTCAGAGCAAGCAGGGCCTGCATGGGTGTTGCAGCGATCTGCCAGGAAACTGAAGTGCAGTTGACAGCACTGTTGATTATTTCTGTTAGAAACAAGCAGGTGTTTGCTTGGCTTTGGTACTGACTGGCAACACAAAAGTGATTTGCTGCACAAGTGACAGTGCTGCTGCAAGGAAGGAGGATTTCTGTGGCACAGTAGGTGAGGGTAGTGTGCTGTACTTTTGAGGAACTGCTTTAATGCCCTGTGTTCTGTGTTGTGTTTATTCTCCCATCTTGCACAGAAGTGGAAATGCTGGTCATTATCCACAGCAGTAGATGTAAAATTGTCACTCTGCTGAGATTTTCACTTCTGTTGTTGGGTTTTCTCAAAGAAGGAGAGGGTGTGACTAGTTAGTGATAATGTGGCGTCATGGCACCATGCTTCATGTAGCTATCTAATTAAAATAGATAATTGAGAAATAAGACTATTCTACATGGGCATTTATTATTAGATGGCAAGCATAGCATGTGCACACTATACACATACTTAACTTGTTCCCAGTTTATCTGATAGCCTTCCATCTTCTGTCTTCAGAATGTACAATTTGCACCATGAATTCTAAATCCAGCCTCAGATTCAGAAAAGACTGACATGCTTTAGTGAGCAGTTTGCGGTCTTGCTTAAAGCTTTGTTTTTCCCAAGGCTGAACCTAATAAGATAAAGAATATCTTAAGAGCAAACGTCATTTCGTTGAACTAGAATGCATTTACAAAATATCTTTATCTGAATTTTATTCTTGTATTAGTCTGTTTTGTCTTTTAAATTCTCAGATTTCATAACTAAAGCAATGACGTAATCTTTACTTTTAAATCTCCAAAGACAGAAAGAAGTGTAGTCATTATAAAAATAGATGCAACATCATTTGTTTGTGTATTTTATTTGAAGCCAGATAAGAAAATGATGTAGAGCTAATACAAATGAGAGGTGGTACTGTATGGGTAAAGTGAATAATTTTCAAGTGCTCATAGGTGGGGCTTTTGGTGAAGTGCATCATGTGTAGCCTGGAGTTGGCCAAGGTGATAATTTAAAATGGAGTAGAAAGCTGGTTCCTCTGGAGGCTCTCTGACAACAGAGACTTTTTGGGGAGACTATGGGTTTCATATATTTTGTGTATCCAGACACCTTTGCTGGCCACTGATCCGCTGATATGTTTCAGGATTTCCTCATCTGTGATAGTTTGGACTGGAATCTTAAATTCATTTCAAACTCCACTTGTGGAAGAATCTGGGATACTTCAAACAGAAGTGCACTATAAGAATGAACAGTCATCATCTAAACTCTTGACATCCAAAATTCAGAGCCAAGTCATGTTTTGATGACTTAAGGATATTGTACTTTATTATGTAGCATTTTTCTTACCATTCCTGGAGGATATCCTGAGTTTTTATAATTTAATGACTTATGAAATATTCCTAAATAAGACTTTTTCCCCCTTCCCATTTTGGAGTTGTGTTTCCTCTGAAGCATTGTTAGGCTTGATTAGGATCTAGGAAATTTTTGAGTAATGAGTCAGAAAAATAAACAAAATCTGAGCAAGCAAATGGTGAGGAATGGAAAAGACTTTTGGTTTAGATGAGTTTAAATCCTTTCAGCTCTGAGACGACTTTATGGGTTATGGCATATCTGTGGGATATATGTGCTTCTTTAAAAGGGCCTGAAGGGAAAGCTTTCAGCTGTAACAAATCTGTCATGTAAAAGATGGAAAGCAGTAAATATGCTTATAGTTGTAAACACTAATGATTCCACAGCAGTCCCTTAGGTACTCCTTACTCATAAAATTATCTATGTTGTGACTCTATGTGCTTTTCAGTTTGGGATTTCAAGTTTTTTGACATTGTAACTGAGCCGTGATTATAAGGTATGAAGAAATGGACCATAAAATAGATGTTTAGTGAAAGATAAGTAAAAGCATACTTAATAGGATTAGTGGAATATATTTGAGATGTGTTATGTTGCTGGCATACCCATGACTACTTAACCACTGAAATAATCTGTTGCTATTTAATCCAAATCAATTCCATTTGCTAGGTCGTCTGGAAGTTACTTTACTGAATCAGTCACTTAGTTGCTTAGCCAAATGGCAGGGGGGAAAAAAAAAGTCAAACTACTGAAGAAATACTTCTTGACAGTCAAGAACATAATAAAATGCTAAGGATCTCAGTTCTGAAAGAAATAAGTGGTTGGCTGGAAATAATTGCTTGAATATTTTGAATATTCATTATGTTGAATTTTGCCAGATGCTTTTGAAGAATATTTATGTATGTTGTTTTCTATGGTGTTTCTTGTGCTTGCTGCAAGGCACGTGTACTTCTGGATAATTTGATCTTGTTTGTTTATGGTCTGGATACTTCTTTCCCCCCCCAGACAGCACTATTCAGTTGTGTATTATTTCAGTTGCTTTTTGAAAAACGTGATACAAATATAAGTCCCAGGCAGTGTTTGTCTAAGGTAGAATCAAGTGTATTTCTTCTTAGCTGACAAACTTGGTGGAATCTTGACATATCTTGACACATTTCTGAAATTCGTATTTCACGATATACCTGGGAACATTTTACAAGGTAAGATCTTTAAAGAGATGTTGCAGCTCAAATACATTTGTAGCATGTCTGGAGAAAGCAACTTGTCTACTCTGAGCCTCTGACACTGTGGCAGGGTGAAGGGTTGCGAGAGTGTTTTCTGCTCACTCCCATCTTGTCACTTATCTGGAAATGTGTCAATTACTTCAGTCTGCCCTGGGATGTGGGTATTAGGAAAACTTTTACGTATACATGGCAAAGTTCTGGCTAGCAAGAGCTGCAATGTGAAAAATTGCACTGTGAATGACTGCAATTATATGGTTATTAGTTCTGCTTTGTGTGGATGTAGGAACCCTGCTCGTGTCTGTTTGACTTCACAGGGTGTCAAGATGTTCACCCTGTAGTTCTTGCAGTCATTTAGAGGGAATGATGCCCCTGAAGTGGTTGGAGGATTTCTCTGTATGTTGCCACCTTTTTCCTGCCTAATGCACCTTTCTCTGGGTACTGGCACAGGTATTTTGGTATGGCATTGGGAACTGGATCAAGTATGACCAAGAACTGGCAAGAGAGAGGAATAAGTTTATTTATACATGCTCAGTCTGATTGTGGAGCAATAGAGTCAGATGCAATACAGTTGCTTTTCCAAGCAGATATAAAACCCAGGCATTGGTTCGTCGTACGCAGGTTTCCTCAGTGCTTGCAGTGTAGTGCATGGCTGACCCGACCAGAACAGATTTATCCCCATGAACAAAGTCTCTACCTGGCCTTCACTGATGTACTTTTATGTTCTTCAAGGCACCCCAATTTAGTAACTGAGGATGAGCAGTGCTGTAGAGATGCCTTAGGTTTTAATTTCTATATTTTTCAAATCCTGTACTGCCTAGTGTATAACTCTGAAGTTTCTTGTAGTTTGTTAGCTGCTCTCTTAGGCCAGGTAGACATAACAAAGCCTCTCTAAGCTTGCTGTTCAAGGACACTCGGGCTGTCCTAGGCCCAAAAGGTGTAAACTAGGACCATGAAAGAGGTGGAGAAATTGAAGAGAGCTAAAGTTTTAATTGGTGAATTTATGCTGATATGCAAGTGAACGAAACCTATATCAGTGTCAAGAACTTGTGACTCGTCGTCCATCTTAGGGTCCATTTTATGGAAGCAGCCTCTGGCTCCCCAGGGTGTACCTTGAAGGCCCTTCAAATAAATACCTACCCTTATTCCTGTCTAGTCTCTGTTTCTAGGTGGCTGGGAGAAGGCATCAGTAGTGCAGAAAATCAGAAAGCTTGTTGTTACTATATCCGGTTTATTTAGCTTTGTCGTGAATTCAGGCTCCTACGTGTGTGTATTAGGAAGGTTTGTTTTGTTTTTCCTGCTGAGCTCTATCAGAAAACAAACAAACAAACAAAAAACCCACCTCTCTTTAATGAGGAGTGTATTGACTTTTCAATGACCAAGAGCTCAGCTTATCTAATAATTAATAACATAAAAGAAACAGAAGTTGAAGCAAACAATGTCGTGGCTCTGTCTTGTCCAGTTGTCCCCTGCTCACCCCCATGTGAAATATGCTATTGCTAAAGATAGAATTTTGTCTTTGAATCTCCATTTTTTTAAGGTTTATCCTAGCAAGGAACAACATGCCAGAAATTAATTGCCCTTTGGCAGAGCCTTTAACAGTTAATGGTGTTGCTGGTGCTCGAATAGAGGAGAATTCACGTGCTCAAGGGACTGATCTTTGAAAAGAAGGCAGACCATTTAAACTGGGTTTTTTTGAGCTAATCTCTAGTGGAACTGGGCTGCAGTAGAGCAATCCCATTTTTCCTTTTGCCTCGCTCCCTGGCAATGATTTTGGAACTTGTTGGAGTGCTCCAATAAAATTTTCATGCATTTCAAAAAATCTGCTGAATTGTTAGAAAAGAGAGGTTGGCATCAGGGTCCCTGTAGGAGACATGCAGCTGACTGCAGGATGATGTGGTTGAAACAGTGAATTCTTGCTCATCACCTAAATCTGCTGATTTTTAGTGACAGTTACCTGCAATAAAACCTCTGATGAGAAGACTTTTTTTTCTTGGTCATGGAAATTTATCCATTAAGCCCTATCAAAATGGATGCAACCTTTCCAGCCCTTTGTTTTGGAGTGGCCTTATAGGTGCACAACATCGTGAATTTTAATGTGAATTCTTAATCATACTCAGGGAGTTCAGTCATCTCTATTATTTATATTCTATTTTTATCCCATTTTATCACATTCAGTTTTCTTGAAACTTTTGTTTTAGCCCTCTTCAGTCTGCTGTTTCAGTAGACACAGTCTGTTACTCAGTTGTGCTTCAGCAGAACTGGCATGTCACATCCAATATATGTACAGTATATATAAATTTCCTTGTTTTGCCTATGTTTCATCACTGTTCCAGATTTTTTGGGAGTAGGCTATCAGTCAAATAACTTACCTGTTTTTCTGTGGAGTTCTCAGTTTGCTGTAGGTGGCCTCTATGCATTTCATATGTTCCCAGGATCTGTAGTCAACTTCTTTTCTTACAAATATTCCTTTGGAAGTCTGGGCAGCTTTAAAACTGCATAGTTTAGTTGTGTTCAGATGTCATTTCAATATTCTTGGTTCAGGAATGTTCTAAATGACCTCTTCCTCTATCTGCACAAGATTCAGACTTGCCAGGTTTTTTTGTATTTATTTTCGGAGTTTTTTATGGCTTGGCATTCTTTGGTGCTCTCAAATGAAACCATACACTAAAGGAAAAGATCTCGTGTGCTGCCTCTGTCTGCTCTCCCCTTACAAGCAGCTATGTAGTAATGTCCACAAAGAGGCTTTGAAGGTTGCTATTATTACATGAAAGAATTTTAGGGTCTTTTCGTTCACTGGGTTGCTTCATCAGCTGTGCTTGCTTGATTGGTACATTTTCTATACAGTAATTCTGTTGCCCTTTGTTTGATGTTTGTTAATTTTGTCCATGATTGCAGGGATTTTTTTCTTCTGATGTTTCATTTTAATTGGATAAAATTTTAAAACATTACAGTTTGCTTTCATGTGTTGCCTGTTTCAGCTGCTTTTTTTTTTTCTTTTTCTATTCTCCATTATTCCCTTTATACCTCTGTTTCTCCACCACATTTTTTCACCTGGCAAATGCAGGACTTGGTCACTGCTCCTTACAATCACATTTGCTGATTTCTACAGCTCAGTGTTGCTCTAAAGTTTTCCTTCTTGCATTGAAGCTGAATGTGTGTGTTCGTCTGCATCTCCCAGTTCATTTGCAGAAGTTAGTGATAACTTAATTGAGGAAAGCAAGAACTGGAAGTCTGAAGGAATATTTCCACATTTGTTCTTTGTGCCCGATCCCCATCTGTGACTGCCCAGGAGAAAACCAGGAATAAGTCTGGCTCAAACACCGAGGATGAAATTTCCATCTCTACTGCATTTCATAAATATTCTTTTCCTCTGACCCCTTTGTGTTTCTCCACATAATCAGGTTTCCATTTATGATATGATGTAGAGGATAAGTGATAAAGATGTACCAAAACCTCCTTGGTTTAAATATGATCTGGTGTTCTCCTCCGGATGAAAAGATGAGTCCTGTTCAAAATTGTTTTCCTTTCATCTGCTGCATTACGATGATGTCATGGATGGGACATTTTTAGCCTCTTGTGATTTTTTTGATACTTAATATGTTTTACAAAGGAGGCTTTTCCTATTATTGTTCTGTTCCGTGATGAGAAATACAAATGTCCTGAAGAAAACACTATGTTTAGTTTTAGCTGAAATACACTGCTGATCTAAAGACCAAGTAGGACTCTAAGATGTGAAGTGATGATACCTCAAGTCTCAGCAAGTCTTTTTGCAGATTATGGTAAGTATTAGGGCTAATATGCTTAAAGTATGTTTTTCTTCATTTTTCAAGTACAAGGAGGAAACAACCATTCAACTAAAAAAACCCCCTTACTTTGTGGTGTCACTTCTGTCATAGCAATAATCATAGTTGGGGGCAAGGTTTTTGGTTGTTTGGTTATTTTGTGGTTTGGTTGGTTGGTTTGTTTTATATGCAATATGAGTGAATAGAATACATTAATCCTGATGTCCTGACTTTGAAATAATAGTATCACAGTGTCCTGCTTCTTTTGCGGTCCTAAAATGCACATTGAATGTGATGATATCTGTGAAAGGAGAATATATGGGACTGTACAGAGCTCTGGACTGAAAATGTAAAGAATATGATGGAAGAATTCCTTGTGGTGAAACAAGGATTTAACGACAGCCCCTGCCTCAAAGTGCACAAGTGAACGAAGTAGATGTTTTGATGATGCAGACTGGGACATTTGTGGCAGAGAAGTAAAGGTTTTGCCTTTAAGCTTTGTGCACCTCCATCTGTTTAGTCCATTAGTTATATTGTTGACACAGCTTGAATTTATATTTATTGCTTGAAAACCAAAAATATTCTTAAGCCTCTCTGCATATTATATCCTACGTGAACGCACAATTTAGTGTTTGGGCTCTAGATAACTTTTATCAGTGTGCCTAGGTGAACTGTGTATTACTGTCAAAAGCTTTATGTAAAATGCCTATTCTTACTTACATTTCAATATTTCCACTTGATATTGTGTGAATACTTGATCACCTCGATCCTGGTTACTTTAAAAAAAATATTTGTTAGTTATAAGAACTAGGTTGTTTTACTTGTCATATTTGTAAGCTTCAGTAAAGAATTCAGTCCCCAAATAGAAGACTTGGTTTTTTTAAATCCAGAATTTGTGGTCCTGTTCTATATAATCCAGGTGTAACAGAAGTAGTTTTCCATGCTACCTAGCAAGTATGTCAGTATGTCCAGTCACAATAACAGACTAACAGTTCTTGAGGTGATTGTGATTCAGTTAAGGGAGCTGCTTTTAAGATAAATCTGAGTAGCTGGTAGTTTTGTAAATGTGGCTGGCTATGCGTCGGGTGTGTCTAATGAAGATTTTGATTGGTGAAGTAGCAAAGCCGATGTAATTTTGTTTTTGTATTGTTTCTTGAATTGGTTGTTGGAGAATATATAGTTACACTGTACGGACGTCTTCTGCTGAAATTAGTATCTGTAAGTCACTGCGAGATTTTTCAGTAGTGCACGTGAGGCTTTTTTTTTAAGTGCTTATGTTTGTTTCTGTTTGTTGAACCCTGACACTCAAAGCAGCAGTATCACATGGATACCAATGGCTTTATAGGAGTAAAGAAGTGGGGAAAAATAAAAATGCATAAAATGACAACTTTTGTGAATCTACAAAGAGTCTTCTAAATGAAGAAAAGATGTCCAGTCCCATGCTTGAGGTTATGAACTTGCACACCAGAGTGCAGACAGAACCGAACACATCAGCTCCTGGTTCAAGCAAAGCAGGAACAGCTCCATCCCAGAGATGCTGTGGCTATAGCTCCAGTGTCATGTTAGCCTGCTTTAATATGCTCTTAAGGCAATTCAGGAGTGCGAGGGTGTTTGAGACACGGCCATAAACAGTGTGAAGTTTCACAGGTCATGTGGGTTTCATGGCATCAGTCCCGAATGGGGTGTTGAAAGGCAACCCATGAAAATATCCAGTTTCCATGCTGTGGCCATACAGTGCTACCTCCTTGCTTATTCCATTTACATTTCTGTATTTCTTGGTGCAATTTCTGGCTCTGTCTACTTCAGTTGTTAGTATGTGAGCATGGTCAGAATCTTTTAGTAGCTTCTTGACAGATACTATTGCTAGAGTTTTATTACATTTTCTAGCACTTATGTCATAACATATTTGATGTGCCATAAGATATCTGGAGTAACTTAGTCATAAGTTATTTGGAGAAGCATGTTGAGAGAGGCCTTTAGGTTAATTTTCATATTAGCTAGGTTGTAATTTTAATGAGGAAAAAGGGTTATGCCTGTATGCTAGGCTGAGGAAAGCTGTGGCTTGATAGAAAACCTGTGTCTGCTTTGCCTGGTTTGCTTTGGGCTGCCCCTGTGTGAGGAGTAGCCTGAGGATTTGATGTGGCTTCTCTGTGGCGTGGCATTTTTTTCCCAAGGTCTGTGTACATGTGTAAGTCAGTGATCTCCCATGTATAAACACAAAGGGTTCATCTTGTATATGGTAGGAAGACAGAACTTCATCCTTGAAACTTATCCCCATCCTTGAAAACTTACTTGTCTCTCCAGAGCCTGAAATGGAACTTATCATTCTGGGAAATATGATTCCCATCCCCACCCCGTTTTTCCTATTTGATAGTGGTCAAGGTGCTGTAGGAAGCTTTTTGCTGATGTTAGGAATACTTGCCTCTAGCTCTTGGCTGTGATTTGAGCAAGTGCTGACTCTCATACCTGAAATCAAGGGCAGCCTGCTTTGATCATAAAATACTCCACATTTTACAGCTCTTTAGGAAATAACACCTGAGGGCGTGCAGATGTTTCCTTGGCAGGTTGTTTCTGTAGTTTCTGCCAGGTTTTACTGCTCCTGCAGCAAATCAGTGTGAGTGTAGCTGAGTTTAGGCCTCTCACTAGGGGAGACAGCAAAAATGCCTGATGATCATTTCAGATTGGAACCCCCAATTCTGTTGAGTAGCCACACTGACTAAATGTAAAATGAGCACAACGCTATTTTTGAAATGCATTCAAGTTTGTGGACCATAAAGTGCTCTGGTGAGAGCTGCCAGAAAGCTGTCTTTTGTGAGTGTCCTCTGGCTTCAGGCTGCACTTTAAGGAGTTTGTGGTAAATAATGCACCAGGCTTTGCAAAGGACCATCAGACAAGATGCTCATATGGTGAACTGCATCTGTTTCGTGTACTGAACAAGGCAATAGCCTACAGAAAAAAGTGTCATTGCACAATCACAGACTGTCATTATTGCTACATGTAAAGGAATCCCAATTATGATCATACAGACAATATTTTGCCATTTTACAACAGAGGACTTCAGAGTTTTCAGAAACTCAAAGTCCTTTTCTTCCCCTGGACTGTGCTGGTGGCCAGGCTTGCCTTTTTGTGACAGGAATTTTCAGCTGAAGCACTCACTTCCTGCTATGTCCTCTGCTCCTTTAGGAAGAGGCAAGTTCACTGTCTTTTGGAGGAATTCCTTCTGTCTTCCTGTTGTGCAATCCCTGCAGATTTATCTTATATTTAATTAACAGCATAGCTTCTGCCAAAGGGAATATTGGTAAATCCAGGATCTGTAAGAACTTTGCAGAAGCTGATCATGCTTGGAATGCTTCATGTGTTCTTGTTCATCATTTAGGTTGTTATAATACAGTTTAAGAAGCTGACAGTCACAGATATAATTCCTATTGGAAAGCTAGGGTTATTGCCCTTATGGGGCTTGGCAACACACTCTTTTGCAGAATCATTGTTTTTGGATCATCTGTTTCTTGTTCAGTGTCCAGGACTAATTAGCTTATAAAAAAGTCATTGAGCTAATATCTTATATAGAAACCTGTGATGTCAGATTTGATCCCTTAATTGCTCTTATAATTGGCATTTATTGGAGCTCTTTCACAAGTCAGGGCAACAGACCTCATTTGTTTAATATGGAATGTTGTAAAAACAATTGAACTGGCAGCTGATTACAGTTTTCTATTCAGTAAGCAATTTTGGAAGACTGGGGGCTAGACAGTTGTCTGATTTGCCTAGGTTGTAAAAGTTAAATGTAAAGAGAGATGAATTTTCAGCATATGGTTCAGTGTTAGCAATTACATGCATTAGTGGTTTAGCTGGTGTATTGTGTCTGCTTTATAAATGTTTATATTGCAGCTTCCTGCTAATAGATATTGATGACAGGCAGTGTTGTGGAGGCACAGTGTATGGCAGTGATCATTAGTTATGGCCCAGTAATAATCCATCTACATGGGTTTGGTAGCATATCCACGGCTAACCCGTGCTCCTGGAAACATTGGCTGTTCTGTTGTTCCTTACTCATTTAACACAAGGTCATTGTCAGCTGGGATGTAAATGTTTAACATTTTATATCGAGCACAGTCAAGTTTTAGAACTCTTTAAGCATAAGTGAGCCTGGAAATAAAATTATGCTGATGCTTACATAAAACCTGTCTCATTCAGTCTGAGATAATATGGAATGTTTTCTGATTGCCTAAGTACATGTATAAAGGAAATATGCAGTCTCTGTTCTGAAGCTACAGAGAGCTCTGTGGTGAAAGGTAACTTCGAAATGTCACATTCTTGTCAAGGAAAAATAATTCACTGACCCTTGTCCATAAAAATTGGTGGAAAAATTGTACAGTTATGACCAGTCTCTGGATCTAATGTCTCAAAAGCATGAAGAACGTGATAAGTTTGAATGAAGCTATGATGGGTATTTTGACACCCAAGTATTTCACTTTTGCCATATGGCTTATCTCAAATTCTGTACTTCTTTCTCAGTTGCACATCAGCTCTGAACAGCATGGGGTTTGTGGAATGATCTTTTCAAGCTGCAGACACAAAATTGAGCTTTTTTTCAAGTATTTGTCAGTTAGAGACAGTCTTCTGGAATTGTTTGCATTAAATTTTTGTAATTGTAACAATGAATGTCTAATATCAATAAAAAGAATAATGAAGTATTTCTGGTGGCATTCATCCTGGAACCAAAGCATGATTAGCAAGTAATTAACTGTCACTATTATGTCTTTGCATGACTTCACTGGCTGGATCCCAGAAATACTGATTTTTCCTAGTGGTGAAAAAGATCAAGGGCTTCTTTTTGGATGTTGAGTTCAGGTGGCAGAGTACAAATTCCTGTGACAAGTGTGAAAAATGACCTGTGGACCTTAGCCCAGGTACATGAGCCTGTAGGGCAAGGACTGAGCTTTTCTGTGCCCACAGTGCTGTGGTGAACACGTCACTTTTTGCATTGGAAAGCTTTTAATTTCTCTGTGGATGTTGATAGTTTTTTTTTTTTAACATGGACCTCTTCAGGCCACTGGAATTTGTCTTTTCTGTTTTATTTCTCCACATTTGATGACTTTATAGGAAATGCCTCTGCTTCTGAAAACTTGTATTTTAATCTGTAATATTTGGGGAAAATGATGTAGTGCATTTAAAGAGATTATTCAACACTTTATGCAGACACTAAACATATATAAGGCCTCTGTACTAGATATGGGGAAATTGCCCAAAGAAGGCACTTAAATGATTTGTAATAAGACTTCATAGGAGCCTTGGAAATTCTTGGGACAGTTGTACTGGATATGTGTCCTAGAGAACACATCTCCCCAAAATTCTTACACGCGTTCAACCCTTGGGAGTTAATTAGTCCTTGGAACTGGCAATTTTTTCCTCTGAGTGTTAAAAAAGGTTCAACTGTACCTCAAATCATCTCTTGGTTCATGTCTGACAAAGTATTGCGTCAGATAAATCTGATGTCCAAAGTATTAGCAACATATGCAAGTATGGATTGAAGATTTAAAAGTCATTTTATGAATTACCAAGAGTTTGATCCAATGATTGTGGTTTCTAAACTTTTTGAGAGATACCTTCAAGGTGAGATGCAAGACACGTGGACAGGAGGGGATCACTAGATCAGGTTCAGTAATAACCTTTCTTGGTTTATTGTATATCTGCATTTGATCATATAAATGTGCTTACTAACATGAACAGCTAATCCCTTATATTGGTGATCTGATGTAAATAGAGTTAATTTGTATTTTTTGTTGGAACAGAAATATTACAGGAGGTTTTAGTGTCTGTTTACACAGGGGAAAATCTGTAAACACCAGTCCTTTTGCCATCCAAATACTTCTGTTTTCTATCCAGCACATATCTTCAGGCCTATGTCAGTTTTTCTTACTAATTCATGGTTCCTTGACGTGCCTTTTTTGACCATTATTTATCTCACTTTCACAGGCTGATTATTTTATCTGTTGCTTTACTTTCATTTCAGTGCTCAACTGGGTTAGATCACAGAGTGTGCAGATGTATTTGTCAGTGCTTTCGGTGATGTGTCTGTTCAGAGTGAGGTTGTCTTCACTGCTCTGAGAGAGAACAGAAATCTGGTTTTTTACTGAATCAGTTTCTTAGGGAAGTGTAGAGCTTAAGAAGTTACACTTGTGACCTTGTGTTGAATTTGTTCCGTTGGTTTCATTTCCATTCAAGTGGTTGCATTCTGGTGTAAGGAGCCAGTATCACTGGCCCGGTCAAGTGGATTTTGAAATTAGTAGGACTTTGTGGTTAAGATTTGCTGTAGGATTTGGGTTACTGGTTTAAATTACAGGCTGTATTCTGGGGAGCTGGGAATGGGAAATCCCTTCTAGAACCTGACAAACAAGTTTATGTGCTGAAGATACACGAGTAGCTCAGTAAGGATTTATTCCTGATGAAGTCACAGCAAGAGTTACCATAAAACTGATATTTTTATTACCTGACTTCCTTACAAACCTTTTAAATTATTTTCTCATAAGAAGGAGCAGAATTTTAATCTGTATAGGTTACGTTAGAAGAATATAATTGAATTTTGATCCAAGGCATGTGGTTAAATAAAGGAATGTGGGGTGAGAGGATGATGTACTCACATACTCTGTCATGAACAGTATTAAACATGACAGGCTGTGCTCTCAGAGTCTGAGTGGGGAGTTACACTGTGTAACAAGTGATGATGTTCTGGCACGTGTAAAGCATCATAGCTGGTGCTGAAGTTTGTTGATTAAAATACTGAGAAATCAATCAGAAATAGCTAGATGGTCTGATATTATGTCACAAACTGTGAGCTTTGGCCTCTGAGCTTAATGCAAGTCTTACATAAACAGGTTGCTGGGACTTGGCAAGTTTGTTTGGATTTGTTTGGGGTTTTAGTGGTTTTATTTTCCTTTTCGGGGCTTGTTTTTAACGTAGATAATTCTTGTGTATGAAGAGGTGGAGTTTCAAGGCAGCATTTGGTGTGTCTTCAGCCCTTGCCCTGGTGTTCCCATGCATCCGATTACGTTGGTCTATGGCATAAATACGGAAACAAGAGAAAGAACCCAGAAATGAGTTCTGCAGAATCAGCAGTATACTGAAAGTCTTCTGAACTTCAGATCAGGCTCCTAAAGATACATTTCAGCTGTGATTGTTGGAGACAGAAATATAAATGGGCCCTTTCTGCTGGCACTTAACACATGGGACAGTCACTCTTTGTGTAAGAGTCTGTATGAGCTCCACTTACTTGCCTTTTTTTTCTGGCTTTTGCCTTTCTGCCTAAGAATAAAGCCTCAAATTTTAGTACTTGCATTGTGAAAATGGTTAGATACATTTAGTTGCCGTGACCACTCTTCCAGTGTTTTGTTTATTGGGACAGAAGGGAGGGAATGAATAGAAAGCTGTTGTTTATATCTGTATTCCCTGATTACTCTTACTAGCATGCCAAATATCTAATGAAAAACTGTCTTGTGAATTGTTGGTTTATTTATTCATTTCTTGAAAAAAGCCTGGTGTGCTGATATGGTATTATGGTTCTCTAGGGGTAGGCTAATATTGTATAAGTGGCATTAATCTGGAGCTCTGTCTTGGTATCTTTAACCCCACCTGTGGGATTAATGCAAGACTTTTCTGTCTTCCCCACTTCCCCTCTGTCTCAACTATTAATTTAAACATTAATAGTAACAGTATTACTGGATGCTTATTATGTTGAAATTGGAAAGGAAAAAAATCTGTTTCTTAAGTTTATAAAAAGGCAAGCTTTGTGATTTTTCACTTTTCCTTTTACAAATTGGTGCTTGCATTTTATCTAAGGTGAAGGAAAAAACAGTGGAGCCTGAAATGGAATGAAAAAGGAAGTAAGTTTCCACTGAACACATCTTATGGTAAGATGTTCTTACCATAAGAGAAGCCTTCACTGTAACAAATGTAGTTTTGCATGAGTTATGTTCACCCTTTGGGATGTCTAGGTGTACTAAAGCATCTTTAAGGACAAGGTGGTAAACTTAAAGCTTAAGGAATGCCAGCTCCTGATGCATTTTTAATAGTACTGAACTGGAGTAGGCAGTATTCCTTGACTCAGGGAGGATGAGTGTTGATAAACCTGTGTTTAGAACCTAAATATTCTTTCACAGTCACTGTATGTATGTCCTTCCTTTTGATTTGGAGCTAATTTAGTTTAGTTTTCACAAAGGAAAACCACTACTAACGTGAACTGAAGTCATTAGCTAACAGCCTCAATTAGCCTAACACACAAAATGCAGAATAAATGCAGGGAGAGCAAGACTGACTTAGCCTTGAGTTTTCTGTTGGGTCCATATTACTGTGCTACAGGGCTTCATTCAGTAGACCTGACAGACAGCTAAAGATTCAAAATGTTGAAGAAAAAATTCCATTTTAATCTATTTTGGAGGACAAAAAGCCACCAACTTTTGGAACCAAGATGGTAATTAGGCTGAAACAGCATAGATTAGCCCCACTTAAAGTGGAAATTAATTGTTTGGAAGCAATTAAATTAACATAGAGTTTGCTCAGTTTGGGGAAGAGTTTGAGTTATAGGGTTTTTTGTCAAAAACGTTAATGCAGTCTCTGTGCTATAACTTGTTGATTTAACATAACTTTATAATTGCAATTTGTCATCAATTCAAAGACAACTAATTTTCTGTAAATATCTCTTCTTGGCAGAAAAAAAAGTCAAAACCGGCTGGATTGAACTTTGGTTTCTAGTTAGCAACAATCAGGCAGATAAGACAGCATCCCCTTCTTTACTGCATTTGAGATTTCCAGCCCTTTGCTTGCCATCAGCTTGTTTGCTTCCTCTTTCCTACCTAGGAATTGCCAGTAACTGCAGCACAGCTACCAGGGAAGCAGTTTGGGATTAAGGAAGAGATTGAATCATCTTCCCCACTCTGATTTGAGTCAAGATTCACAAAACGCACATAACCTCCACCTGTTGTGGGGAGGGGGCAGCACTTAGTGGTGTTCTGATCGATCTTTCACCATGGTTAAAGGAGGAAACACACACGACCACTGCTGGTGGAGCCACACAGGTGTCAGGAAGGCACTGGGCAGGGAGAGGTTCACTTTGTGTGGGAGCTGCTGACCTTTTCATTTTAAGACAGGATGGGAATGAAGGAATCCAGGGCATAGTGGTCTGGTGCTACCATCCTTTGTGCAGTGGAAAAGAGGACAGTATTGGTCACAGAGGCCCTAGTTGTAGACAAGATGAAGGTTTGTGGTCAATTCTGGGTACTCTCATGAGAAAGGGCCAATCCAATGCTGCCTGTTTGCTCTGGCTGCAGCTTTTTGGTGCTGTTTGAACCTGCTCCTTGGGGAGGGTTCTCTCAGGGCAGCTGCACAGGAGTTCTTCAGTGCCTTGAGCTCCTCCAGCATGTGCAAGCCCAGCCTTGGCAGTGGCTGTTGCTGCAGCTGGTGTAGGGCTGGTGGAGCGTGGGGTGTTCCCTCTCATTTATCAGTGAGCAGGGCAGGCTGATAGGCCGTGCTAGGATGTATACCAGCTGACTTCTTGTCCACTGCCCGACTTTCAGATTAGAAATTTTGTGCTGAAAACACTTTGCTTTGGGTGTTAGGAGGGATTAAGAGTCATCCCTTCCTCCCTCAGGAAACCCAAACCCACAGTGCTGCTTTAGTTTCTTTTTGCTATTTGACTGTGAAGTATAGGACACTGTATTTTTAGTGGCAGCTTTAGGTTTCAAAGCATGTTGTGTGAAGGTCTCAAGAATCCTTTGAACATGTGACTTCTCTTTTCTGCTGGCACAGTAGGTTTAAATGTGGCAATAAAGAGTAATAAAATTTTAAGTTGCATATGTCTGTGGAATGTGGTTTGGACATATATTTTTAAAAGGAGGAACGCAAGTTCAGATTTGTGTGTCCAGTGACAGACCATTTTGAAAAATTGCTCACTTTATGGATAATATTTTCAAATTTCTCTTGCTAGGTTTTCACTAAGTAAGTTAATGGTGTGTGTTAGACAGGTTGCAGTGAAACTGCAAAGGGACCCAAAGAGATCTAGTCATCCCTAACTTACTGTGAAACCCTTTGCATGCTGGTGGCTACAAGAATTACGTTGGAATTTAAAGAGAAGGAGAGAAGAACTGAGCCCAGCTGGCTGTGCCTTTCCTCAGAAGGTGACTGCACTGTTTTGTACACAGACTCTGAACAGAGAAGTGGTGACTGTAATCTTCCTCCTTAGCTTCATGTCTGGTTAGAAAACGCAAAGGCTAGTCCAAAAGTCCAATTTTCTGGGCTGCATTTGAACAATGGGCTGATAATCCTGACCTCTTTCCTGTTCTCCTGTTTTTTGGAGGGGAAGGAACTGGAACCCTTGGGATGCACCTATATTTGAATGCCTGTCGACTGTGGTGCAAAATCCTGCTGTGTTGGTGGTTTTGTAGCTCTGCAGTGAACTGTGCTTACAGGACACTGTGGGTGAAGGCTTAACCTGACACACCCTTTTGCAGAGTCTTTAGGCCAAGGCAAAGGCCATCTTTGGAGGCATTTTGGGTTTGTTTTAGCGTTGCAGATAAATGTGTTCCGCAGTGTATTCATTGTGCTGTGAATGAAAAAGCGGATGTTTTGATTTGAAAGGGAATCTTGTTTATAATCTTTGAGTATAAACAAAGTGTAGGGAGGAAGCCTTACTGGAAAGCAAAAAAAACTGGACCATCTTCTGGTTCAGCAAGTAATAACCCTTACGATGTTTTGCATCAGTGACAGTGTGTTACTGTATTTTTAGAAGGGCTTCCAAAGGGCCCCTTGCAGTGTGTGGGTTTGCTTATGGTTCTGTTGTGCAAACCATGGTATATTCCCAGCTCTGCTCCCCTCCTGGTTTAAATTCCCAGCTGCCTTTGAGTGCCCCCTGTGAACTGCTGGCTGGTGCTGGAGGCTGGTAAATGACAGCGCTGTCTTTCCACCTCAGTTTCCTCATAAACGGCATCGAATGCTAATTGCTTTTCATTCCGCACTTCAGCAAGAGCAGAGTGATACAGAGCTAGGGTTTGCTTTTCCCCAGGGTGCCGTGGGTGTGACTGATGGAACAGAGCCAGAAGAATTTGGCAAAGTAGCTGACTGTAAAGGGAATAATCTCTTTCTCCTGATGATGGATGGCACTTAGAAGGCAGCTGAGCCTGAAAGCCATTTCTCATGCTAAGGCTCCGCAATGTGCAGGTCAGCCATTGAGCAAATGTGAGCCTTCAAAATGAGAGCTAATAGCTTGGCAGGTTATGCCTGACAAGCAGCAAGTGATTTGATTTCTGTTACTGAGTGTGTGGGGTTGGTTTGGTAGTTTTTTTTTTTTGTGGATTGTAACATCTAGTAATTCTAATATTTTTCCTAGTACTACATGATGATCTGTTTCTAAGTTCAGAAATTTCTTAAAGAAAACACAGTTAATAAGGAAATATATTTTCATACTCAAATATAGTACATTTCTCTAATATCTAAAAGATTATTTCTATTTAACTGCTGCACATGATGTTATGAATATAGGATTAAAAAAATACATTTCAGCTGAGCAGTTGTTAAAATATTGGCCCTCCATTTTTCTGTGGAGCAAATTGACAGCTACCTGGGACAGAGAATCATGTGTTGCTCCCAAAGGAAAGGTCAGGGAGTTGTGGAGGTGAGATTTGAGAGGAAAATCCATAGTGGAGTGAAGGTAGATTCATATCGGGTAACGGTTGGAGAAGACACTTGTCTAATTTGACATGCAACATTCATAGCTCTTGGGGAGCTCATGTTGTCATATTTACTGCTGATTCAGTAAAAGAAGAATCCTGGCTGGAGTACTGCTGAGGAAAGGCTTCCTGGGAAATATCCAAATACCGAGTTTACCCCTGCAAGTTTCAGAGCTGTTTCTTGAAGAGATCAGAACTCTGAACAGCTGCTCTTGTTTGATGCTGGAGTTTGAGAAGGAGAATAATGAAATTTTTATATGGAAAGTCCAATAACGATGAAGGATCTACATAAGCAACAAAGTCCTAAACCATTCTAAAATTTGGATTTTTCTCCTAGGAGATAGGCCTGTGAGACTCTGTCACTAGCCCACGTTATCTGTTGCTCTGTGAATACAGGCAGCTCTAATCTTCGAACTGCTTGTTAGGTGCTGTACTTACTTCTGTTTGAAGGGTTAGGTTTTGAGAACTGTTCTCTCTACAACCAAATAATGTATTATTCAAAACATAGACTTCACAAATGAGTTTTGTGAGATTGTATTCTCTAAGAAGCAGCATCTTGAGAATAAGTACTTTCAATGTGTCTGAAACTCACTGCGTTTACCAAGTATCATCTGTGATGCTTGAATTGATTTGTTAATAACAAAGCTGGAGTTCTGTTTTACACAAATGTATTGACACGGTAATTATGAATGCAAAGTTTTCATCTTTATTGTAATAAAAGTTTTATTATCCAACAGTGGAAAAAATATTTTTCACGACAGTCATATTTGTATTTGGATACACATGTGCACTCTATGCAGTTTTTTAAAGAATGTTTCAGCTTAGCAGTGCCTTAATAAAGTATTCAGGTGAAGTAGGAACCTCGTTTACACTTCCAGACCAGCCAGGGCTGTGTCTTGTATTCTTGTAGAATGAACTTCCCTTACAGTTTCAATTTAATGAAACTGAATAT
Source organism: Platysteira castanea (assembly GCA_013397175.1). Taxonomy (NCBI): domain Eukaryota; kingdom Metazoa; phylum Chordata; class Aves; order Passeriformes; genus Platysteira; species Platysteira castanea. Next base: position 1,234,362 of record VYXC01012506.1, on the reverse strand, counting down.
GGTTCTTAACTTGTTGTACATTAGCTAAGTACAGGGTGGGAATCTGCTTCTAATTCCTTGTTCTACTTTTTAGGGTGAAGTATAGAGTTCAGGAAATAAGTACACCTATGGTCCTAGGAAGTAGGGTTTTTTTAGATCTTATTCTGAATTTGGAAATGCATTCCTGCTTCTTTCCTTGCTCTCTATCTTGATGTTATGAGAGCAACTAAAACACGGTTGCAAGGTATTTGTATCCTGCTGTAATTGTGGTCTGTAAAATCCTGTGTAAGCCTAGGGTGTTTGCATACAGAAGGGATTTTTCCCTTCTCAAGTAGTTATGATCAGCAGACTTTGGAGAGCAGTGGTTTGTATCTCAGCCTCAAAGGGCCCGTTTAACATAGTGCCAGATACCGTGTACGGTGTTGCCTGCAGAGTTTGTCAGAACATCCAGTTAGTGATTGAATGGGCTGGTGTGATTCAATTGGAATAACGCTAAAAACTGTGTCCCCCAAATCAGGAACTGGCAACCTCATTTACTGGGGCCTTGGTTGTTGTTAACATTAGAAATATGTTGAACACATGGACATATTAGAAATTTTAAAGTACCTAAATAAGCAAACTTTTTTGGGGAGATCAGAAAGAAAATGTGGGTATGAAATACGTTTTGTGGTAGATCTGGTGTGCCTGTGGTAGGAGGTTATCAACTGTAAACTTCTGATGGATTTATGGGAAATAAATTATGGAGCAAACAGTAGATTGCTTGCAACATGGATGTCAAATCCCTCAGGCTAAAGAAATAATGAATATATTAGAGTTCTATATGCAAAATATTGTGTTCTCCCATAAAATTTAAAAAGTAGAAATCTAAAATGTTCAGAGTGATGCTTTAGCTAAAATTTATCCATCCAGTTTAGGGTGACCCTTGGCAAAATCTTTCTGTGGATGTGAAAGAAAGACATAGTCATACTATTAAATTTTAAGCAAGAGCTAGAGCAACAGATGGATGATGGTATATGTAATTTCTGCTTGATTTAAATTTACAAGACTTTAGAATTTCTCTCTGATTTTTGAAGAGGTAACACAGTGCATCAAGAGAGGAATATGGAATGTTCCTACTGCATTTTCATAATTATACCTTTTGGTAGATTGATGCTCCAGACTTCAACTGACTTTGTGCTAATATTGTGATACATTTTTTAATCAAGCAGTTAACACAACATTTTATTTCCTGCTGAAGCAATAGAGTGGCATAAGGCATGCAGTTTTGTGGTGGACATGACATTGCCATACCATGGTTTAGTGTGCTTTGGTTTACCAGTAGTTCCTTGTTTTTATAAATCCAGGGAATGCTGGCTACTAACATCTGCCACGTAGTGACCTAGCCAAGAAATTAGCTAAGGATTATGAACATAACTGTTTCATTTTGCTTTTGTTTGTACCTGATTCTTTCTGCAGATGTTTCTGTTGTTTCAGATATTAGATCTGACTCAAGTAAGAAGCATGAACATTGTTTGGAAATATTCCTTAGTTTTCTTCTGTGGTGTCTCGGTATGACTGGCATTTTTCCTGGATGTGACTGTGTGTCTGCATTTTGAATGTGACAGCCCCAAGCTGGTTTTCCTGCAAGTTCTATGAGGTTTTTTTCATGGTAAAATGCCAATTTTTAAAACCAGTCTTCATTGTGAATCTTCCTGGAAGGTTATGAGGGAGGAATAGGATGGCTTTTCAAAAATTTCTTTTCTGAGACCTTAAAAAGCTGCCTTGATTACAAAGAGTGGGTGATTGGTCATCCCTTGCCTCTTGTAGAGGAGGGAAACTCATCCTGCTGTGCAATAAGACGTGTGGCAAAAATATACTGACATGTAGCAGAAAAGGGCAATAGTGCTTTATCCAGACTTTTTCTTAACAGGAATGCACCTTTCTGTCTACTTCTATGGGAAAAAAAGTTAATGTCTGACAGACTTCAAATGTAGCAAAGGCGTAGACTTTCGCAAGACAAGGAAACAGGAGATTGCTGCTGCACAACATGGATCCTGATCACCCACCCAAGTGATGCCTGAAACCATTTTGGTAAGGATGGCATTAAAAAAAGGTAGCTTGTTTTGTTTTCCTTCCAAGTGTATAAAGAAGAATCAGGAGAGGCTGAAAATGTCTTCCAAATAACCCTGCTAACTTGGTATCTATATTGTATTGCTGACGTATTTTCTGGGATTTGGCCACACCCAGAGGAGACACACTTAGTGCTTTACTTCTGCTCCTTATCACAGCTCTCTCGTCGTGTAGGGATGATAGCAGGAACATGAACAAATCTGTTTATTTCACTGATCTTCTCTTATCAGAGTAATTGCTAAATAAGTGTTGCTGTAACTGCAGTAGTTAAGGTCACTTAAATTTGACACCTGAGTCTCCCAAACTTCTTTTCTTGCCTTTCACAGTTAAAGTTTTGTTTTGCTGCTGGAGACAATCAAACTTATGTAAATAAAGGATGAGCTTTTTATTTTTATTGTAGCAAAGAGGAAGCAGATTTATAATTTCAAGAGTACCTTATTATACAAGTTTTGTAGACATGGATTGTCAGGAACTTAAGTGTACAAGAAGGGCTTGCCCAACATGCACTTAGAAACCCCACGCTACTCTGTTGGGAAATACTCCTATCAGAGCCAGTTAAGAGGACACATGTAAAACAGTTCCTTTCTTTCTCAAGGCTGTGTACTCAGCATCATAAAAAGTCCATGTGTTATGAAACATGAAATTCCAGAAGTGGTACTAAAAAAAAAGAATAGGCTGCTAATCCAGTTTGTCTCTTCTTTAATTTCTTTACAGGTTAAAGGTTTAGTCAAAAAGTCTTCTTGTGCTGTTAGAGTTGCTAGGGGCCACGTTGGAGCTGAAAATCCACAGGGTGTCAACACAAAGTGGAGCAGCTCCATGTAACACAAAGTTTATTCTAAGAGCCTTGTAGTAATTGATAATAATTGATATTGTAATAATTGATTCAGGCTCATCAATTATTCTTCCCCTTGATGTGCATTAAGACTTTAATAATAATCCTGAAAATACCTTCTGAGACTTTTAAAGTCTGAGAAACATTGTGCTTCCAAACCTAGTAGCTTTTATCTCTTTCAGGATGTTCTGAGAAAGAACTGGGAATAGCAGAGGGAGAGGTGAAGCAAAGGAGAGCTGCTACAGGCCTAATGCACTTCCGTGGCTCACTAGGATTAGCGCTATCCCTGCTGCTAAGTAGCAGCCTGAAGGTTGCAGTCACAGTACGTGTGGTTTTGTTTTGGTAAAAGATACATGATCTTCTGTGATTCGCTTGAATGAAGTTTAATAGGGTCCAGCATCATCCAGGTGAATGAATACTGGCAGCTGCTTCCATTAAGGAAACGTTTATTTGAAGCCTCCTAGGTGGCACGTTTCATGCTGCTTAGTTGCAAGATCTTTGTGTTCTGCCAAAAAAAGAAAAAAAAGGAAGTATGTATTCCAAAATGTTCCTCTTGTTTTTTTACCAGAGAAATGGTTTTCTGGTATAATGGAATGAAGATTTTCTGCTAAGCAGGTACTACAGCCACTTTGTGTCTGACAGTATATTATGGCGTATTTGACAATGTTGGAAGCCAATGAATTGGAATTATATTTAACGCACAGCTTGTTTCTCTCAAAATACAGTTTCTGTTTCTGTCAGCCTTACGTAAGAGGTGTTAAATGAAACAGGTGAGCTATAGCAGATGGTAGCCCTGACTCTGATGACATTCAGAAGATACCTGTTCCTGCTCCACAAGTCTCTGGCCAGCTATTTCTTAACCTGTTTTTGTGAGCAGCTGTTTTGTTTAGTGTCCTCCAGATGATTTGAGGCTTTTTCAGGCCCTCAAAAATGAGTGTGAGATACTCTGGTGTGCCTGGATATGTTGGTGTCTATCTGGAGTTTTGAGGTCTTGTCAGTCGCTGATGTCTAAAATAATGGATCTGTAAGGAGACTGCCTTCTGTGACACCTGTGAGTCCCAGCTGCAGGTGCATCGTTTTTCTGTGTTAGCGAGAGATGGTGAAGGATGGTACAAAAAACAAGGTGAAATGGAGTAGGTGGTTTTTGCTTTGTCTCCATCTTAATGAGGTTTAATTTTAAAATAGAGCCATGACCATGATGCCTGCTTACAAAGTTCTTGAGAACATGTAGTTGTATGACTGTAGAAAAGAGCCATAAAAATGTGTGGAAGATTGGCAATTAGAGACTTAATGCTTTTCAGAAAGAGCAATCACAAATGCCTTTACTACACAGGAAGCCAGCAGGTAGTAATGCTTGTGTTCCTTTGGAGGGAGACACATAGCAAGTATCAATCACAAAAACAGATGCTTAATAACTGACTTTGGAGGTGAGGCATATGTTTTTGACAATGAAGATGATTCATCTTTTGGACAAACTACCACTGGGAAAACACTGAAGCCATCCATTGAGACATGGAAATTGAAAATGTAAATTTTTGCTATAGCTTTTCAAAGACGGAAATCCTTCCTAGATGAAATTTAATGGCCTGTGACAGGTGCAGCAGGTAATTTTGGTCATGAAATTTAGAAATGCTCTTGCTTCCTAGCTTAGCATTCTGATGTGTTGTTGGCTGTTTCATCTGGAACAGTCTCCTTCGCTTACTGTTTTTTTCCTAAAGTGTGATGTTGATCTAAGGGTCCAGATATAAGCTCCCAGAACACTTTAACTGGTCACTTATTGGCATTGCAGAAGCTTTTTCCTAATCAGGAAATGTCTTTAATAGACAACTTCTCTTTGATTTGTGCTTCTTCATTTTTTCATATTGTTCAAAACTCAGTAACTTCCTGTGGTAATGTTTTAGAAAAGAGCCATTTCTTAGGCTTGTGACAGGTGTAGATTCAATTTGTCCTTTTTCTTGTTGCAATAAGCCATATTAGAAACAAGGTTTGGTCTTTACCTTACTGATATTTTAACTATTTAATATTTATGGTTTCAGGCTGTACTCAGAAATATTTTGGTGCCTTCACCAATGCATTGAGTTGAACTCCTAGCACAGCACTCTGTAGCATTGTATTCTTCATGTTGAGGGCTCTTCTCATTATTGTAAGGTTGAAAGTTATGTTCTTTAAAAAGGACCTAGGAGATTCAGAAACATCTTATCAGTTTTTTGTGTAGTGGTCCATTTCATTCTCCACTGTGTGGATTTTGTTGTAGTATCAGAGGTACTGAATTCCTGTAGTTTAGCTTTAACAGCAGAACTGACGAGGCTGGCACAGTGGTTGTGGACAGGTGTCTTTTGGGTTGCCTTTCCTTGAGGCAGACTGCGCCCTGTGGTGATACTGACCTGCCCTTGGAAGACTGCTTTCTTTCCATTTCACTTGGGTGTATGCCTGCAATCCTGTGAAGTGTGTGGATCAGAGGTACCAAGTTGGGAGATGGGAGGCAACTCCGCTCCTTGGGGTGCATGAGCCTGCTTCTGGAGAGGAGTTCCCAGAGACAACAGGACACCTGGCAAGTGCTGCAGGAAGTCACAGCTCCCATGAAGTGACAGAAGGAGCAGTGAAGAGAAAAGCCCCTGAGACTCTGCACTCCTTGAGGAAGAGAAGCAGCTAAATTAGTCTGCAGACTGACAAACCTGCTGAGCCCAAAAGGAGGATTCACTGGCAGGGAAAAGGCTCTATCTTTTTTTAGATCACTCACAGTGGGTTCTCTTTTCTCAGCTGATTTATTATCACACATGCTTTGATGAAACTTAGATTTTTGGGTTTAGCAACCCCCGGATTGTTTTTGGCAGCTTCTTATAGGACAAATTCAGTTCTAGCCCAGGCCATCTTTGAGTTCTAGGAGAGCATCACACGGCAGTTAAGTAGGAGCAATGGACTCAAGTGTCGGAGGACTTGGACAACAAAGGCTGTAGCTGCTGTGGAATAAACCCGTATCAGGTGTTAGGAATTTTAAGAATAGTTGTGTGGAATTAGATTAATACTTTGTGCTGTCCTCTGTGTGTACAAATTTTCTCCTTTATTGAGGAAGAGGGTAAGTGTCGCAGTGGGTGTCGTATGGGGTTCCACGGGGAAGGTTTATTCCAGCACACACAGAGGAGTCCAGGGACGAAGGCAAGGATAATGGAGGGTCCAGGGTTTTTGTATGGGGCAGGATAGAGCATCAGGGCCAATGATCTGAGGGCACAAGGCCGGAGCGTTGGCGGGTTAGGGTGTGGGAGCCAACTGGGGAAACCAGAGGGAGGAGCAGAGGAAGGAGGGCCAGTGGGAGAGCAGGGAAAGGGGAATGTGGAGGTGCCCCTGGGCAGGATGGGCCTTGGGAGTGGAAGCATGGTTGGGTTACACGGGGTTTCCAGGCTCCCTGATGCTACTGTGTCTAAATCCTGTTCCTCATTGGTCTTTTCAAATGTAACTCCACCCAGTGAATCCTGTACTTAAGTGGGTGTTCACATGATTCTGGGGCAGTTGTAGTCAGTCTGTGCCAGGGCCAGCCATGAGGCTGTGAGAAAATAAAGAGCATCTATGTACGTCTATCAAGATTATTGTTCCTGATTCTTTCTATGGACAAAGCTGCCTTCAGGGAGGGTTGCAGGCTATCCCCACTGCAACAGGGGAACATTCTGAAACGGGGACATATAGGGTAGAAAGGGGCAGAAGGAGCAGCGATCCAATCAGGGGAACAGAACTGGGGTACATTAACATAATCAACATAATTAACGCAAAGCCTGCTAGGAGAGGTCCCTTCCCTTACCATAACCTGGAGTGTATTTAGGGCTCTTCCCTCCAGGGAGCCAGTGTGGTTCCTTTGTTCACCGGCCCCCACAGGTAAGAATGAAATAGCACACAGAGTTACTTTCTTAGTGTAGGTCAAGGACAACTTGGACCAAAGAGGATTTCTTTTCTGCGTAAGGGAACTGGATGGACATTTTGCCCCTACGGGTTTGTTCAGACACTTTCTTGAATGCTGGAAAATTTGGAACATGCAAAAACCATGACCTTTATTCAGTGTCCAAGTTAGAAAGTCTGTGTGCATATGCATTGAATACCTAGGGGGAATTGTTATTGTAATGGTATTGGTACAGTTGCCAAACATCAGTACTGTTTGATTTGGCATGTGGGTTTAAATTGACTGCTTAAGGGGTTGGTGGACATCTGTTCAACAGTTTAGCACACCAGCTGAAATCATTCGTTAATAGATGGTCCTAGCTGTATGTTGTATAATGCTAACTTTGAAAAAGAAAATTGCCTTTCTATTCCAAGCTGACTTTTTTTTGTGTTCCTCTTAAATCATTGATGTGGAACAGGGGAAGTGGCTCTAAAGTTTTGCTAGTTACATACATAGTTAAATGCTGTGTTGCTTCCAGAGAAATGAGAGGCTGATATAGGAAGGCCCTTGAAAGAACTTTTCCAAAGGAAATTGAGCACAAAAATGTAAATTGAATGTAATTCCATTGGGTAGGAAATCTAGTGAATAGCTGAATTGTAAGTGAACAGAGGTATTGTAGTAGCTGTTCAGCTTTTAATTAAAAATCAAAGCAGTCATATATTTTTCCAGTTTTTTGCACTATGAACAGCTGCACTTGATTTTGTAAAAGACATACCATGTCTTTGTAGGAGAATGCAGGGGGAAGCATGCAGCATAGTAGAACTGACTTAGAAACTTTGTGGGAGTTTTGAAATAAATGGTTGCTAGAAATCATTTTGATAGTTATCAGTGTCCCATATTTTATGTAAATGTAAGTTTTAACTGGACCTGTCTGAATTCAGAGGATTTGCTGATACAAATTTGAAAAGGTCATACCTGACTTAACTTTTGGAGTGTTGGAATTTATTTGACTTATTTACTATTTGGCTTGTTGTAGTCAGTCAATTTAATTATCCTTCAAATGAGGCTCCAAAAATTCTATCACTCTAAAAAGATGAAGTATGTGTGCTCCAGGAAAAACTCCAAAACTTGTTTTTTTTCTGGTTTGTACAGGGAGTTTTTTGCCAAAATAAGAGAGGAAGGAAATGGGCTTGCAGCAGTTTTAGAAGTTTTTTGATATGTGAACAGGGATATCTAGAAGTGTTATATAGAAAATACCTTACCAGAAAGGGAAGGTTGGAAAAGAATTTATTGTAAATGCCAAGGTTTGATGTTGTGCTCCTGGCAGGTGTCGAGAAAGAAGGCAAAAAAATATTTAGGGAGTTTGTGTTATTAACGCATCTTTCTTTCACAGTTGCTGTAGCAGCCATGGGAAGGGAGAGGGGTTTGGATCACATCGGCAATAGGAGAAAGGAGCTAACTAAAAACCCCTTGATCTTCTAAACCCTGCTCAGAATGGCTGTACTGAAAGAGAACTGCATGTATAATACAGCAAGATTGCCTCCAGAAGCTTACCATGCAGAACTGCTTTATGCTGTAATTCCAGCTTTTCCAGTGCAGTATGAGTCAGTGCCCGATCTAACTGTTATCACTTATGGGAATTGAATGTTCACAGCAACAGTTCTGATGTCTCCTTGTATTTTCATTGGATCACAAAGTCAACGTTTCTTGCCATAAATCTGTTCAGTTTTGTTTATGTTTTCATCCACAGCAAATAGCCTATTTTATTGTGATTATTTGTGGTAGTGGTGTAGATTCGATACACAAGGGTGTCCTTGGGATTCTGTTCTGTTTACAGAAAACGCATTTTGATATGTGGCCACTAATTGGTAAAGCTGTGATCATTTCATTCTACAGATATACCAAATGAAAAGCGTATTTCAAATAAAGATAACTTCTTAATGATTATCAACATGTATATGTCAATCACTTTGAGAGTTGTTAATAATAATTTCTTTAGTTAATAGGAAAAAATGTATCTCTTGGGCTGCGGTGCATTAGAAGCAGGATTCAGATTATACATGGCTAGGGGGAAAGGCTTCTATCAACTTCCTCCCACGCCCCAGCTACCTGTCAGGGGAGCTTAAAACCTGTGTCTTTTAATGATTTCAGATGACATCCAGGACATTTCTCACTTAGGTAAGCTGATAACCTGCAGAGGCTTTGATGAGCTGGTGAGAGGTTTTCATGTCTCATTCCACCTTGCTGTGGTACATCAGAGTGTTTCTTTTGTTCACCCAGCAGTCTTGCTTAGGGCTGGTTCTCTGTTAGGAGCTCTGTAGGAAGCTATCTCAGTTGTAACAGGCTTGGATGTGGGTGTTTGTGCTTTAAAATTTTAAAAGCTACATTACTGTTTTACTATAGAAAGTAGCCTGGTGAAATGGGGGCAGGAGAGCTTTATTTAGGGTCCCATATTGGTCTCATGAATGTCTAGGTATTGCTCTTGTAGTTTTGGCAGTTCTGTCTCTGCTGGCCTACCCTCTTCCCTGCTGTGGGAAGTGTGACTTAATAGCCAGTAAAGTAAGTAAAACAAGTGAAAAATGTACTGTGGAACTCTGAAGTTTTTTTCATCAAAGACTTCACTGTTATAAAATGCTGATTCCATGTTTTGCTAGTCTTTACTAAGTATCTCATATCCTGGTTTTTCCCCAAGTGTACATATCTTAATGTTTTTGCAGTTGGGCTACATTTCTCTTAGCTGTGACCGTATGGTCATTACTGTGCCCTAAGAGAAGGTCAGCTGCATTCTTTCAGCATTTTTGGTTTTTCATATATTTGTAGTCCAGGCTTCTGTGGAGAAACGTCAGTTTACTGTTCGACTATGTGAATACACGTGATCACCTCACAACATTTAAAAATGCTATCCATGTTTTTCCCCTCTATGAGGAGAATGAATTATGGTTTTATACCTGGCTGCTTCGAACATGTAAATGTTTGCTCTGTCTACTTCAGGTGTAGGTTGCTTCTAATCTGAAATGAAGAAATACAGCTATTAGGTGTTTGGAGGTTTTTTAAAATGTGGTTATTTCCCGCAGAACTGCATACAGTCAGTGAAGATAGAACTGAGATCAGGTGGAGTTTTTTTGCAGGCATATTGGAGGGAGCTTGTGTTGGGTCTGGAGTTGGTTTGCTTGTCCTCATCCCCTTCGAGCTGGGCTGGTATGAATTTCTGTGAAGATAATTTTTATCCATTTTAAAAGATCAAAACAAGCTTTAGTGTGGAAGAAAGATGTGTAATGTGTACCTTATTTTCTCTCTTAATTAACTTAGTGTGCATCTTCCTGCTTCTAGAACAGGTGAGATTGAATGCATTTACAGTGATAAATGACCTTGGCCTGTTTCTCCATTGTAGGGGTCACTACATCTAAATTGTGGCGAAGCTAAGTACTGTGTTTTAGTGGGATACATTAGGTATCCATTTGGAACTAGAGTAAGATAAAGTGTACTGATTGTGCCTCACTGGGAATGGCTCACTTTGGTGCAAGTGGGTTTACTCAAAACTGGAGAATGTCCATGTGAAATGCAGCTGTGGTGGCAGAACTGTGCTGCTGGCTTAGAGGTCGTTACTGTAGTGGAGTTCAAGAGGAGGAGAGAAGCATTTTTATGTGATGTAAGTGGAATCTGCAAGCAGCCTCCCAGGTACACATAAATACCACAGGATGTCTCTGCCTTCACAGGAACCCATGGGGGTTGCTTACTTTCGTGGTGAGTCCTTGGGGAAGAGTGATGTATGGCATCTAGTGGAACTGCCCTCTAGTCTGCATTGCTGAGTATCTGCACTCAGGTTGACCATGGCATCCTTCCTTAAATGTGTACAAGGTTGAAAGAATGTTATACAGAGCTTCTTGTGTGTAGCATCTAGAACTGACTTAGCTTGAAACTTTTGTTTGTGGGAGATGTTTAAATTTAATCCTATTAGTAGCTTTGGTTCAGGGATAATTTTTGAGCTTCTTATCTAAAAGTCTTTCATCCATCTAATATATTTTTTCACTATGACTTAGGCTTATCTTTGCTTTATGTAATGTGATTTGTAAAACAAAGTTGGAGAATATCTGGCTTTTGGGTCACTGATTACAGCTTTTGTGGTGAAATGTATTTGGCAAATAAAAATCTGAGCTTTTAAAAATTCAGAAGAAAATTGAATTTACCCACCTTAAATATATTATGCTTTTTATAAATCTCTATCTGATGATATGGTTGAGAAACCCTCCAAATTACTTCTAAAAAGATAATAGTTTTGTGTTCTTTGTAAAAGGTTTTTTCCATTCTGTTAGTATCTATGAAATACCTCCATTTTAGTTTAAAATACACGGTAAAGCACAAATTATTTCCAGATAGTGTATTTTAGTGATTGATCAGTAATTGTAGGTTTGTAATTTGGCAGTCTTGTTTTTTGTATTGCTTCCCTCATCTCTTCAATACAGTGTACTTATTGACATTTAAAACATACCTGAAGATAGAAATTTCAATTTCTGTGGATAACCTTCTCTACCATCTTACATCATACAAATGAATGCTGAAATGTTTCTTAGTTGAAACAGTAGATGTCTGCATAGCTTGTTCATGTAACTGTTATTCCCCACCTGTGTCTAATAGCAGTTAGAGTTTTTCTTAAAAGAAAATGTCTCTAAGGCCAGGGCAATTTGAGAAGTTACCATGGATGTCAAAAACGTTACAGCTCCAGTGTTCCACGTGTTGTGCTGTTAAACTTGTAGTGTTGCACTTTTGTTCTTTCTTTTCTTTCCTGGATTACTTCTAAAAAACAGGATGAGTTATCCAGAATGAGGCTGGGTGACGCTTCTAAAGTCTTACTAAGTCATGCATTGACCAAGGCAATTTTCCTTAAGATGAGGATAAAGTTCTCTGTATGATGCTTTTGTGATATTGGCATAACCCTGGGATTTTCAGTGAAGCCCATGACCCTCGTTCCTTGCATTGCTTCCATCCACAAGGGCAATTGTGGTTCATGTCCTGCCTTTAGTTGGGTGCTCCATGCCTGTGATTAAGGGCAGTGTGGATAGAGCCAAGGGTATATAATAATATTGTGTCCTACGCATGAACTGTAGCCAAGACTGGAGCAACTGAGAGTCTTTAAAAACCGTGAGCATTGCAGAGAAAATACCATTCTATTTTTCCAGAGTAACTTATTATTTACTAGATACCTGATGCTTTTTGTCCCTGTTTACTCGCGTTTCATTTTCTTTGTGATTCTACTTAGTTACTCATGGAATTTTTTTTTCCCTCTCTTACCATCAATTTTGTGCTATTACATGGTCACAGCATGGAATAATATAGTAGAGGTTGAGAAATTAGATGCTGTCCACTGTCTTGATCCACAGGAGCAGTTCAGAATTGTGGGAGAGGGGTCCTATGTTATTCCATTCTCAACTTAGGTACTCTAAAATATTAGGGAAATTTAGGCTGTGGCTGAAGAGCTGTGCAAGGATGTCCTTTAGACCCTTACAGGATGGCAAAAGTAATATAACCAACAGTGTTTCCAAGTGTAGTGAAATAACAATAGAGTGTTTCAGAACAATCTAAAGGGATGCAGTATTACAGCCCAGCAGAGACTTGGCCATGGGAAGAACTTAATGTGTGAGACAGTCTGAAAGCTCAGATGAAGGCTTTCCATGAGGAGTGTGTGGCACCAGCGTTCACTATATGATCTCAAATTACTAAGAGAGAATCATTCCACAGTTTGAATCATCTAAATTCAGATTTTAGGCAAAGATGGTGGATCAGATTACATCTTTGGATGGATTTTTTTTCCTTCAGAGAGATGCACTATTGTTAGTCTTTCATGTTGGCAACTGCTTGTCTCAGCCTGTCCATCCTGATTTGATTTTTGTCTGAAGGCTTGATTAGAAGTGATGTGCTGCTGGAGTGTCTGTGTGTATTCTGAAGGTGTCACTGTATCCCATACAGGAATCCTGCAGGCTGAAATAACTTAGTCTTTCTTTACACGGTGCTCTTTATGGTTGTTGTAATGACTGTAACTTGTTTGTTACTAATCAAATGAACCCTTGCTACATATTCATGTGCAGATGGCAGGGGCTCATCTCTGAACCCTGCCAATCCTTTGCAGTTGGTTGAGTGTCAATGTGCAAAATTCTCTGGTTTTAGTTTGGCGTTTTTGATCAACAATCATGAATATTACTGAGTGTTGATATCACTTTTATTCATGAGTTCTGATAGCAGCACCAATTAAAGTAATAGCATCTAATGCATCATTAGATATAAATTGTATTCTTGGGATAATTTCTGTACTGAGTGCATTTTCTCATATGAAGCGATGGCACTATCAGCTGCTCCAAATGCGACTGTGTATCAATGTGTTCACTATCAATATTGTGATAAGGTATATCAGTTAGTTGGGATTGAGTTATGATTTAGATATCTTAATCTGGTTTTATTTACTATTTGGAAAACTTCAAATTGTTTGGGTTCTTTTCCTAAGTAAACCCAGGACTGAAGAGTCAAACAAAATTATATTTTGATGTTAAATGCATTTGCTTACTACTTTCTGTCTGGATATGGAGCAAGTATTTTATTACCAGGAGGTAATGTCCATTTAGAAAACCGCTTAGGCGACAATATTTGTGTTTTCAAATTTATTTTGCAGACATAAGAGCTATGGGGTTTTTTTCTATACACATTTGCGGAAAGATGAAATCATCATTAGTCATGTTTCAAAGGCTGTGATGCTGAAGTTACTCTGTTTTATGCAGCTGTGGGCTGTACGATGTAGGCAAACTGTCATCTGCAACCTGGCCTTTTAAAAATAATTTCTTATAAATCACAAACATAATCAAACTTTTATCACTAGATAAAAACAATGCTTTTCTTTAAAACTTGAGTAACTTGTCAGAACGTTTAAATCAAAATTGCCATCTAAACAGGAGGAAAAAAGCCAGAGAATGTGCTTCCTTAAATCAGCTCAAGGGAAGCAGGTGGCAGGCTTACAAAGGCAGGCTTGAATTCCAGTTTTGGTTTTATGAAGAAGAACCTGCACTGAAAAATTAGTGTGTCCAGTTGCTTAAATATAGTCATGTAACTGTTCCTCTGGGGGTGAAGAGCAGGTGTCAATCAGTTCCCTAGTTTTTCAAAGGTTTTAAATAATGAAACTGTCGTAAGTCCTAGAACAAAGTTTTGTGTTTACTGAAATGTTCATGCTTAATCTGTGTGATGCCTTGAAATACGTTTTTAGGCCTGAGGAGGGCTGTGAGGTTGGACACAGGATTGCCTCCAATGTGCAGATATTTTGAAGTCCAATCAAAAAGAAGTTAGGATACATGATGAGGCTTGTGTTGGCTATGTCAAAATAGCCTTATTTTGTGTACAGTGATTTGGGCTTCAGTAAAGCCTGAAAACCATTGCTTTTTCATGAGTAAATAATTAGTGTGAGAGTTAGAGTAAATAATTAGTGTGTAGTTAGACAGCCTAACCACAGCCTTGTATTTCTATTTGCATGTCAGTTTAGCAAGCTGGTAATTTTTGGACATTCCTCACTTAACTCTCAGCTTTGTTTACCTAAGATGCTAAGCACAAGATTGTCCCTTTTGAAATCTAAAAGAATGTTTCCCAATGCTTTGTGGGCTGGGAGGGGAATCGACTTAGTAAAGTCATGTACTTGAGATTCCCTCCCCACAGACTTCCTGTATTGTTTCTCTATTATCCACCTTCCCTGTCTCCACTAGCTCCATTTCCAGCTCTTTATGTGTCTTTAGACAATGTTTATAATCACTGTCTTCTTTACTTACTGACATAACAAATAATGTCTGCAGTACACACTGAAATCCTGCTTAGTACAACTAGAGTGTTATTTGGGGCTTTTTTGTGATTTTCATCTCCAAAAAAAAATTTTTAGTGGTGTTTCATGCAACTTCTCATTAAATATGTAACAGCTCATCTTAAATGTTTGATTCCTGATTTTACACATATGTGACTTTCCTATCTCTACACCAAATACCCTGGTCAGAGAGCAGGATTTGCAGTGTGTCCCCATGGCACCACTGGTGTTTCCTGCCGCAGGGACATTTGCACGGTGAGTGTGGCACATTCCGGGCTGATTTCAGCTGCCTGCAGGAGTTCTGCAGTCCATGTGCATGAGGAGTATGTCAGGGTAATGCAAGCAGGACTTGGAACTTGCCAGGCTATAGCAGCTGTGTGAGGAAACCATCCTTGCCAAATGGTAAATCCTGCAGTGCCCAGGGTCACAATATAAACGTTTTTTTACACTGAGGAGGGGCCCTGTGGGAATAAATTCAACCCACTGCACAACAGCTTTAGAGGGCAAAGCTGCTCTGGGAGACAGAGGTATTTTTCCAAAACGGTCTTGCATGAGTCATTTTGAGCTGCAAGCAATACTATAATTACATTATAAATTGTACAGAGGAAGGAGTTCTGAATCCCAGCTTCTAAATCGAGAAGTTTGTGTTTCTTGACTACATAACAACTGCTGCTGAGCCTTGCATTGTTCTCCCTGTCTCAGTCCCTCTCCAACTTGCAGGCAGGGAATAGACCAGCTGAAGGAAGGATTGCTTGCCTGCCTTTGTGGCTCTCCTGGAAACACTACTGCTGAGATCCAGCCTGAGGTACACAGCGTAGAGAAATTATGTATCAGTGCACTCTGCATGCATACACACACGAATGTGTATGTGTTTGCAAGTGCACATACTCCAACTCATTCCTAAAGACATAAGGGAAAGTAATTCACTGCCTTATGCATTTTTTTAGAGTGATACAGTGTGCAGATTTATCACTGCTCTTTCAATCTCATGAGGCTGTCATGATCTCCTCGAAATTATTTCGTCTCGTTGATGTTTTGGAGCTGGCATGTGGGTGGGCATAGATCAAAAAAGCTTTTTAAAAATCTCTACATGGATTAAAGTATTCCAACAGTCCAAAATTTTGTTTTGGATTTTTTTTACTGACACCATAGACATTTCAAGATTTCTCATCCTGCTGTTTTCTAGCAGAATATAAATATTAGCTGGTCAGGGAATTTTTCTTGGTTTTGTGGCATCTTTTGTGTTACCCATTAAAATCCACTGAGACAAGCTTTTGTCTTTGTTTGTAAACAGCTATCTCAGATGTATATCTGCAGATTGGTTTACATGAGAATAAGGGCTGTGTATGTGTGCAAGGAGTGGCTGTGAACGAAAAACTGGTGTGATCATTTCTTAGATAATGAGCTCTAGGCTGGCTGTCCATTGTAAGGCCAGGAGCTGTGTGTTAGCTGTCCTGGTAGAACTGTGTGGAGTTCTTGTTTGATAACTGGTTTGATTCAATTCCTTTTAAACATTTTTGGAGAAGATTAAAATTCAGAAGTGAGACATATTAATGAAAGATTTGTATTCATACATAGTACTCACATATTGTACAGATGAACATACTTCATTTTCTGTTAGTGTCCCCTAGTTAATTTGCCCTCTGAATTAAATACCAACTACCAGTAGCTGAACACTTCCGTGAATCTCTTTCCAACACTTCCAGGAGTGTTTTGCTTATTTATTAAGCTTGACATGCTCATACCCTCTCCATTCTGCATATCTCAGGCACAGACACAGATGACATGTAATGGTTAAATAAGGAGTGTAGTACTTTATCTTAACTCTCAAATCACTGGCCTGTCTGCATTTTATGCTTTGTTGTTCTTTCATGTTTTTATGAAAAATTCTATTATCCACCAGTCCCGCAGCATGTAATTTGTCTACATTGTTGTTTTTTAGTGAGAATAAGAATAGAACAAGCAGAAAAAAAATTAATGATGTTACCAAGAAAAACAAAATATGAAATGTATTGTCTGAAAATAAGATGGGTTCACTGAGTGTTTTGTTCATTGTGGCAGTTAATTCAACCCTGGCTGCAGCGGTGGAGGCTTTCCGTGAGTCACACAGAGCTGGCCTGTCCGTGCTGAGCAGAGTAATTCACATTAGCCAGTGACTTTTGCAAGCTGACTAAAATGCCCTGTGCTCCTTCCAGTATCGGTAGGGGAGCACAGAGGAATGATCTCTGCGAGTCTGACCTGTCAGTGGTGATGCACTGCCTGAATACCTGGGGAGACAAATCAAAATGTGTGTACCTGTAGGAATGAAATGTAGTGGTAGCATCCTGGGATAGGGCTGTATTTATTGCTTGTTTCTCTGGTCCTAGAGACCTTCAGAGTATCCCTGGGAGAAATGTCTCCAATGCAGAGGAATTAAGCAATATTCTACTTTGATGTTTCTTCTCTGCTAAAGAGTGACTGCATCTTTAGTCTCAGCTTTGCAAATACATAATTACCTAAGGAGTGAGAAATTACTGTGTCTAATTTGGAAACTTTATTTTCTTTCCCCCTTAGTCTTTTCCTTGCATAGAGGACAAGGTGGTTTTGAACTGTAGAAAGTCATAGCTTGTTTCCCTTGAGAAGCTCTCTAACTTCCTGCTCCCTGAATTAACCTTAACAGAATAGTTTGGCTTAGTGGATTTTGATTTTTTTTACCAGTTCATCTACTCCCTTTTATTTCACTGGAAGTTCTTACCACCACCTTGCATACAGTGTTTAAAGCCTGAATGAGCAACAGGTTGTTTAGACAACCGTCAGACTTGTCATGAGATTTCTTCTCGACTTGGATACTATTGCTGATATCTAATTCATGTTCTGGCTGCTTCCTTCCATAATCTGCTATAGCTCATTGTTTTATGGGACTACTCTAACATTTATGTTGCAGGGTGGTTTAATTCCTTTGAGTACAGCTTTGCTTTCTTTCTTCTATCACCCACCTTAGAATTTACTTTAGGCCTTTACATGTTAGCTTTATCAATTATCCAGGATTATTTCACATTACACTAGAGATCTAATTTTTTTTTTTTTTGGACAGTGTTGTCAGCATTACTCTGTGGGTATGTAGTTAAAGCCAACTGTAATGTAAAATATATAGATACCACATTCCTAAGACGTACAAGACTTTTATTTTCATCTACAGAAAAGCAAGGTCTCTTAGGTCTGTTGAACCAGAGTGTTTATAACAATTATTTTTATGACCTTGCAAAAGAAGAAGGTTAAATACCTTGCAGAGCAAAGAGCAGATTATAAGTCACATTAAAATTCTGTAGGATTTCAGTAGGGAATTCCTCGATGAACTGAGGAAAATAGACAGGAATGGGGTAAACAAAGTTGGAAAGGGGAGTTTAAAAGACTGCTTCCTTAGCTGTGGCAATGGGGGACTGTGGAGACTTTCCTGTGGATTTAAGGTTTGGAATTTTTTTTTTTAATGGTATAATTAAGGTAGGTGTATTTGTCCCAGATGTGCTGTATAAATCCACTAGGACAAATGTGGTTATTTATCCGGCATTTTCAAAAAGCCAAGTTGAAATGATTTGGAACGTTTTGCTTTGAGATGATGTCAAGCATGCTATACCTCACAGATTTTACAGCCTTCACTAAATGCTGTTTTTGTCTTCTAAAATTGACGCGGCTTCTATGAAGCTGTAATTATAAAGAGGCATCCTCCCTCTCTTGAAGGAAGAGGAAAAATGGAGTATTTAGGAAGAAGTTATACCACATCCTGGGACTTGTACAGTTTGGAATGTATTCTGAAAGCTGAGTTTCGTATGTGTTATTTTATGATGTGGGTATTACTGAACCTGTGCACGATTGCTTTGGTTATGTATGAGTGAGAAAATACTGGTTTTGACAAAGATTTTTGGCAATAGAACGAGAACAAAACACAGCCAGGGTACTTCCATGTCTTTCTCTGATAATTCAGTTGAAGAACCTCTCTGTGTGGTTTCTGCAATGTCTGTGCCTTGAATATAAACAGTGAAATGCCTTAATTTTCTGCTGCACATCCAAGTCCTTTTGCCTACAGCTGCTCTATAAATATAATTCTTGAATTATTGGTTACAGTGACTGTGAACAGTACAATATGAAGGAGTTTCTAAAATTTTGCTGGCAGGCAGCTGTGTCAACAGCTTCAGGCTCTGTGGGGTGAACAGCAAATAAGCAAAAAGGAGTAGAGCCATTTGAGTCAGTGTATCCCAGTCCCAGTGCTCCTTTTGATCTAACCTTGAACGCTGCATTAATGAGTGTTGCTTTCCAGAGTGTCCTATGACCTTTTCTCTTGTTCTGCTTTAATGTGAAAAGCACAATTGGAATCCTGTTACCATATAGTTACAAAAAACAACCAGGGCAAGACAAGTAAAAGTGTTTACACTTTTTTTTTTATTAAACAGAGTTTTAATCTCATGAGTGAGGTGTCAATCTAGGTGTGAATGACACTTAAATATGTGTTTCAGACTTGTCTTTTGAGTTAGATCCTGTATCAGTTGACAAGAAAATGTTAGAGTGGATGCTGTCTTTAAAACCCAAGTTTGCAGAGGGGGAGGCTGGGAATTTAGAGCCTCTGCTGTCTTCAGGGGAATTCAGCTGTACAGTCTCAAGTAGAATCACAAAGTCATCATGTGTGCAATAGTTAATGGTTTTATCTTCTGCCTGGAATATCAAACTCTTAGAAAGCACAGATATAGCTTAGAAACAAAAATACATTACTGAAAAAGCTGAAATTACCACTCCTCTGCCTTTTGTACTTGGTTTTTTTGTAGAAAAATTTGAGTAGTAGAGCATCAGCGTGAACGTGTAGGATTTGTGTGCTGAGTTCAGTACTGTCATGATGATGAAATGGAACAGGATACATTTCACGTCAGATCAAGGGAAAAAGTATCTTGTAGCTCCAGAACACATTCTCTTAGACAAATGACCTTCAGCATTTGTTATCTTTGGTATCCCAATGAAGGCATGAGAGAAGCGAGAGAAATAGGCGAGCGTGATGCATTGTATAATTACTAAAACTGACACACGTTTTGTTTGGCAGAATAACAAGGCAGTGTACATCCTATTAGGGAAGTTTTTGGATGTTTCAGCACTTGGCTTATGTTCTAATAGTAAACTGTATCATTAGTTATACTTCTGGGGTCTTGACCACTGGGTAGGTGAGGCAGGACTGGCCCTTGATGAAACTGTGCTTTCTATCTCAATCACCTCTCTGTCCTCCACGAGCCTTAGCAGAGCTGCTCAGAGGATCTGTTCCATGATCTTCCCAGGCACAGAGGTGAGGCTGACAGTCTCTAGTTCCCAGGACCCTCCTTTTTACCTTTTAAAAAAATGGGTGCAGTATTTCCTTTTTCGCAGTCACCAGAGACTTCACCTGACTACCATGACTTTCAAATATCATGGAATGTGGCTTGGCAACTCCACCAGCCATTTTTCTCACCACTCTGGGATGCATCTCATCAGGTCCCATAGATTTGTGTGTGTTCAGGTTCCTCAGGTGATCACAGACCTGAGCTTCTCTTACAGTGGGTGGGAGGGACTTCTCTCCCACAGTCCCCATCTTGTGGTGCGTCCACTCGAGAGGTGTGGGTAGAGATTGCCAGTGAAGACTGAGGCAGAAAAAGCTGTTATAGCACAGCCTTCTCCTTGTTTGGTGCTACCAGTTTGCCCATCGTGCTCATCAGGGCTATGCTCTCTCTGACATTCCTTTTCTGGCTGTCACACCTATGGAAACACTCCTTGTTGTTCTTTGCATTCCTTGCCAAGTTCAGCTTCATCCACGCTTTGCCCGTCCTGTTGAGTATTAAAGGATCTGGTTAATGAACTTACTGGACCACTGGCAATTACTTTGAAGTGCCTAGATAACTGAGACTATCAGGAACTTGCTAGGTGAAATTATTTGGGATGTTAGGATTCAAAAATAGTAAATTGTGTTCAGTAGCTCTGACTTTAGTCCCTGGTAGCATAAACAGAATAAGTAAGCACCTGGTGCAATGTCCTGAAGCCTTTTTCCTTCCAATGCTCTTCTGCTTCTTGGCTGGGAAAACAAAATCAGCAAAAAGTGCCTTTGCCTCAGATAAACTTTAGGCAAGAATATAGGTCTAGATTTGAGTAATATTTGATCACAAGGCTTCAGAGGTTAAAGTTTACTATGATCTTTCCTTTCTTACTGAGTTGAAACAACAATGAAAACCAGAATTTCACTTTCATAGGTGTCAAGCGCACGTGTGATGATACAGTCTTAAAAATGACAAAAATAAAATAAAATGATAGTTCAGACTATGATGTAATATCAAGTTTGTCATTTGTTTTGTTACTGTTTCTTCTTGTATTTCTATGAAGATGACAAGATTATCTAGTGGTAAGAATTACGTGTTTGATAAGGTCATTTTCAAATTTTATCACCTGTTTGTTCATCGTACTGGAGTAGGTATCAGATTGTCATTATTTTTGGTGGGCTCTGTGCTGTAGCTGGAAAGCATTGGATATTTTTACTTCTCCAATTTGTGGTTGAAAACTGACTTTTAAATCCTTGAATGCAAGAACTTTGTCATCTTGGTAACAACTGACTGCAAAAAAGAAAATGTATATCAAATTGTAGGGAATTGTTAAATAATGTGCTAGAGGCTTTGGTGTCACCTGGTTTTACTTGCCAGCTTGACTAATGACATAGGAAAAAGGGAAAACATAATTAAATGGATTGATTTTGGTGAAACTCAGTTGAGAACTAATGAAAAAAAAAAACCCGGTGGCAATTAACAGAGAAAATGATACAAGGTGAGGAAGGACTGCATAATATAAGTTTCTGGTGTTTTCCTTAAAGTGAAGGGGAAAAAAGCAGCCATGTCAGGGGAAGAGGAATGAAGTAGAGAAACAAGAAATGAAGGAAAAGAAATAGCATGAATTCATATTCCTCACAAAGGTAGTTTTTACACTAAGGCAGCAAAAGATAAATCAATGAAAGGAGTATGTAGAGGATGTAAAGTCATTTATTCATTTCGTGGATCAGGGAAATAAGATTCCCTTGCTGATTAGGTAAAATTTCAGGTCTTGATATCTCTGTACTTGAAAGTTAAGAGATCCAAGAGGATTGACAGGAATAGTATAACTAAATAGCTCTGACTGAATCAACAAAAATACCAAGATTCAAACTAGGATGGTTTATTCAAGCATTCAGTAAAAAGCATGTTTTCAGGTCCTCAGTTGTGCACTGGAGGGGATTGAACTTCCTTATGCTAAAACAAGGTGTGGTACCATTTCTACAGACACATTTCCTACAAGCTGTGGGAGTGCACTATTCTCTTTTTCATTTTTCTCTTTTAGTAATTATGAAACTGCCAATTGGTTTTTCCTTAAAGGACCAGGATTTTTGTCTAATTCTGCATGTCTTGTGCACTTCAAATTTAGTGGAATAAAATTTAAAAATGGTCAAGGTATTCCTCTGTGTGTTAAGTAGTTGGTTTTTTTTTTTTGGTTTAGGGCAGATATGGATGAAGAGATTACGGTAAAATATATGAATCGGAATTCCTATTTGAAAAGATCTATTGCTCACAGTGTTTCAGTTTGATTTACACCTTTCCAGGAAAACTGTATTAAATTACATGAAATATATTTCCATTGAGCTGTTGGCATTACATTTCTTAAAATGAGAAAACAATTACTGTGCTTTGATAATACTCTAGTTCAGAACCTGTATCTGTCATTGCTTCTTTCTATTCTACTACATCAGAAACTATAAAGCAGCAGTAACAAAGGTTCAAAAATGTTGGCAAATGAGTGATCTATTCCACGTGAGAATTAGTGTCTGCTCTTTTCCTTGGCAAGAAATTGGAATGCAGAAGGGTAAGCTGGTATAATTGTTGCTGTGCAGTGTTTTGCGGAAAAGGATTAAGCAAATATTTTAATTTTTTTGTGGTTGAGTAGAAGAAGGTTTTTAAGACTGGAGTGGATGACTCAAGTTGGATTTTTGATTTTCTTTTCCATATAAAGTGCCTATAAGAAAGCCAAAAGTTTATATACTTTGGGGGAGAGAGATAAGCTCATGTTTTTTGCCCCTGTTAAATAGCACCCATGACATGAGGCTCACTGAGTGCGTATCAGAACTGAATTGTCCACCCGAAGCTCTCCCAGTCGAAGCAACTGTGTTTCAGTAACCCTGCTGCTGAATGACACAATAATGCTTGCAGGCATGACACTTCAAAAACTGGCTTTTCCTTTTTTCCCCCCTTTTTTATGTCCCTCCCTTTTCCACAGCTGATAACTCAGAGCTTAAACTGCAGACACTGCTTCAGCCCACTGGAGCTGCAGTCCCCTTGCTTTGCTGCTCTGTAGTCTAGAGAGAAAGGCTAGATAAAGGGAAGGCAGCAGCTGTGAGCTTCCACTGATTTACTGGGAGAAAAAAAAAGGCAAAATTTGGGGTTCTACAGCACTGTGGTGTATAAGAGTTTATTTATACAAGTGGTTGTGATATACTTGTCAAAAACATTAGGTGCTTTAAATGATGTCTAAGTGTAGGTAGGGAACTAGGAGCCTCTGGAAAACTGAATGTTTTGTTTACCTTTGTGAAAAGTAAGATGCACTAAACCAATGTGTCAAACTTTTATTGATCTTTAGCAATATCCAAAAGCAATTCTTTAGCCATCTAGTGGTTAACAAAAACTTTCTCTTGGCTGGCTTATTTCAGCTGCTGGAATGTGCTCTAGAGCAAGTGATTAATTTTATCATAAATCCCAAATCCGTTGAAGTACCTCTGATAAGGTGTAGAGCTCAAGTTGGCTGAGGCTGAGGGTGTGGATGCTGCTGGCTTCTCCAAAGGTTGTCTTTGACAGGCCCCAGGATAAAACTGGCTTTTCCTTTTTTCCCTCTGCACAGCTCTCCCCGACTTCACTGCTCCTCCAAGCAGATCACTGGGGTGCACTTCCTTCCTGCCCTCCTTGGTGCTCCGTGGAGTCGGGGGTATGCAAATACTGCATTTCAAGTAAAAATTCCTTGGATGCTGGATTATTGCTTTGGCATTATCTCATAGGATACCAGCTACTGCTGGTTTTCAGGAGGTGAGTGTATGTTTATGACTTGATTGTTCATTCTTTCTGACAACAGCAACTCAAAATCTCTCCCATGGATGTTCTGGATTTGACTTGGAGCTCTGCACTCATGACTTCCTAAAGGCGTCTGTCTTTGCCCCTCACTGTGAAAAGCCAAAGCCACTGGTAAAAGCTGTTGTTGATAGGACTCATTACCAGTCCAAAGCACAGAATTGTTTTGTAAATACAGACTTACTTGAAACAGAGTTAGGTAAGATTCTTGGATACAAATTCTTTTGCCGATTTGCAGAAGGCTTATGTAGTGTGTGGAATTCTGGATTTTAAAGACAAATCTGGTGTTACATGCAAAGGCTTTATTTTAAGAAAATTGGGCTTTTAAAGGTGTATGTAGTTCTGGTGCCCCTCATTTACTGAGCAAATGAAGCATGTATCATTGTAAAGTTAGAGCAGAAATTACATAAAAATGCACAGACCAACACTACAGAAACCTTTAGGGCCAGGGTTAATCACTGACATTTTCAAAATCAGGTGTTGACCAGTGATGGGATCTAAAAACTCCAAAATAGTGAACAAGTTCTGACTTCACTGTAGTGGAGTAAAAAGACATCTTTCAATAACTCTGTTATTTTGCAGAGAGTTAGAGTTTATTTTTACAGTAGGAGTCATGTACTGCAGTAGTAAATAGTAGGAGGTTCTGGCACGCATGACCTGGTTCCTCTGGATAGCACTATTGATTTGTTTTCTCAGTGCCTCTGCTTAGTTAATTGTAACTTTGTTTTCTGATCCTTGATTAGCTCAGTGGTAAGTTGTCATTACAGCATTCAACTCCCTAAGGACATGATCTATAAGGCAGACTTTTCCAGTGGAGGGTCATGATTCAGCTAGTTCACACATAATTTAAACAGCAGTTGGCCTAATACCCTGAAGTGGAATATGAGGTACTTGTAGTCCAAGAGTGCAATACCATAAATTGGTGTTTGTGTTAAGCACTCTTTAGAGACCTGCAGGAGAGGCCAGTGGGATGCGTAATTCCCCTTGTGTTCCTTTTTCAACAGGCAAGTGAAGTTACAATCTCAAGGAAGATTAAGAAAGCAGTTCCACTTAGAGCAAAATTGCCATTTAACGTTTCATTGGGAAAGCTTTGTTTCATCAGCGTAGCCATAATATTTGTTTGCCTGGACTCTGTATTTGGATTTGCTTTAAAGGCTTATTCCAGTAATAATGGGCATAATAAAAATGTCTTCATGTGGTTAGAGCAAGCTAATGAACTCTGACCTTTGCACGTACTGGTGTTCTACATTTTTTGTAAGTTTAGTGCAGAGCTGCCTTAAGTTACTTTAAACAATTTTTAAGATATGGGGAACTGGTCTCTACTATTGCATCTAAATGGCTTTATCAAGCAGAGCTGATGTCTCACAATGCCTCTAGAGGCAGCAAATTGAGCATAAATGAGTTGAAGTCGTGGCTTTCCTGACTATTTTGGCACAACCTGTCTGTGGACTGAAGCATGACTGTCAGAATATTCTATTCTATTCTAAGAAGAGATCGTTATTTACTGAAAGATTTCTGATGTACACAGAGGCTGGGATTTCCAGTTCAGTACCACAGTACAAGGCAGGGCAGAAGGTGGCAGAGACATTCCTGCTGCTCTTCTGCTTTTCAGGGTTTATTGTCAGACCTTACTTTTTGTAGCAACACAGTTTTTTGCGGGGTTTTTTGCTTTTTTTCCTACAATTTCCTTACAGGAACTGTTTGTGCCAGCACAGAGGGGCAGTACGAGTAGAAGTTTTTGGGCAGAAGGCAGCGAGGAACACAACTGCTCCAAGAGCGCGTTAAATCAAATGTGAGGCTCTTTACGTGACTAATGATAGAGTAACATCAGGTCTGCAGTGTTGGAGTGGCTGTGCTTCTGTGAAGTGGCTTTCTGTGAGGTGGTGAGTAATTTAAGTGCATTAGCAAAGTTTTTTAAAGAAACACAAGCTACCATGTAAATTGTTGGGGTTTTTCTGGTAGCTGTGCTTTACTGTGATTGAGTCAAAGCTGTGCAAAACCTTCTCACTCATAGGGTGATAACTAAAGTGATGGGTCATGGTTGGATATGGTTTTCCCCCAGAGGGTGGTTGGGCACTGGAACCAGCTCACCAGGGAAGTCAGCACCAAGCCTGAGTTCAAGAAGTGGTTTTGGACAATTATCTCAGTCACATGGTGGAATTCTATCCCATTCAGGGCCAGAAGTTGGACTAAATGGTCCCTGTGGGTCTTTTCCAACTCAGAAAAAACATGAAGTAGTATGTTTTAATAAGGAATATAAGCATGTGTAAGTATTAAGTATGTATGTTCAAAAGATATTTTTCCCTTAAAGCACTTAAAAACATTTGTGTATTTGTGTAGGGAATGTGAATGGTATTCTGAGTGTGAGCAAAATATATGAAAATGGTGTTCGTGTAGGTGAGCAGAGTTGTTATTTACACAGTCTGGGTTCTGAAAATCTTTCCTATAGGTCTTGAAGCCTACAAAAATCACAGTGAAATCCAGTCGTAACTGCAAGCTGTTTGCGTGATTGGATTTTGCTTTTCTGGTTTTGTTGTGTGTGTTTGATTTTCTTGATTCAAAAGTGGGTCCTGTTTATAGGGGACAGGCGTTGCAGTGCACCCATTAACATCTGCGTGCTCCATCCTGTTAACCAGGATCTGCTTGTGTAAAGCTCTGTTTCCCTGCTTTGCTGTTTGAGCTGAGCTGCCCCCATCCCTGCTGTCTGTCTGCTGCTGGATCTCTGCCTCCCCAGCCGCCAGACTGGTTTTAGCACTGCTTTGTCTTGGTTCCTTTATTGCCTGTGGTGTGGGCAAGGAGCCAAGCAAGGCTGCAGCCAGAGGATACAGAATGTAAAATGTCTTCCAGGTCTGTTTCAGTGCTTTACCTTGAGCTTCTTGCAGTCACCTTTCCTACGGGCATCCTGCCATTTGGGAGAGTGACTCCTTTTCACAGGGCCATTAAACTTTTGAAAGTTGGCGGGGGTTGAGGATTCTGCCACATCTCTAATTAATTTCTTCTTTATGGGCAATTATCTTTTATTTTTAACCTACATCTAGGTTGCATTATTGTTATTTTTCAGCATTAGGCTTTAGCATCTCTTAAAGTCGAGCAGTTACATCACTTTAAAACATATTTATCTCCAGCTTTTAGCTGTATTATTAAGATAAATGGGTGCATTGCAGTGCATTTTGGCATAATATATAAGGTCAAACTATAACTACCCTTTAGTTTAAGGTCTGTTTGCGATGTAATTCTAGCTGCTTTATCCCTTTTAACTTAAATAACCATAAGAGCTGAGGCCTCTCCTATGGAAGAAAGGGATTCATCAATATCTAGATGTGCTCTGTCATTCAGAACCGTCAGCAGCCAGGGGATCTCCGTGCTGCAGCTGATAAAGCTGTTGGGTGCCCTGCTGCATCAGTCTGTACAGTTTGCTGTAATCAAGCCGAATAGCCCAGTTGATGTTACGTGGGACACAAGGAATGAAATGATGTCCCAGCCATGACCATTTCCAGGTGGAGATAAGTGTCTGAAGGGGTTGCCAAAAAAGGCTGTCAACAGCCTGAATACAGGTAATCAGTGATTAAAGAAGCAAACAAACAAATCTGATGGATTTTGTTCTTGCATTTGTCTTTCTTCCCCAAACCACAAATACTGTTGGAAGGGTGTTTGGAAGAAATCCCCACGTCTGTCATTTACCTGTTCACTCTTTCAGTGCTTACTTGGGTTAATTCCATTCTGCTGTTGGTACTGCTCCTAAAAACTACTTGTTTTATTCTTTGTTTATTAGAAATACATGGTGGCTTTCACTTCTTGCATTTATAGAGCAGTACTTTCCTCTAGGAGTAAAAAGATGAATCAAAGTATCAGAGGCCACCTCAAATGGTTTTGTGAGACAACTCTGTAGTGTGTTTTAATCTTTGTAGTAGAGATGTAGACAGAGGAGTTCCACAGCTGCCCTCATCTAACCCCCAGTCTGGTTTTTAACTGCAAGTCTCTTCCGTGTTTCTGAGTCATGTTTAAGTCAATCCATCTGTGGTCAGCAGCTCAGTGGCCTTGCACTGCAGATATTATTTATCAGGTCATTTTTTTTTTTGTCTGACACTGGTTAAATGATATGTGAAGTTGAAAAATTCATTCTCGACTTCCACATGCAATCTGTTGCCACTTGTTATTTTCTTTTTAAAAAGACTTACTTTTAAGAAGTCTCTCCCCAGAGTTTACATTCCTACCAAGTATGAAAGGGGTTGTATTTTTTCTGTCCTCTTGGAGAAAAAGATGAACTACAGCCTTTTATTTGCTGCTCTTGAGAGAGAGAAATAATTACATTTCATATCTCTGGTGTGTATTCTTGTTAAGACTTAAGGTACTGTCTTGTAATTCATGTTTTATTTATTCTACGATTGTTTATGTATTTGGTTTTATATTTCTAAATCACTGCATGTAATTTACTCCCAGAACAGGAAAATTTACACATTTTTCTATTATGTCAGTCCAGGTTTTGAGGCTGTTTTATTCTGCTATTTTACAGATGGAAGTGTCCTAACTAAATTACAAAAGGTTATTATTAACATAAGTATTGAAGCAGTAAGGTGCCTTTGCCTTCCTTTGGATTACTTCCTTTTTGTAGGAAGTTGCTGCTTCCATCTCATGCTCAGCTTTAACTGTGCTGTAGTGCAGGAGTGGGGAGGCTGGAGCTCCTCAGAGAGCACTCAAGGGCCTAGATCTGTTAGAACTGATGTTTCCTCAGCCCTGTAACCATATTTTCATATTTTTATTAACTTTTCTTGGTATTTGGGACACTTTCTGCTCCTGGAGTGGGAATACAGTGGCCAGCTAGTCTTACAAATGTTTGAAAAACAGTGTGAGCCAATATGTAGGTGTTTTGAGAGTAAGGCGCTACTTTGACAACTCAAAAATTTTGTAAATGATTTAGCCATGAATAAAAATTTACTTAATTGCCTATCTCAACATATATACTCGTTAAAACATCTATATTTTGCATTTTCAAGTCACTATGGGATCTGAGATGAAGATGAAAAACCCTACCAAAGGAGAATTCTAAAGAAATGTAATTTTAGTATTTCTAAATTTAACTCAAAATCTACTTTGACAGGAACATTAAAGTTTTGATCTGTTAAAAAAAACTAAATTAAAGGATCTCAGACCTTAATACCCAAATAGGTCATGTTTCAATGGTGCAGAATAACAGAAAATAAAGGTCTGCTGTGTTACTCTTTTTTACCGTAGGACATTTTTTGGAAAAAAATACTGAAGTATCTCTCTGAAGTTTGTCACACCTATAATACAAGCATTTTGAAAAAAAATATTAAAAAATCAGAAACATGAAGACTTACGGTATTTAAAATTGATTTTTTAGCTTCTGCTGTGAGGTTCATGGCTCTGTGGTGGCAAGCAGGGATTCTGTCACAGGCCCTCTTCCTCATTCTGCCCGCATCTCTTGCTCTTTGAGAAGGTTTTATTTTCCTGAGTGACTTTAATCCTTTTAGCAGACTTATTGCTCTGAATGTCTCTCTCTGACATGTCTCTCTCTGAATGTCTCTCTCTGATGTCCATTATCATGTGTTTGCTCTGCCATACTGGACATTAGTATGGAAGACTCTTAAAAAAGGTGTTTGTACCTGAGTGCTCCTGTGGCTGTGTCAGCAGTGTCAGCAGCTGGGAGCGAGGTGACAGCCCGCAGGGTGGCTGTTGTGTGACAGTGATATATGACGGGTTCTCTGCCACCTTTACATCAGTGGCACGGGTCGGTGCTTTTGCAGTTTTCCATCACTGAGGCACGGTGTGTTTGAGTTGTCATTCACACAACGTTCCAGCAGATCCCTGAACAAGTGTTCATCTAAAACTGCCAGGCTTAAAACTCCATTTATTTATTCCTCCCCTCCGCTGAGGTGTTCAAAATTTAAACATGCCTCTGAATAATCTTCTACAGCTCTTGATTGTTTTACTTTGTGGGTGTTTGCTCAAAACACAGAGTGTATTTGCAGATGTTGGCTTCCCAGCACCTGATTCTGCATTTTTATACATTTCTGTAAATATGGTCTCTCCAGTGTTTTATCCTTGAGTACTAAATGGGGACAGAAATGTCTTCTTCTGAACATCAGTCACTGTGTCTCTGCCCTCCCATCTATAAAATGAAAGTGAGCTATGAAGGTGGCAAGCCTTTATTATGTGATTAAAGAAGGTGTCAAATACTGTGATAATGGCAGCTCTATGGATATTTAAGAACTGATAGCTAAGCCAGGTGATTTTCTAGTAAGTCAATTGCTATTCACCGTAAAGAAATGATTTACTGCAGTTTAGATAATTTCTCTTAATCAGATAAGCCATCTTAATTGCACAGATAATGGCTCACTGACAAGTACAAGATAAAACATGGTATTTTAACCTTGAGTCGAAGTGGTAATTTATTACAAATTTAAAGGCAAGTCTATAATTTTTTATTTCTTTGCTTTGGAGAGTGGATCTCATTGCTTGTAAAAACACCCCTGGTTGATAACATGATAAGACTGACTTATTTGCCAGTATGACCAGACTGTTTTGTTGCACAGCTTGGACTGCACTCGGGGTCATCCTTTGTGCTCAAATTTGAATGCTACTGGGTAGGTATCTTTTCAACAGCAGAAATGCAGCTTATTAACTCTTGCTCATGAAGATGCACGGATCTCTGGCTAGCAGTCTATGCAATAAAGATTGTTCTCAAAGTTAACTTTTTCGACAAGGGCAGGTAGCAAGTGTCTGCCAGCAGCTTTCCATTTGTCACCAAGGAAATTCTATACAATTTGGTTCTTGACTTTCTGAGCCTTGAAAAAGTACCAATTTGAAACTGTCACAATACAGAGAAGTAAAAACAAGTATCAAAGGGTGATTCTTTGTATGAGTAAATACAGTCATTTTGACTTGGAGATGAAACGTGCAGATCTTCTAATGCAATGAACTATCAATTTATGATTTTGATCAACATATTGTAAGGAAGTATTCACAAAACAGGCAGATCAATAGATGTAAATGTCATAAGTGAGGTTGTTCATGACCCTGAGCAAAGCAAAGATTTGGTTTCATGTGAATGAATATTCATTGCTGGAATCCTGGGACACAGTGCCGGGATACAGCTGTGTACAAAAAAGACCCCCAAACCCCTGTGTTTACTGTGAGTTGTGAGATAGAGTTGAAGGTGATGTGTGGATGAGAATTCAGGGCAGAACTGTGTATCTCATGAAGAGTAATTGAAGGGAGGATACACAAGCAACTTTTACTGGGTTTTGTCTGTGCGTTTGCTCCCTTTTGCCTCAGCCAAAAAAGCTGAAAAGGAAACTTTGAAAGGTGTCATCCTTTTGCCAGGAATCTTTGTAACGGGGCAGGCCTGTACTTGTATCCCATATTCAGATCAGTCTGCAAGATTTTAATCTTGCTAATATTTTAAATAACACAGTGCCAGACAAGATATTGACTTAGTGTCATAACAGAGTGATAAACCCACAATTAATCCAAAGTTTCACAACAGCCACAAATAGGTGAATAAAATGGAATAATAAATGTATGCTTGTTTCCTAAAGCAGATAGTTGTGCAGATTTAAAGGTGTGGTGATGAATCGCTCCTTTTATTCCAGGCATTTGGAGGAGAACCTCTTGGTTTTAATTTCTTAAATGAAAAATAAGAGTATCATTTGTTCAGGACCTTGCTCAAGTGAACTATCCCCTGTTCATGGAGCAACAGCAGGGAACCTGAGCTGCCCTCAATATCAAACAGATTAATTTCAGCTCAGATGGTCAGCTAGGACCATTTGAAAGATGGAATTCCTACATCTGTCAAGGAAGGCATAGCATGTCACAGCTGTAAGCAAAGTGAAGAAAAAGGAGCAGAGATTTGGCAGAGAGATGGGGACTTTCTGTCCACAAATACACTGTAGTATCTCGTGTCTCCATTACTCTCAGTTTCCAACATGACTTCCTCTTCAGTTTCTTTTCAGTTTATCAGGGCATGTAAGTATTTTCACATGTAATTTTCTCTCCTAGTTTATATAATGCTTTATGCTTTCAGTTTGAGAGGAAACTGCTAATTGGTCACTTTTATTTTCATCTCTTCCCATCCCCCCATATTTCTTCAGATTTTTTCTTTGTACAGAAATTTGTATTGTAGTTTACATTGGTATTTACCCTGAGCTACTGGTTTCTTTCTTTGAGAAACACAATTATTGTCAAGTCATCTTGATGTTGCTGTTCTTTGGCTGCTTCCTTTTTTTTAAAAAGCAGAGTCCAAGATGAAAGAATTCAAGAGCAGTCTTTTTTGTCCACCTGCAGGGGACAGTGGAAAGTGCACTGCAGTGCAATGTAGTAAAGCAATTTCCAAAGAAGAATGAGCTTTGCTTGAGTTTTCTTGCATAAATTTTCTATTAAAACAGAATGGGTTTTAGACAAGTGTGGAAGACTGTAGCGAAAGGTGTGATGTGTTTGAGCAAGATATTTATAACACTGGCCTGTAATGACTATTCCCTCTTAAAGCAATCCTCATATGTTGCTGCATTCCTCGTTTATTAGCTTTGTGCTCATTTTTTACCAAAAAATTGCAACTGCAGTAGAAGCAAGACTGTTTAGGATGGTAATTTCACACAAGCTTGGTTTTCTTCAGTACTCCTAGCTATGTCTTTTGAAATGAACTGTGAAATACATAAATACTAGTAGAAATGCACATCTTGCTCTCTTGAATTGTCATTCCTTGGCTGTATAGCAACATTAAAGGCTTTTGGAAAAGCAATATTGACGGAGTGTTCATGAAGTTGGTATATGAATCCAAAACATTGAGTAATTTAATTTTCTTTGGCACCTACCAGAAGTATTTGTGTGTGATTGTCCTGGAAGTCACTTAAGGAACCTGGACAGTTAATTGTGATTCATAAAATCAGCAATGTCCATGTATGTTGCTGGGGGAAGGAGCAGGGAAGATGAGCATGTGGTTTGGTGTAATTGTGGGATACAGGCTGCAGTTTCATGTTGATGGTGCTGCTTTTGTTTCATCAGCTGATTCCTCGGTTTGGCTTTTGAAAAGAGCATTTTCTCAAGTGTGTGAGTGTGTTTTGTGTTCTGTGGTTTCTTCCCTCGAATTAGAGTGTTGCTTACTGTCTAGGAGAAGATTCTCTCTGGCTGTGTCACAGGGATATCCTGAAGGAGTCAGTGAATGCTGGTGGAGCTGTGCTGTTGATGCAGGAGGACAGCAGTGTCAGCTCTGCGAGCTGTGCTCTCCAAGGAAGTCAAGCAGCTCTGGGGGCTCAGGCGCCCCGTGCTCACTGGTAGGGACAGGTGTGAAGGATGTATGAACAGAGTTTAAGTTCAGTTAGCCTGCAGTCTTCACCTGCACAAATAGATTTGAAAATCTGGCTTCAAAGTGGTCACATTTGATACTGTGAATTCAGACATGGAGTTCTTGAAGTCTTGATGTGATGAAGCTTAAGTCATGTGATCATCTCTTCTGAAGCTAAATCTTGATGTGATGATGCTGAAGAACTGAGGTGCTGTGAGTTTGGCTTCAGTGTTTGCAAATCTAGTCACTGTACCCAGAGCCGTAGACCAGAGTTGGTACCTCAGATCTGTAGACAAAAAAAAAGGGAAAAGAAATGCGTGGCACAGGCATTTAAGCTGTTCAGTATGAAACTCTGCCAAGGGTCCATTTCCATTTTTTCTTAACATTGTGCTTGTGAACTCTGGGGTTTGGTGTTCTGTGGTTCTGTTTTGTGTGGTTGTTGGGGTTTTTTTTTCCTTTTCTCCCTGTGGCCTCGCTCCCCCCCCCAGATTTCAAGAGAATAGCTTAAAAATTTCTTTCTTTGAAAACATGACAGGTGTTGGTACCTGCTTTTCACATCCCTCTTCTTTTACATACAGTCATTAAGTTATGGAGTCAGCACAGAATGTGATGTTAGCAGTTGTCTGAATTACCTCCCAGTACTTAGGAGGATGATTCTCTTTTTCTTTCTCTCTTCTGGTGCTGGAGGTTCAGCCCAAACTGGTGCCTGCGTGGGGAGGGAGTGTGCAGTGGTTTATGGATCACAGGCAAGAGTCATATGCTTGTGAAGGCTGGGACAAGCAGTCTTTCATTACCAAGTATTGAAGTTGCCTCACTGAAGGTTTTAAACCACGTGAAGATGAAGAAGCTGTTGACATGACTTGCAGCACGTTTCAACTACATGGATGTTGATTGGCACTTGCTAGCTTAGAAACTCTATTATGTATTAGTCTGTATGTCAGGACTTTCTACTAAATTACTCTGGGATGGATCACTTGCCAGAATCTTGGAATAAGATTAGTAATAACTGTAATGGTGTACAAAATCTGAATGTTTCTCCTGAATAGACACTATAATGAATTTGAATATACACTGGATGTAAAAGACAGAGATGAGGAGGTTAATTTGTCACGAATATCATTTTGGTTCCCATGCTTTTGTGTCACTTTCATATCTGTGCTTTTTGACTTCATACCACAACCTTATCAAAATGGTTGGATTCCTCAGGCTGTATTCAGATAAGCTAAAGGAATGTAATGTGATAAAGCCTAAAAACCAATATAATCTTTTTTTCAAGATACTCCCTCCAAAATTCATTTAGTACAAGTGAGAAAATGTATATTGCCAACTTTTCTCAATTTTGAAAACTGTTGAAATCCTTAATAAAGCCCATTTTATTTGCATAAATAAAACTTAATATTGTCCTTGAGGCTAACCAGTTAAAGCAAGGAATCTGAATGTATTAAAATTAGTGAGAAATCTCTTGATTTTAATAGTAAGGGATTGTGTTTGGTATCACAGATTTTAAGTCTTTGTGAAGTGCATGACACTTTTGTATGTCATTGTTTCAGAAGTATATAATATGTTAATAAATTGATTATGAGAAAATAAATTATTAGAAATTTTTATGATAGTGATTTTTTTCATCATATAACCTGTACCGCTGAAGGTAAGTGCTGGTGGGAACTGGACTGTAAAAGACAAGGAAGCCAGCATATATAGCCTGCATAGCAGTCTGTATGCTTGGAGTTTACACAGGGTTCTGATTCTCCTTTGAGGGACAGTTGTGGAACAAGGGTCCCCAAATTAAAGTATAAAAGTATGGACTTTAAGTTCTGCAGATAAATAGGTTTAAATAATAATCTCATATTGTATTAATTTCCATAAGAGAATGATCTCTGCTAATTTTCTATCAATCTTTTACTGTAAAAAACATATCCCAATAAAAACAAAAGCCCAAAAGCTTTTACATTTAAAAGAAAAATCACAAACTAATTTCAAAGACTTAGGAAGCCATTTGGAATGTTACAGTTCAGATCCTGTGATAATTTTTTTCATTTTGTATTTATAATAAATTGGAACAAGCCTGTTGAGAGGACTACAGCAAAGAAAATATCTAGTGTGTGCTGTACAGGAGTAAAGAAAATACAGGGGCATGTTTGGGGAGATGAAGGCACATTTCTCCTCATTCTTCCCTTGCAGGTTGTTCCTTGGTACCTACCCAGAGTTTTCTTGGTTGCTTTTGTCTAAACAGACATCTGGGCTTTTCATTTCATCTTAATCATCTTTGGAACATCAGTAATCAGCTTTTGAACTTCAATTAAGGTTAATGCACATTGAGGGAAGCACATGAAGTGGTCTTCTGGGCCCTGTTGAGCGTATGTGCACAATGATGTGCCGGATGCACTTCTCAAGATTGGCCAAGTGTACTTTGGTAGAGTAGAAAAATGATGCCTTTTGTTAAACTCCTGTGCCTCTGTAACAGATCTGCCAAATATGATGAGTTTTTACTCTAAGTGGATCTAAACCTGTTTCTAAAATTGGTGTGCTTTATTTGGAGATTTACCTTCAGAATAGCTAATGAGTCTTTTGGACTCTGCCTTTTCTGTCAGCAGCACTTTTTACAATGTGATTATGAAAAGGAAATGAATGCAATAAATGTAACTGGAAAAATTTCAGAAGGTTAACAAAAATTTGCTGCTGTTTTGAGACCTGAAAGTTTCAAAAACATTCCCTTCCCTTAAAGAAAATACAAGGGAGGGTTTGAAAATAGTAGGCCAGTAATTAAATAAATAGGTTCTCTAGATTGCTGTAGAGCAATCAGCTCTTCCAGAGGAGAAACAGTGATGCCAGCAAAGAAGTAACCATGCTCAGTGTCAGGGAATACCTTTCTTTTATCTGTATGTATCCATGCAAGCGAGGACTGTGTGTGAATTCTGGATTATTCCTCCTGTGAGTCAAAAGCTCAGGTGTCCAGTTATCCCTTCCAGCAGAACCACTCTGTTTTTAAGAGCTGGTTTGTGTTTACTGGTCCATGGTGGACCCCAGTGATGAACCTCACTCTGTTGCTGTTAAAACCAGAACACTCACAAAGCTCCCCAGGCGCGCCACCATCCATCTGGAAATAGTGGAACAGGCAAAAATCTTGTTCTGATTCCACCTAGTTGCTAAATGGCAAGTGGGATGTGAAATACAGACCCTCTTGTCTGCAAGTGAGCGAGATGTGTGCCATCTGTCTGTCCTTTGGAAGCAGATGAACGCGTCTGAGTCCTTCAGGAGAGAGTGTGCATAAAGCCTTTCAGGTAGCTCTGAGCATCTGACATTTGTAAGTTCCTGTACAGTGGGGTAAGAATTGGGCTGACGTGACTGAAATCCTTCATGTTTGACTCACTGGTGCTTGTGGACTGGAGGAAAAAGAAAGCTCCTCTTATATCTTGTTATGATTAATCTGTCATAATGAACCAAATAATAGAACCAGTTTCTGCAGAAGAGGATGCTCTTGTTGTTTGAAATGACTCCTTTTGTTTGGAGAGTATAAACTTCAGGTTTTTTCATGCGTCATGTAATCCGCTAATACGTATCAGTGTAATTAAGCATAATAAAAAATAATTGTTTACAAGTAAACATGCTGAGAAGTGCAATATTTCTAAAGGTTGCATTGTTCCTAATGCTTTAAAAGACATCTAGAGAACCACGTTTGTGGTACATTTTCTATTTGTCTGGGGTTTTTAAAGTTTGTTCCATTAGCAACTTTTCGAGGATTTATTGGTGCTTGCAACAGTTTTAAACACATTTTCTTCATAGTTCTATTTCGATACTGAAATATATTCTTGTTATACTTATTGATGTTGATATTTCTTCTTGCTGTAAAACAAAAGTTAGTGATAACCTTGCCTAAGGAATTGTTTTTGCCATCAGCTGTCTGAGTGATATCCCTTTGTCACCTGTTTACTCATCTCTATTTTAATTTTTTTTCCTTTTGAAAGGAACAGATTATTTTAGGAAATGGAAGAGTAAAAAATCGCCTAGAAAAGTTTTGGAGAAACTGCTATGAAATGCATAAGTTTCGTATAGATTTTCTGCTTCCTGAACTGTCTTTGATGTTGATATTTATAGCAAAACACTACTGTCTGCTTGTCCTTGGTTTCTGTGAATACTTTTTTGGCAGATCTCTGTATGAGAAATGCTTTACCTGTAGTCTGAAAGGCTTCTTGCTGTGGGCTGAAAAGCACTTGTCACACCAGTACTAGGCTTACGCTGCTTGAGAGAGGGGAGGAAAAATATAGGGCATGTGTGACTCTTTTACCTTCCTGCTGGTTTCAGGAGCCTGGGGAGAGCAGGGTGATCTCAGACCACAGCAAGGTCCTCAGCCTTCAGATTTGGGTGTTCCTGCCCATCCCCTTCAGAGAGAGAGTCAGTAGGTTAGAAGGTGAGCTGTTTTAGGGATGTGGCTTCCAGCTGTTTTGGTGTTTGCCAGATCGTTTCTGTCTTCTCTTTATTCACACCGGGTGAGCCTCAGTGACACCTCTGGGCACTTCATTCACTCGGTGCCCTGGCTGCAGGCTCGAGGACCAGCAGAGCTGTTTGGGCACTGTCACACTGGGAATATTGTCATCTCAGCAGCAAGGTCTGCTTTGCTGATGGGAAGATGGGAGTTTTAGATAGAAGACCAGCTCTTTACCAGTTTGCCCTGCCCTATCCTCTGCATAGTTGAAAAACTACAAGTAATTTTGTATTTCTCCATATTCACCTTCAGGAGGAAAGTGTGGCTGCCACTTGGTTCTGGCTAATGAATGTTTTTAAAAATGTGGTGATGAATAAAACCTTAAAAGTAAAGTTTTCCAGTGGCTGAATGTTTTCCTTTATACTACATTTGTGCTTCTGTGAATTATAAAGCTAAGGGAAAGTGCTTCCTGATATTAAGGTGTTTACTTGGGTTTGTGTATTACTTAATGCAGTCTTGAATTATCATAATTTTTTTCTCCGTTATGCCCCATGTCATACTAGGGCAATATTTTCATGGTGTTATGGTCTAAATCAGAAAAAAACTTACAGAGCTGTTATTATGTTCCAGTTTCTCATCTTACCTTCAGAAATAGCTTTATAAGCTTAAGTTTCATTGCAAGGCAATGAATCACACATTCCTGTGTGCTGTGGCTCTTTTGAAAGAGGGTTTAAGACATTTTGTGCTTCATTCTTTAAAGAATGTTGTCCAGTATGCTTGAAAGGCTGGGGTCTGAGATGGGGAAGAGTCTGAATCTTCATGTCTTCTGAAGCTAAATTTGCCTTTGTATGGACACAGTGTGTGTGAGGAAAGAGACAGATTGGACTTTTACTTTTTATTGAGGGGAGTATATGGGTGCCAGTTGGAGTTTTTAGGGAGGTTTTGTTGTAATTATTTGTGGAATGAAAAAGAAGTATACAATAAAAGATTCAGCCCAGGTAATTGTTATAGCCCACTCCATTCAAAGGGCCTGACCGTAGGGGAAATCCCATATAAGTCCTCAGGAATACCCAGTTTCTAAGAGGAAATGAGACAAAGGAGATGAGTTACATTCATGGCTTGTTTCTTCCCCTTCCTAAGTATGTTCTCTTGGCTTGTCTGAGGCAGCTCTAAATTTAGAAAACGTATCAAACCCCAGCATTCTGAAGGAGCTCGCAGGCGTGTGAAGACGCCTGTGTGGAAGTGCGGTGTTGTTTCAGCAGGCGGGCAGGGCTGTGGCCGCTCGTGCTGGCAGCTGGAAGTCTGCCACTCCACTCCATTGTTCACTGCCTGTGCTGCATCGGGCGGAGGAGACAGCGACCCACACGATTGTCAGTGTCAAAAAGTAATTACTCAGTAATCTCAGCTTCCAATCTTGCCACCCGTGCACTCCCCAGTCCAAATACCTGCCAACGCCACAGTCAGTAAGGCCGCTTGATTTGTTGCACACCTTGCCATTCCGCAGTTTCCTCCTTGCTGGGACAACACCGCTCCATGAAAACCAATGGGTTAATGACAGTGAAGGAAAACAAGATGGTGTTTGCTTTCCCTGTGACTGCCTAAAGTTTTACATGACAGCTTAAACCCTCACCTGCCCAGGACACATGCCTGTCTCAGTGTTCAGACTGTGGGTGTCATGTCTCCTCCTGCTCAGGGTGTTCATCTGTTATTGAAGGTTTTTTTAGAGTAAAAAAATTATTTTCGAAGCCTGGTCTCTCTTTTTTTCCTTTTTGTTTCTTTTCTCTCTGTCCTGAAGGAAATAACCTGGTATTACCTAGATTTTACCTAGTTTGTACCTGTCAGAACTCTTCACATTTTGTCAGTCAACCATTTTCTGAAGTCCCATGCAGGTTTTCTATTTCCCAGTAGGGTTTGGTTTCTGGACAAAGCTGAAGAAAACTGTTCAGAGTAAGGAGGAGAAACATTCTTTACCTAGGTGTGTCTTCCTGAGTGATGAGTAATGGAATGGCTTGGTCCACATTCCTATTCCCTAATGCCTTTGATTGTTACAACTGCTTTACCCTTGCAAGTCAAGTGGTTTCTAGGGAGGACTCTCCCCTTGCACACAGGGCTCCCTGCACCAAAATGGAATTCTCGGACTTGCCTTCCTTCTGGCTCTTTACAAGCTTTTAACAGACTGGTTTGTTCCAGTGGTTTTGTGTGCCAAGATTTGTCAGAAACACAATTGTTTTCTGCCAAAAAAGCCTGTCTACCACCCACTATAAGAGAAAAACTCACTTGCTTCTAAGAGTTTTATTCTTTGTCATTGGAATATTGTGAAGAAAGATATCACAGGATATGCCTAAACATAACTTTGCTTTTCTGATTGAAAGTTTACCAGTGCTGTGTACGACAGTCTGATACCACCCTCGTGCCCCTAGCCCAACTGAGGAGACTGAAATGAACCTTGGGGTGTTTGGGGTGGTCTTTTGTAAATAGCAAAATTCTATGGAGCATTTAATCATCTGCTCTTTCAGCATCTGAGAGGCTGATGTTGTTTGTATTAGAGTTTGAGGGAATTGTAAATGCAGTTACATGGAGCTAATTCTGTTTCCCTATTTAATAACATTTTCTGTATGAAGTGGAAGTACACTGATTAAGTGTTTTGATATTGTTTGTTGCCTAAGCCACATCTGTGTTTAGTTCTACAGATGAAATTGAAATTATGTTGGAATTGTTTTTGGAGTATTGTTTTGTTGGAATTGAAATTATGAACATAGTTTTGGCAATTCTGCCCATTTTTAGCTAAGTAGGCAACAAAATTTGGTTTTTATTAGCATAGATTACTTCAATGGTGATATGTCCTTGCTCATGGGGAAGAAACATATACTTAGTTACGCTGTGTTTTAAACAAAATACTTGACTGGTGATCTCTAGAAACGTGGCCAGGCAGCTGCCTTGTGATGTGCCTGCAGAGTTTCTATTTAGAAGATGCTCTATGCAGTAACCATCTCAAATATGTTCCTTAGCAGTCTCTTGGATGAGGATAGGAATAAAAAAGGCATTCTGAAAAAGGACATGTTCTGATCCCACTGTGGAGGAGAACTAAAGTGTTGGTTTAGTGCTGTGCAAGACAACTGGCACAGGTATCTTAGAGGGCAAAGGAAGCTCTTCTTACTCAAAAGTGACTTTGATAATTCATGAGAGTGAACATCCTGAACCAAGTTCTGCTACTGCTTATATATCCTAGGTATATAATAGGCTGCCTGTGTAAAACCTGTAAGCCAAACACGCTTGTAATTGCTTAAAAAGCTGCAATTCCAATGTCCTTCCTTATTACTTTGTTTCAATTGAGTTGATTGTCCTTGCCCTGGTGAAAGCCCCACACCTGCCTGCCCTGCCAAGAGAGCTACTCGTGCATTCTCAGCTTTTGGGGATACTGATGCTTGTTGGAATTCACCCAGTAATGCCACTGCCCTTTCCAGGGATGCTGCTAAAACCATTCCCAGGACTTCAGAGCACCCATGGGTGCTTTTTGGTTTCACTGACCCCTGTGTATTCCTAGGCCCCACACCTGCCTGCCCTGCCAAGAGAGCTACTCGTGCATTCTCAGCTTTTGGGGATACTGATGCTTGTTGGAATTCACCCAGTAATGCCACTGCCCTTTCCAGGGATGCTGCTAAAACCATTCCCAGGACTNAGTTCTTCTTGAAGTAGTCCTTGAAGTTGAAGAGGGTGATCCTGCAGAAAGATCTGGTCCTTCTCTGGAGGCCCGGTGGTGGTTAGGGAGCTCTTGTCCTCTGGAAGTCCAGTGGGAAAAAAGCTCTGCCTTGCTGCTCCAAAACCCCAGACTTTATTCTGGTGGGAATGCTTGGGTCCTTCCCCCTGGGCGGAGCATCTCACAGTGGGATGGTGAGTCATAGGGCAAGGCCTTGATGGGCCATTAACAGGAGATAATCTGGAGCCACTTATCTTGATGGGCCCATTAACAGAAAATAGTCCAGAGGGAGGAGGCAGGG
This sequence comes from Platysteira castanea, assembly GCA_013397175.1. Taxonomy (NCBI): domain Eukaryota; kingdom Metazoa; phylum Chordata; class Aves; order Passeriformes; genus Platysteira; species Platysteira castanea. The sequence continues at coordinate 1,192,905 of VYXC01012506.1, read as the reverse complement.
AGCACCACCCCACCTGGTCTCAGCAGCTCATGAAAATGGTAAAGAATATCTTACACTATGACACCAGCTTTTCGTGTGGTGCTGCCCACAGTGAGGGCAGGGAATGGCTGTGGGGGTGGGTGAGGATTCTGCAGCCTCGCTGTTAGAACTGCTGGGCACCAAATGCACCATCCAAGCTTTGCATCAAAATCATGGCATGGAAACTGCATGGATAACTCCTGCCTGTGCTTGTTGTGTTGCATCCTTCCTTTCTGAAATGCTCAGTAAAATCAGTAAAACAAAAGTGATCTGGTACCTGTGCTTTAGGGAACAAATGGCTGGTCACACGTCTAGGGTGCTGTGTTTGAGTAAACAGGGATTGCTCCTTCATTCTCACAGGACTGTGTGGAGAAGAAGTCCTGCTGCATCAGTGATTAGTGGAAAATAAAACTGAGGTTTTGTTGGATTGGGGGTTTTTTTAGCTGTAATTGCCCATATGTTCCAATCTGAAAAATATCGAATATTTATGTGGAGATTTGGATATAATTGCTGTAATTGGTATTGAACTTACTGGAAAAAGAGGGGTAAGCACCACAAGAAGCATTCATGAGCTGCATAAAGAATCTTAAATGACTTTGTCATATTAATGCTGACATTTGAAATACTGGCCTAAGTTTGGTTTTTATTCAAAGCAGAGGTAATGTTTTAGCTGATTAAGAGATCATCCGATAGCCAAGTGCTTTGATTTTCTGTTTTTACCATCCCCTTTTTTTTCTTTTCCTTTGACTGGACTGCTTGAAAAGCAGAAAAGGAAAGGGTGCTGGTGCAACTTTCGCTTGGAAGATCTGAACAGAATGAAAAGTAGTAATAGGAATATCTTTTCATGTGGTTGTAAAAGGAAAAACTCTACACTGCTGAATAGGATGGGCTTGAATAGTTTTGGGTGTAGTTGATTTTATTGTGTGTTTATGTTGGTAAATAATAAAATACAAAAATAGTATTGTGAATCAAAAATTAAATAAGAATTTAAGAGTGTATCCATGTGTTTAAGGGTAGAAAATACAGAAATTACTGTACAATCTGAGGTAAATGGAGCAAAGAGGTAGTAGCACTGACAGAGGGCAATTTTTTCAGTATTGAGTCCCTGGATGAAGAAGAGTCTATATATTGTGATTTTTATTTTTTTTCCCCCAGTGTCAAGCCGATGTGAAGACGAAAGCCTAGCTTGAAATAATCTGACAGCCTAAATGACACAAAACAGGGCACTGCAAATGTGAACTGAGTGGTTTTATGGAGTCGTGTAGTCAGCATTCATTTGAAAGCTTTCTTTCTAAGCTATTTGTGTGTGACATTTGTCTTCATGTATATGTATAATACCACCTGCTCTGTGCCTGTGAAAACTTCAGGAGAAGAGCTTTTAAGGAATCTTAAAATGTCTTTCTGTGTGAAGCACCACTGGGCGTTTTGAACATAGATCTTCTCAATGCTGAAAATTCTTCCTCAGCAACCACATCCCCGCTTTCTCAGAATTATTTCAGAATTCTTAAGATCATTTGCAGTGTCTTTAATATGAAGATAAGTAGAACTTCAAGTATAATAATGGAATTTTCTGTTTTCATATGTGTGTTGTTCTGCAGGTTAAAGTGGGGAGGAAAAAACCAAACACAGAAGCATCATTGACTGGGTCGATTTTTCAACATGAATCGTGCTTTTAGCAGGAAGAAAGGTAAGTAATTTAGTTTATATTTCATGGAGACAAAAGTGCCCTCTCAAAATTCTTTAGAATATTAAGAATTACACAGGGAAAAACTAAATCATTGCACTAAATTATCTAGATAGAAATGAGCACCATTCTAGAAGATGTACAGAGCAAAGCATTCTTGACTGGTAGTTACAGAGCTTTCTGCATTCTAAGGCTGAAGTTGAATTTTGTATTTTTTTTATTGCAGGATGTGTGTACACACACACACACATATATATAAATACATATACATAGAATACACACGCTGTTTCCTTTTTTTGTCTGCACACACTAAAGGATGTGCTGGAGGGTTTTAGAACTTCTAAAAGCCAGTGACTTTTCTTTATATAGATTCATTGGATTCTTATTCTTGGAGAAGCTATTCTTTCAAATTGTGTTTAATATACTTGAACTATCTCATGTAGCAGGATATTTTTTAGCTGTAAAAAGCTGGTCTGGATTTGTAGCAATCTGAAATATCATGCTTTCCAAAAGTATATCAAACCACTAAATATTCAGAGTTATATATGTTGCTCTTCTGGCTTGCTTAGTCTCTTTTCATGGTCTGTTTATGATTAAACATATGTCTTTAGAAGGAGCATTAGGGATGCAGCTTTTTTTACTGACAGCTTTGTTGCTATTTCCCCTGTTTGTTTGTAAGGTAGAAAATACTCAGTAGGTCTCTTTATTTTTCATGTTTTCTTCTAAAGATCCTTAAGTGTGGCACACACTGAGGTGAAGCCCTTGCGAGTGTAAATATTTTGTTTATGTAGCAAGAATTTCTGCTTTGGTATCAGTATCAAAGCTGGACATAAAAGGGATCTGCATACATACCTTAGGCCAACAGGAGATGACAGCATCCCTGCATCCTTGTGTGTCTAGTGCATTTGTTTGTTAAAGCCACATGAATCAAGGTAAGAGAAGTAGTCCAGAACATCAGCACATGATCACAAAAGGAAGATATACTTACTCACAAAGGCTGCAAAATAGGATGAAAGCTCTTTTAATACCCCAATAGCAGGAGGAAATAAGCTTAAACCCATAGCCTGTGCTCTTCTTAAGCACTGATTTCTTTCCTCTTGGAGGTAATTGTAAATTTCTATCAACACATCTGTACCTGCCAGGTGCTTGATAGCGTTGCCAAGCTTCTTCTAGATCATTTGAGAAACCATTTCATTATTCTTTTAATTGTGGATTGATTTATCACAACTGAGAAAGAAATGTGGGGGTTGTAGATTGTTTTGTCTAGGAGACCATGTAATTATTTTTGTTTTTTTTTTTTTTCTAATGACTTCTGATAATGTTTGAAGCTCAGCCTGCCATGTTTCAGAAGCAGACCAGTTGTGTTTTATTGGATATTTTCTCGGAGTTTTGTCTTGGACCCGGAGTGCTAAAATGCTCTGTCACTATTTCTTATTGCCCTTGGCAGTTTCTGCATCTTGCCTTTATCATCAGGTTGTGCAGTTTTATCCTCCGTTTCCTGGGATCATTTGAGGGGTCTTGAATAATTTCTCTCTGTTTTTATTTCTTCTTAAGAAAATTCTTACTAATTTCATACTAAGTCCTTACCTAAATTTTTTCATGTCGTTGCATTCAAAGACATTTCCTTTGTTGTTCAGTTAGTTTTGTGTGCTTTCTCTTTACCCCAGCAAGAAAAAAAGTATAGTATAAAAGCTGTCAGGCATAATGAACTGCAATTAGTATGGATTCCTGATAATGATTCAGAACCTGAGGAGACAGAGGAATTCAATGCCATCATCAGTTTATTTTACTCATAATAACACTCGTGACATTTCCATTCTCATAACCTAGGGAAAAAACAAGTTTCATTTAAGCAATTGTCAAGAATAAGTGAAAATTACATACTTTTAATAGAAATTGAAGTTCAGAAGAACTTAACTCTATCAGTGTTCGTGTGTAATAACGGCATTTAAAAACAGGTTCAAGTGCTGAACTTCCTTTATAGTATTTGATTTTTTTCCCCCCTTGTGGAGGTGCCCCTGCATGGGATCGGCCTTGGGAGTGGAAGCATGGTCAGGTTACACGGGGTTTCCAAGCTCCCTGATGCTACTGTGTCTAAATCCTGTTCCTCATTGGTCTTTTCAAATGTAACTCCACCCAGAGAATCCTGTACTTAAGGGAGCGTTCACATGATTTGGGGAGTTGCTGTAGTCAGTCTGTGCCAGGCCCAGCCATGAGGCTGTGAGAAAATAAAGAGCATTTATGAACATCTATCAAGATTATTGTTCCTGATTCTTTCCACAGGCCAAAGCTGTTTTTCATGGAAGGTTGCAGGCTATCCCCACTGCAACACCGCCTGATCTCAGAGATGCAGTGATTTCCATTTCTTGATGGGTTGTTTGTGGGTTTCTTCTGTCCACAAGAGTGTCGGTAGTTTGAGGAGTTAAGTGTGTGACTGCTGGGGCTTCCCAAGCAGCTCTTGCTAAACCCAATCCAGTTTCCAGCTGGCTGTGCTGGTAGGGTTTGTGTGAATTACAAGGTTGCAGTGCTCTCTTACCTCGAAGCTACGAAAACGAGTCTTAAATACACAGGATTGCGAGGGGAATTTAAATAGATGTAGGTAATACTTTGATAATAGCCACAGATTTTATCTGAATTGGGCAGATTTATAGAATAAATGTTCCCTAATGTTCATTGTGATGATCAGCCTGTAGGAGTCCTTTAAAAGGATGCATATAGAGAAGGTAGTTGCTCATGCCATGGCTCCTACCTTTTTGAACTGGGCAAACTGGGGATGGGAATGGCTGGGACTGTGCTGTTCTTACTGATGAGCTCTGTTCTCATGCCATCGCCTGATTCAAGCAAAAACTTTCCTACTAAATGTTCAGGAAATTATTGAATTTACAGACACTGGTAGACAAACCAAGAAAAGAAGCACTAAAAGCAAGCTTTCTTTATTTTTTTCCCCCTTTTTCTTCTGCTGGAGGCTGGATAGCAACCTGTGCTTTCACAAAAGAATAGCAGTGAAGTATGAGTTGCTAAGACAGAAAGTGAGCTCTTTTTAAAATTAATCCTGATCCTTTACAGGCAAACTTTCCCATAGATAAGATGTGTGGCATGAGTGTTTAGGGAGAGAATCCGTTACGGGAACAGCAGCTTCGTCATAAATCAGAGCGGTGCTTTTGAGAGCACAGACCTCCACTATCAGCATTACCACTACTTCATTTTGCAGCACAATTTCTCACTACAGGTAGCATATCTGGAGCCAGTACTCGGTGTAAGTTTATTTTTGAGGTTCATGGTTTGGGCATGAAATAGCCACTTCAGCTGACAAGGTGTGCTGAGTGCTCTAGCCTTAAAAAAGTGGTACAGCCATTGCCTGTCTGACTGCCCAAGATTTAGTACAAACCAGAACTAACCTGGAGAGCTTGTATTCGCGTTGGAATTATTTTTACTTGCCTGATAGTCATTTTAGTTGAAGGCTTAGTTGATATGCTTAAATCTGAAATTGAAAAAAATCAAGCTATTCATCTTTCATCCTAATAACGACAATGAAAAATGTAAGAAAACATGAAGTTTAAACAAATTCAACTTGTTTCAGAAAGTACTTACACAGGTAATGATAAATAAATGGGATCTTTCAGCAGTCCAGACTGTGATATCATTTCACTTCTGTTACCCATGAGCTTGTATAACAGGGAAACAAACTTTAGCAACTAATATTGACAAAAAGTTTCATTTTAGGTTTAAAGCTGATATCAGCGCTTGCTATTTTAAGTTGCACGTTTTAATATGGAAAAAAAAAACATTCAAAGCAACATAGCCTCTGTCTTGACTTCAGTAGAGTTTGGTTGGACTAACACATAGGTGTGTTTTGGAGAAAATTCTCAGTTGCAGAAATACGATATGACTGTACAAACTGCACAAAAATAAACATTCTGTTTTCCATTCACTGATCAATGAGTGCAGTAAATTACATTGAAAAGATTGATTGTCCTTTTTTTTAAGGATCTCTTTCCTTCTCCCACAAAAACAAATTGATGAACAGTTTATGTTCTTGTTGTTTTGTTGTTGTGACAAAGCTTGTGAAACCATTGGTGTATCTATCACACTATTGGAAGCTTGCTTTTGTATGTGATCCAGTTTTGGGGAAGGTGTTTTGAAGAGTCCTCCTTACTTTTCATTTTCAATTTTTCTTTTAAAGTCACATGTAGTAGTATGTTCACTTTAAAATGCCGTGTTGCAAAAAGTCTGTAGTGCAGATGGAAGTCTGTTCAACTTGAAATATGTTTGCCTCTTGGTAAATTCAGTCACTCTTTTAAGTAGCTTAGGGTTATTAATGTAATTCTCCTGTAAGATCTCTCTAAATGCTATATTGTTATGTAAATTTTTCTCATTCTTAGTATATTTGTATCTAAACTGAATTACTTACTTGTTCTTAATTTAGACTTGATTTTGAAATGTGATTTATTTGCATAAACAAAATAGAAAACATTAACTATAGGGGTTTTGTTTTGCTTATTTTTTTAGTGAATGGAGTTGCCTTGCATAAATGAGTTTGGCACATTTTACTGATCCTGCATCCTTCTAATAAAAGATGCTAGTGTAAGAACTGATGCTTGTAAGTAAGCAAAAAAGAAATAGTACTTCCTGGCTTTTGCCTCATCAGAAATGTGAAAGAACGTTCTCTGTTCCTTCCAGACAGAGACATGTCTACATATGGAATGACTGTAATCCAAACCCTCTGTGAGCAAAAGATTCAAACTTTTCAAGTAAAATAGTGCTAAAAATGTAGATGTGTCTACTGAATTACAATGGCTGAAATGGGTGAGGTTGTGGAGGCTGTAGCAGTTGAATTTAGTTTTTTCTTTATTGCAACCCAGTGGTCCTCCTTCATCCCATAAAGAATGTCAGCCTTAGTTTTCTTATGACATGAAGTTCAATGTTTGCAGGAATCCAAATTTTCTGGGTTTTTTTTCCATATGATAGCAGTTAATAAGGTGGATAATTGCTGCCAATTACCAGCTCCTGAGATGTAGATGGTCTTTATAATGCTGGATAGAATATATCGAAGTAATGGCCTGTTTTAAATCATAAGTTTAGCAATAACCTTTCTGTGCAATGGCTTTTTATGGCTCTTATTTATGAAAGTATAGACAGAGGCATTTAATGAGCAGGGACTGACATATAAAAAACTGCAATCAAACGTTATAGGATGCGCTTTTATGTCAATGGACTGGCTATAATATGATCTTTATTTTTATTATAAGCATATGCTGCATTCCAGAGATGACAAATATTTTGTTTTGTATTTTTTCTCTTAATGAGCAGACAATAGGTGAAGGCCCAAAAGACTGATGGGGATAAGTGTAGTCCTAAAGTAAACACTTTCCTTCTGTCAGAGTCTATTTCACATCAGTGATATAAACAAATGGCCCATTGTGTGCTGGACTTCCACATTAAGAATAATGATAAAAAACATGAAGAAGAGATACTCACATAGTTTTAAAGGCATGTAAGTAGCTTTCCACTGTGGTCTTTAAATATCCTTGTGCTTGCACTTTGTTCTTTAGTAAAAGCATTCACCTTCCAGGGGAGAGAGAACAAAAAAACCCCAAAAAACAACAACCCAACAAACCAAAACTAGATCTATATTTCCTCCTCTGTCCCCAAACCCCCTGCCCAAAAAAAAAAAAAAAAAGCTGCTGCTTGATGTTTCTAGGATTTTTTGAATAAAATTTTTTTCAGGAGTGATGTGTGGAAGGAAAAGAGGGTGCTTTCTTGGTATAACAAATATTTCTGTATTCAGCTGGTCTCGACACAAAAATCAGTTAATAGTTTTATAATACCTCCACAAAGAGGTCATGTATTCCAGTTACCATTCTTGTCTTTCTAAACGTGGGGTCATGTGGAAAACCAGTATTCAGTGGCCAAGTCCCTTTTTTGGATTGATTTCTGACTCTGTTTTTTGAAGTATTGTTTGTACTATTGTTCTCCGTAGGCTGTGGCAGCTCCCATTCAGCAAGGAGACCTGCAGGGTTTCCACCTTCATTTGGCAAGGACCCAATGGTCTTCTCTTGGTGGGCCAGGGAAGTGCTCAGTCAGACACTTTGTGTGTGTTTGCAGACATTTGTATGCAACTGGACACATATTTATGGTAGTACATTCACCTTCCGAAAGCAGAAGGGACAGCTCCAATTGTTTAGGGAAGAAAAAGGTTCCAGTATGTCTTCAGAGGAGGCATACAAATGAGGAGTGTGCTTTGGAAACCTTATCCGAAGGATTGTTGGGTCTGTGCAGCTAAGCCTGATTTTTCTTTTTTTTCTGGTACCATGAGAATAGGAGGATAATTTCCTGTTGCTTATTTTATCTGCGATATCTTCAAAAAGGTATTGCAGAACTAATCTTATCTCTTGCCTGCTGTAAAGAATATTCCAGGCAGGTTAACAGTGATATTTACAGCAATAGCTATTTGTCACTTCTCCAAAACCTCAGGAGCTCTTTTCCAGAAGACATGCCTGCTGCTGAACCATAGGCACAAATATTGGCTTTACAATGGGAACAGCATGGAAAGAGTCTGAAACTTTTTGGTTTCTACCCTATTAAAATTTACACAGCCACAGCCTAAATGCTTGAGTTGCACAGGTACACTGTGAGATAGCTGGGTGAGTATCTAGTTAAAGGCAAAATATCTTACCCTGTGTGAAATAAATTAAGGGGTGTACCAGCCCGACCTTGATGGGAATCACAATGGCTACTTGGTTTCATAAGAATTTGTCTTATAAAGCTGTAGGAAAATTGCAGAGAACATCCAAAATAAATCACTCAGGAAAACACTGTTTTGTGAAATCAAATCCCTTTGGTACATTAAAGGATGTACTTTAAGTACATAAGCAAGAGGAAGCTACAGATATGCATATTTTAGTTGCTCTCATTGGTTGCTCAAACTCCTTTCTTCTCCTTCCAGTTTGAATTTTAAAGAAAGTTCCACTTAAACTTTTATATCACATTATTTCAGTGTTCTGGAACCAGAAAATTTAAATTCAATTTTAATTATTATTTATGCTCCTTTTCATTTGTTTTGACCTATCTACAAAATGTTCTTACTTTAACAGTAAGAAATTCTTCAAAAGCTTGCTTTTTAAACATTTTTTACAAGTTTAATTGATACTCCTCCAAATTTATTTATAGTAATACCAGAATAGTTCACGGAACTCTTACTCTACAAAAAGACTACAAAAGTCAAAGATGGAATTGGGGGTTTGATCTCTACATACATCTTAGTGAAAACTTGTGAAAATGTGATCACTTAAAATAAATTATGCTATGCCAGCAATCTCTTTTTTGACTTCAACTTGAAGCTTTCATCAAAGTCAATGTGGCTCTTTTTGTGGCTAGATGACCTATGAGGTATGGGCTAAGTAGTTCAGATTTATTTTTCTTGGGTTTTTTTCTGCTTTGGTTTAGGAAGCTGAACTTGTTTAAAATTCTTAACATCAACAAATCAAAAGTGCAAAAGCAAAGATTTCCTAATCACTGCTCAGTTGCACTAACACTTTCATCCTATTTTCCTTTGTTGTCAAAACCTAAATGTTAGCTCCCATATCTTCAAAACCTATAGTATAAAATGTGTGAATGTTACTGTTGAAGGAAATGCAAATACTAGGCTTATTTTCATTTTGTAACTATGCCAACCCAACGTTCTATGACACCATTTTGCAATTATAGCAATCAGCTGTTTAAAACCATTTACAAGGTCCTAAATATTATGAGAGAAGGACACAGGCAAAGCATTCTGCCAAGCTCACTCTGTTCTAGGGAGATACGGTTCTTTTCTTGGCAAAGAATAAATATGCTTCCAAAGAATATCTTATGGTTGGGGGAAGGGGGGGGGAATAACAAAAGTAACTATTTTTGAGCTATGTGTATTGATGGGTATTTTTGTTTCTACGTTTCTAGGGAAGGCTTTGAGTCCTAATTTCAAAAGCTTACTCCTAGTAACCTGTTAATAACTTTAATAAATTACTGCTTTTAGACACCCAGACTTTACTCAGTTGTTGCTCTAGAAGGTGGCTGGAACAAACGGTGCAGCTGAACCATGCAATAATATGGGTAGATTTGTTTGGTTGTTAATAATATTTAGATATTACATTCTGATGAAAACTCTGGTGCCAAGCATTAAGTCTCAGGCCTCAGCCTATCAGTTCAGGTGTTGCCTGCAGTGGTCCAGAAGGCAGATTCTGCCTTGCTGTCTGACCAGCATAAGGGAGGCTCTGTAAGAACCTGCCTGTTTCTGCTGCAGTGCAGAGTAAAGGAAATTATTAACAGGGTGATAGTTCTTGCACGTCCCGTTGTGAAGGTTTTCTTTCTTTATAGAAAAATAGATAATCCAGGAATAATGAAAGAGAGAGGTATTTATGTACATACACTGAAGCAAGTAAGCTGTTTGTTCCCGGGGCAGTAATACCTAGATGTAGCATGGATCTCTTGGGATGATATCTTCTTCAGGAGACTCTTATTAGTCTGGCTGTCACATAAAATACTTTTTTCATACCAAGTTTTGTAAAACAGGAAGAAAGAGACAGTTCCAAGATTTCTTCTGTTAGAAATAAAAACATCCATTGAGGTGAAAGGATTTTATCCAGTAAAGAACAAAGGCTTTAGTTTCTACCTTTTAGAAATTACTGTATTTTCACTGTGGCACTAAAAAAGAAAAAGTTAAAATCAGAGTCTTTCTCTGTTCATCATACTAAATGAATGGCCACTAGGTCTCATATACTTTGATAAACACTTTAGAAACATTAATAAATGTTACTTAATGTTAATGAATTAATAATGATAGCGGGGTTTAGGGAGACAGTTAACTAAAGCTGCACTGTGAATATTTTGTTCTACAATCTCTTTGGGCAGTAATATGCACAGAAATTAATCTCAAAGGGAGAACAATTTCTTGGCACTGCTATCACTTTCCTTTTCGGCAGATAGATGGTCAGCTGTGCTGTTATCTAACCTAGTGTCATCCTCCCCTGAGTGCAGCACAGTTGTTCGGGGTGCCTGATGAAGTCCCTGAGCGTGTCACTTCTGAGCACGTCCCTCATCCCTGCTCTCCAGGCACCGCTGAGGGCTCTGCCAGGGCTCACCCACGGGGCCCCGGCCGTGTGGGACCAACAGCTGCTGTGAAATGCAGATTGTGGAGGAACCTCCCTTTTTAATGGGATGGGGCTGGCATGATTCAGGGGGGCTAGAAAGGAGAGAAGGCTCAATTCTAAGCAGCATTAATCCTCTGCCCGTGGAAGTGCCCAGCTCCTGCCTCCACCCTTGCAATTCAGTCTGTCAGACTCTTGGGCCTTCCCGTGCTAGCTTGATGCAGCTTTCCCTTAGCAGACTGGTGTGTGCTGGCAAGGAACAGAACCTGAGAAGCTCTCACCCAAATCAAATTCCCTTAACACTGGATGGGCTGCTGTGCTGCTGCTCCAGGGGCTCTGTGTGCCTGTGCCACACACTGAGCATGCCATGCATATGCTGAGGTGTTATGGAGAGGCTCCACACGGGATTGCCAGTCCTGCTTAGTCAGGGCTGGGGTTTACCCTGTGCCCATGAAATCAGTGGTGACCCTTTTTTGCCCCTCTTGCTCCACACAGTGCAAGTGTGTTTGGCAAAAGCACCATATAGTCAGACTTGTTAGAATTTCTCGTACCGCAGTTAAGTTTAGGTTTTATGGGACTCTGAATGGTCAAACTCATAATTCCCAAAACCTCATAATTCTCAAAAACAACCCAGCACTTTTTAAAACTTTAATGTAAACTCTAAGACAACCTAGATTAAGAACTCCAGACAAGATCTAAACTATGGTTTTCACCCAGGGTAATAGCATGAGTCTTTTCACTTTCTATTACTGTTAACATTAGATGCCTGTGGTTGTCAGGTTTGGTTTTATCTGGGCTTTTGGTCCTTTCCTTAGGACCTACTGTTTTATTTAGCTGGGAACTGTCTAGAACTCTTGCTGCTATGTATCTAATAAAATAATAATATGAACTGTGATTTTCATTTTAGGGTTTCATATTTTGCTTGTTGCTTCAGAGTGAATAATTAAGCCTCAAGCTGTGAAAACTCTTTAAAAATTAAATTAGGTGAGGGATCATGCAAACCACAAGCCATATCTAGATTAGATATTTGACAATACTTCTTTTATAGGTTTTCTTTTTTCATGTTTTCCTGTTTTATTGCATGCAAAATGTCTGAAATTTGGTCTTTCTCAACTGCTGTGAAATCAAACTACTTCTAAGCAGTATTTCAAACAGCTGCTGAGTGTGGTGTAAGTCCAAAATCAGACAGTACAGTTCAAAAGGAGATGTTGGTAACAAACTACCCCATAATAGCTTGCATGGTATTTTGCACATCTTTGCTATCAGCCTGAGTTTTGCCTTGTATTGATTGAGTGTAGCATTAAGAGTTCTTTCCAAAGTGCTTCCACTCTGTAATTTACTTGCCTCTAAGAAATGGACTTCCATTATCAGTGGAAATCTTCAGTACCTGTGTCACAGTGCCTGTGGATCTACATGAGAATGCTGGATGATTTTAACCAATAGCACAAGCCTCCTGGGGTGTCTTTTGGCACCCTGCAAAGTTACTGATTTCATTTGGAGCTGAGAGCACCTGTCCATATTTCCTGATCTTCCTCCCAAGTAGGGATACCAACAGTTATGGCAACACTTGTCTAGCAGTGTTATTCTTTGCTGGAATCTCTGTAATACTACTGTTGGAGGCTGGTAGGCAACTTTATGATTTCACAGGACCATTTTAAGTAAGGCTTTGTACGTGATAATAATATTGGAAAGATTATCTGGTGCTGAATTAAGACCAGCATTTCACACTTGACTCCCAAACTAAATAACTTTTTTTTCAGATTTGATTTTGCCCTGATGGGTAGATAGGGGAAGAAACATTTACAATGAATAGTTAGTTTTGATGGTATCTGTCTAGTCACTTGTCTGCTTGTAAAATTGCTTTAGAAGCTACAGCTCTGTCTCATTTGTGCTGGTACCAGGCATAAAATGAGTGGAGAACCATTGTAATTTCCTTAAGAGGTTCAGTGCTCTATTTTTACTAGATTTTGCTTTATAAATGTGTAAGTACTGAAATACTGTAAATACTAGCCTGCTGAAGCTAGTAAACAGTGATGTGCAGGAAATGGGTAAATTAACCCTTGGCATTAGCAGTGAGAATGCACCTGGAGGAGCTGACACTGGCCCTGTGCAGGTGTTGGCTGAGCAGGCTGGGGCAGTGAGCAGTCCTCTCCTGCTGAGCAGCTGCTTGGCTGGGCTTTGAGTCCTCTCCTGGGCTGACAGGCTTTATTCCACCCATCCTAATGCACAGATTCGCAGGGATGGTTATTTTGCACTTTCGGATAACGTCAGCCTTTGATATTATGTTAAAGCAGAGATCAGGTTTCAGACGTTGAAATATTCTGGGAAATGAGTTCTTGGTTCCGGCAGTCCAATCACGAGCCACAGTTGAAAGGAAGAGCCACTTTAATCATCCTCCTGGGTGCTGCTGAATGGACAAATCATTCTTCCTTAATTAAGAAGTGATAATATCACTCTTCAGTAATGGAGCTGAACATTACTGCCATCTAGAATGAAATTTGCTTGGGGAAAAAAAATCCTCCCAGCTTTGCAGCTCTGATCCTGCTACAGGGGTGACCGGTGAATATCTTGTTTAATGGTTTTCTTGCTTCTGCATATTCTAAAATATTCGATTATTGCTTTAGTGTCAAATCAATGTCACTGCTTTTGCTCTTCAACAGTTTGAAATGAACGGAATTTTATTGTCCTTATGTGTAGTTAACAAAAACACTAGTAATTACTCTAACTGCATCTCCCCATAAAGACAAAGGGAATTGTGAATATCCAAGGGTAGAATTTTGCTTTAAGCTGTTATTCTGTTACTTAATTCAATCAAGTTCGAGATTTGTGACTTTAATTCACGTTAATTTAAACCAGGATAGTCTCAAGTTAGAAAATACTACTAAATGTTTAATATATGTAGTATAAAATATTAATTGGAGTTACAGATTCTCCCAAATGTGTGGTGATGCAAATTAGTGTTTTGAAACATTTTTGTTTTCTTAAATGCTCCCAAATGAGAAAAGTTTGAAAAATTGTTGCTAAGATTGTGATAAAAAGAAGCTTTTTCTTAACATTTGGAATTCCACCTTAAATTGTGTAGAACATTCAAAAAGGCCATTAAAATAACAGGGGAAGACATATTTGACAAATAATTACAGAATTATGTCACCATGCAGCAGGAAAAGCAAAAGAATAACACGATCTTGTAATGTGAATGTTAAAGGAGAATATGCAAATTTGTTTAGCAAATGTGTAGGAAAAATTACAGATGATCTGAGCTTATAAATCAGACCTAAAACTTGTGAATCTGATGCGCATCCTTTTTCTTTCATAAGGATTAGGGCTTTCTTCTGTCAGTTACAGCTTGGATAATTTTTTGCTTATCCTCTTAATGTCTTGATAATTCATCAGAAAAAGCACATAATTCATCAAAGTAACATCATGAGAGGCACAAGATGAATTCAGTGCTTTAAACAGCAGGATGCAGAAAATAATGATCTGAGGCAGAAGCAGCAACCAACCTCAGACCAATTAATACATTTGGGGTGAGGAGTTTTAATTCTTATGGAAAATCAAGTTGGTTAAAATAGGAAGGGTGCCCAAGAGAAAGAAGTAGGTTCTTTCATCTAAATGTTTGGGAAGGTGTGAGATATTTCCCTCCAGCATCAGTAACTACTTCAACAGTTTTTTGAGTAAGAGGAGGATTGTTAATCTTTTCCACAGAGATATTATTATACTTAAGTTAACAATTGGATAACCTATTCAGTGCTTCTTTTATTTTGCTTTTCTGTAGACAAAACATGGATGCACACTCCTGAAGCCTTATCAAAGCATTATATTCCCTATAATGCAAAGGTAAGAAAATATGAAGTTATTTTCTCTTCATACCTTTAGAAGGCAGCACATTCTATCTTGTTTTTAACTTGAAAGCTGCAGAGACATGGATTTGCCAGATGAAATAGTGAAGAAAAACTTAGTAAATGTCTGTTTTGCAGGTGAAAATGTTCTGTTTTAAATGGGCAATTGATTCTTGTTCTCAATTATGGTTTACTAGGAAGCAAACTAGTGTTCCTCCTCTGCTTGGTGCTGTTTTTTTTTAATGGATGGAGATTTTGAGTGCAAAGGAATTTAACATCAGCCTGCATGCTTACAATATTATTAAAATTAATGGCTCAAACTTCTTTTGAACAATATCAAAGGCAATGAGTAACAATCCTGTGTGCTGGCTATATTGAAATGTCACATACTCAGGAAATGTGGTAGAACAATAATGGCATTTTTGCACAGTAAAGCCAGAGCCTTACTTTGATTTTCTAATCCCAGTTACAGTGAGATAAGTATATATAAATAATGTTTTGATTTGTATATTGTGCTGTGTTGACAGGAAATGCTTAGGAATATCTTACCTAAATATCTTGGAACCTAAAGGTTCCTAAATACTTACCTAGATATCATCTTAGAAAATAGTTTTCTAAAAGGAGGAGAGAATATGCAGCCATCAGCATAACTCAGAGTACACTGAGTAATCTGCAATTACCTGCTCAAACTGAGAATATAATTCAATAAAATTCTATTGTGGGCTGTTCTGGATGAAGTTCTCTTTTGATTGGTATTTCTTAATATAAAAACCTTTCTTAAAATAGTCTTAATAAAAAATCAATATAAAAATTCCTAATATCAAAAATTTATATTTCTTAATATATATAGAAAATATTTATTTCACAGGCCAGAACTCAGGTTTCTACATGAGTGTTCCCTGCTTTTGTCTTTGCAGTTTTTTGGTGGTTTTTTTTTGCTTAGCATTGCCACCCAGTGAGCAAGTGTTTGTAGTGGAAAGTGGAGTCTCATTCTCACAGTTGCCAGGTTTTGAATGTGTTTTTATTCTGTGTGTTCTCAAACAGAATTCTTGTCCAAAGGATGTGTTACCATTTAACTGGATAGCCTTGCCAGACACCTTGGCTCTATATTACACTTTTTGAGAGGGAGGATTACTTGCTGTGGTGACTGTGCCATCTGTTTTAAGAGCAAGCTAAAGCCATGAGTTTTTTCAAAGTGCTGAACAATGTCTGTTCATTTCTGGTCTTTGAGAGAAAAAAAGAAACCTCCCTCATCTTTCATGTTTCATTGTCTTGCTTAAGAGCATATCTGGTGAGTAGGTGTCAATGCAGCTATGCAGAAAAAGAATTAGAATAAAGAAAATGGTGATAAGATGGTGGTAATTGTAGAAACAACAGCGGTATCAGCTTCTGGAGCAGAAGAAAAGGATGGAGAATTCCTGTCTAGAGGAAGTCTGCTATCAGCCTGCTTAGAAAGACTCTTGGTCCAAAATGTTTTTCCACTTTTTTAGGCTGATGGATGCCTATGTGTCCTCTCCAGTTCTGCTCCTGTTTGTTGTTTATTCCAGGACCTCCTCGGCCTTTGTGCTGGTGTGCTCTAAGATCTGTCTGAACACTTGCAGGAAACTGCAATTTTAATACCACATATGTGGGGTTTGGGGTTTTTTTAGGTGTTTTTAAAGAAAGTTAACCCAATTTTTCCTTTGAATCACAGTAGAAAATTATTATTTAGAACCATCAGTTATTTGATTCAAAGCAAGGAAAATGTTGCTCTGCTCTGTAACTGGAGTGCAAAGGGTATGGGATTCCCTACCCTGTTTTTTTATTGATACCTGGAATAAGTTTGTACAGCTTTTATGAAGTTAGCTGGCATATGCAGGCATAATATTAATAAATCTAGATGATATTTCCACCTCAGTTCTCAAGTACCATTCTCATTAAATTTTGCAGTATTTTGCACTTTAAGAGGAAAGTATGTATCTATCAGTACCGTATTTGGGGTTTGCAGGATTTTGGTTTTTAAGCGAAATGTCTCATTGATTTCATAACTTGTAACTATGTTGTGAGATAATGACTAAAAGCTTCAGAAAACCTTTATTACACAAGTATTGAACAAGACTCATTGATTTTCCCCCAGATGTTCATATTGTTCTACTTCCAGTTCTCTAACATTCAGTTCATGTATCTTCCATATTTGTTAGGAAGAAAAAACACTTGATCTGGTTTATTTCAAAAAGTAGTCCTGTGAATGAAGAATGACATGTTCAGAAAATCAAATCAGATTGATGGAAAGTAACACCAGAGATGTTATTTGTCCATGAGCAAGTGAGCTGTATTCTACTCCATAGTTTTTTGGATGCAGATTACTGTGGGTGGAAAAGTGGTTTCTGTTTTTTATAAGACACAAAAATAGTTTCTGTGACACTAATCTTCTGAGATGATCAGAATAGAGAGATCTTACTTGGAAAGATGAGATTTTGCGGATTACTAAGACAGTTTGGTGGTAAAATGCAGTTCATTAGTTGACTGTTACCTTATTAAAAAAAAAAATCCTAGCAAAGGTAACTGGAAATTAAAAGAAACCTGCAATATTGACAACTGACCTTTATTTCTACCAGTTGGAGAGGACTTTTTAGCAGAGAATTAGTAACGTCTTGTTATCTCATAGAACATACACCCTCAGGATGAATTATAGCCATAATCCTCTTTGCAAGAAAACATGAGCTGAGTTGTTTCTTCTGGAAGTAAAATCCAGGAGCCATGAGTGTCCTAAGGAAGCCCTTAAATATAAAAGTATCTTGGATCTCTCTCTTTTCCAAATTACCAACCCCTCATAATACTTGGCTATTTTAAATTTGCTGATGTTGTCATGGTTTGCACAGTGTAAACCAATGAGGATTTGGGCTTTGGGGTTTTCTGTTTGGGTGGGGGGACAGGGACAAACTGAAATTTTCCCTCTTCAGTTTTTTTTTGTTTGCTTTTGTTCTGTTACTGTCATTTTTTTGTTTGTTTAGTGTTTTTTCTTGGTTTTTTTTTTTTTTTTTCCTTTCTTATCTTACTGATGTCTTGATCTACCAGAAGGCATTGATTATAAGACTCCCCATACTTCAGCATGCTCTGGATATGAAGCCTTGGTTTACTGAAGCCAGAATTTTGACATCAGTTCGTGGTCCTATATTGTTCCTAACTGTGTCACTCCAACTGAAAGCATATTGGTCACACAATTCTTTCTTCCCAGAAAGATAATTTAGAATTTTTATAGTACAGTATCAAATATGGACTCATTTTGATGTAGTGGCATGATAGTTTTAATATCACCAGGACATAAAATTCTAAGGCAACCCCGAACTTCTCTTCTGTGGCAACTTTTTATGTAATGTTCCTTAATTAAGAAGAGGTGTTTGTATTATTTTCCACATGGTAAGGAAAATAGTTCTCTTTTGCCCTTAGGTTAATTTTCTTGATTTGAGGCCAATTTCCTTTCTGCAAAACAAAAGTGATCAAAGTGTGACTTTATAATGGAATAAGACTTCAGCCTTTAAAAAGGACTGGTTGTTTTCATCACATAACCACCCTGAGTGGTGCCTTTCTGCCAATCCAAAGCTGCCCCTGCCCCAACCAGCAATGTTTGCTGTGTCTCTGCAGTGATTGTGTCTGTAATCCCCTTTAGAGTCACTTGCTTATTTTTTGGCTTATATCAAACTTCCACATGCACAGCTTTCTGTTTTGCAGATGTGAGGTTCTGCTTTGCCAGCCTGGTGTTTATGTTGGCTGCTGGTGAGGCAGGGGTCACTGGCTGTGACCTTGCAGAAGAGCTGCTCTTTTCCATGGCAAGTGATGGCACGTTAAACCCTTGGGACGGTGTTTCACCAAGAGATGCCGTGGCTCCGTGGGCTCATCCAGCCACTGCTTCACACTCACTGTCAGAGCTTTTATACTGTCAGCTGCATATTTGATTCTTGATGGAGTAGCTTCCATTTGAAATTTTAAAGCTAAATGAACAATGTGAAAAAGGAATTAGTAATGGTCCCACTTTATGACCTTGGAGGTCTTTTCCAATCCAAATGATTCTGTGATTCTGTGATAAAAGACCTCCCTTGGCAGTTCCTAAAACTATTAGTCTTCACTGTAGGACAATAAACAATTTATTTAGATTTTCAACTATATGTAATTTCTTATTCATGTATTTTTTTATCATCGAGGAATGGCAAATAATAGTCTTCTGGACAAGGTTCCTAGGTCAAATGATGTCACTACTGTAGCAGGGCTCTAGGTGCAGTTATGCCTTTTGAATATCTGCATTTTGCTATCATTACTGTACACTATAAAAGCCAATTTTTGTAGCATAAACTGCACTTCTACTACAATTTTCTTTGCTATAGCTGTATAGCAATTCTCTTTTTCTGTCTAGCTAGCATTGAGCAGAGTGATCATGACTGTGTCATTAAAAGTAATGAAAAAATGGCGAATTGTGTTTAGCTCTCCCTCGTCAGCAGAGGTACAGGGCACACTATTAAAAAGTATGTGTAACATACGTGGTGAAGTTAGATATGGCAAGATATTTCAAACAGAACACAAAAATGTTAAAAATTACAAACTACTGCAGTAGAATAGGGCATTATGAGAAATAATGAATTTTCGTGCTTTAAATTTATTATAATTTGAATTAATAACTTAATAACAATTAACTTTCATTAGAGTACCAAAATGTCTTGCATATGATCATTATTAATTTAGTGTTTAAGCACGGGGAAAATTAGTATTGTGAAAATACCCAAATGAGATAGGAAAGCAGAAAATTGTAATTTTACAAAGGAATGTAAATTTGAACTTCTTACTTATTTCTGATACATTAAAGTCATTAAACCTGGGGTTCATTATACCAAAGATGAATAAACATGTAAATGAAATATAAAATATTTAAAGTCTGCAACAGATACTCTCAACAGACTTTGTTTGATCATTCTTACTCTCCAGAAGATGATCTTCTTCAAGAAATGAATCAAATTCATGAGCAATTCCAGTCTTTCTTCCCTAAATTCCATTTGTGTATAATAATGCAAGGCAGTTTAGTATAATAGATGATGTTTCATTTCTTTCCTTTTTCAGGAAAAGGAACCGATAGGGCATATGTGTTTCAGTGAAATATTTTTGGAAGGTTCTAGCTAAAAGAAAAAAAAAATTACAAGATTTAATTTAATTGGGGAAGTGAGATAAAAAACAGTGGTCATGATTGCCAATACTTTATAAACTCCAACTGAAGGGCAGAATGGTAGGTCTTGATCTATTGTCCAAGGGTCTCATCTTCTTTAAGGTTCTGCTTGTCATCCTTTGGGCTCTTCATAAGCTCCATTTTCCTTGAAATTTCTGAGTACTGTGTGACATAACTTCAGTTACAACTATGAAACATTTGCAATGCAAGTAAGTTATGGTGATGCCATAATGATTTTTGCTTTTTCATATACTCCTCTCATATCCCCCTTCATATACACTGTTGTGCAGCTTTTATGTATCCCAAGCGCTTTTAGCCCACATACTTGTAATTCCCTAAGTCTGATAACTAGCTTAGACCCAAGGTTCTGTTAAGCCAAGAGACTAAACATCTTGGCTACGTTGTAGTGAGGGTGTCAGAGAGCCCCAAATCCAAGGTCCTCTCCAGAACACATTCTGTAAACTAAGATAGACCCATGAAAGGGGGACATTCCTCAGTGGGGGGCTTCCCTTGAGCCTCCCATTGGGGAATCTGTGATAGATATGCTAATATGCAAGGTCTATAATTGTATAAGCAAATCATCGGGGGGTGCTTTTCCGTGCATTCTCTGGTGTGCATTCTCCAATGTGCATTCCGTGCATCGGTCCGGGTGGGGCATTCCTGCGGGGTGCTCCTGCCTGGATCTAAGGATCCTTAATAAACACTGAGGTAAAATCCCTTTTTCCCCTCTAACCGTGTTTGGCTTTTAATTCCAGGCCCAGGTAAAGGCATCAATGGAAGCTGGAGTTTCTTGGCAGGAACACAAATAGCTCACATCAATTAATGGCATTCAGCATAGGAGCTGAGAAGTAATTGGAGTCCCTCTCTCAGTAATGCAGTAAGATGTTAAAAATGTCATAAAGCAGGATGGAGACAGAGCCCCTTGTCTACACTGAAGCTGATGTGTAATCTAGCACAGCCCTAGAGTATTCCCTATCCTGAGCAGTTTCAGGTTTTCCTTGTACCCAAGCAGTTTGTTTCTCTCACATAAATTGCCATCACATCCACTTCTTTAGCACCCTGGCTGCTTAATTACAGTCTTTTTCATCATCTCTGACTTTGAGAAGTCTAATTTTCACTTCTCTCATCAAAGAAAAATTATTTTTAAACAGCTTAAGAGCTTTAGATAAATCTTTTTGGTAGAAAATTTTAGAATCAGTTATTTCACACATTGATATAATATCTAACAAATATAATCTGGATTGAAAATAAAAAAAATGCAAAATATTTAGCTCATTGTTGGACTTTGAAACACCCTGAATTTTAGGAAGAGGGAATGTCCTATGTATCCTTGAATGCTGGGGTTGTCTCTTGGCTGTGCTGTATTTGTATTAGCATTTGCTTTGGGAATTGAAATGGAAGAATCTATTGTAATAGAGGTTGGAAGGGACCTCTGGAGATGATCCAATTGATTCCCATCTGAGAAATTATTTCAAAGTCAGGTGGTACAAAACAGAGCCTTATGCAATTGAACTTTAAATGCCATTAAAGGCAGAGTTTCAGAGCCTCTCAGCAGCCAGTTCCAGGACATATTCCCTACCATCCTGGCTTTTTTTTTTCCTTATTTCTAGCTGTAATTTTCTGCAGCTTTTGACTCTCAGCCTTACACACACATGTACACCAGACTCTTCAGGCTGAACAAGGGCAGCTCCATTTCTCCTGACCATCACCTTCCCTGTCACATTCCTGACCCCTTTCAACCCCAGCTGAGGTTTGCCTTTTCTAAATTCATCCCTGCATGGGACAGGCATCCCTCCTATGTTGCCTGTCCCATGTCCCCCTTCCACACCCTCCCCTCTGTATCGGTGCCAGCTGTAGCTGGATGCTCAGTCAGCTGTTCAGGGATGCAGGAATGCTTTTGGGAATTGTGTAGTCTAGCTGATTGCTGCCTGGCCCCTGGCTTTAAGAGGAAAGGTGATGTTGGTGTCTTACTAAGAGGCTTCAACTACCATAGCAGTTGGTCTAGCAACCTTTCACATTGAAGTCAGGCTTAGTTTAAGCTTCCAAGTGTGAATGCATCTTAAGGGAAACAGTAGAACCACCAGGGCTGCAGAGCCCTAGAGTTTCCCTGCAGGGGAAATTTACCCTGCAAGGCCTAAAGAGTTTCCCTGTTGGGGAGCCCGTGCAGGGAATTGCTGAATGTTGCTGCTTACGCAGAGCTGGTCTCTTGGTGGCAGAGGGCTGTCCTCCGCATTAGGAACTAGGATTCTGGAATTTCTGGAGCCATGGGTATTGCCAGGTTCCTCACTTTGTTTAGATATGGGGAAGAATCAGGCCTAGGTGTAATTTTAAGCCTTCTGTTTTGTTTTACTTCAAGAATGGGTTATTGTTCCTCTATTTCATCTTAGAATCAGTTGCAGAAGGGCTGGAATGTGAAACTCCTGGAATTTATATGACTTCTAGATTATAGGGCACATAGTTTATATATATGTGGTAAACTTCTTTCTGACTCAAAGCTTTTTGCAACCTTTTACTACAAGATTTTATTTCCGAAGTATGTATATTTTGGTTACATTTGAAAATCCACAGCAGGGGATTCTGTGGTATTGATTTCTGTGGCGTGGAAGACTAGTGTGGATGGTAGGATTACAGAGCACGTTGGTGAACAACATGATACCCTGAGACCCAACCTGTGCCAGGTACATTCTTTAGATTATTTTTGTTGCATAAATTATTATTCCTTATGTAGATTATGATTATTAGATTATTCTCCTAAATTATGATTCTTGATGTAGAAGATCTGTTTGTTGGAATGAAGAACAGCCATGTGTTCAAGTGTTAATCCAACAAGTTCTGAAAGCAGAAGAAGATATTTGTTTTTATAGAAAAGACAAGTGGAAGTTTTTCTGTAGTAGTAAAAGCAACTCTCAACAGCAATTCTTCATAATATGGCATTTGGAGCACAGGTCCTATGAGGGGCTGCTGAGGGAGCCCCAGATGCTCCCCAGCTGTTTAGCCTGGAGAAAAGGAGGTTGAGGGAAGACCTTATTGCTCTCTACATGAACCTGTAAAGATGTTGTAGACAGGTGGGGGTTGGTGTCTTCTCTAAGGTAACAAGTGACAGTACAGGGGGAATTGGCCTCAAGTTGTGCCAGGGGAGGTTTAGGTTGGATATTAACTTTCTTCACTGAAAGGGACGTCAGGCATTGGAACAGGCTGTCCAGGGAAGTGGTGGAATCACCAGCCCTGAAAGTGTTCAAAAAACGTGCGGATGTGGCACTTTGGGACATGGTTTAGCAGTGAACGTGGCAGTGCTAGGTTAGCAGCTGCATGCAATGATCTTAGAGGCCCTTTTCAACCTAAATGATTCTGATTTAGTATGGAACACAGTATCTGAAGCCTATTTCTGAAGATACCGTGTTAACTACAAGTTCAAAAGTATGTTTTGAACAGTTGTGTCACTGGCCTTCCCTGGTAATGTCTCAAAAGAGGTGAGCAATGAGATCATTGAGACAAAAGTCTCAAATCATTAGAAGCTTTGTAACCGCTTTTGCAATGTCATTTTCCTATTCTTCAGAGAAGACTAAGCTCATATTTAAGTATTAATCTTCACTTTACTGTGATACTCAGTCACGAGTTCCTCAGCCCTGGCTAAGAGCAGGCACTCACTGACTAAGGAGCAGTAAGTGATCTGCCTGTTCAAGACAACTGAATAAGACTCAGAGGTCTGTCCAGTCAGAATTAACTAAGCAAAAAAGAGTGTACAAAGACCTTAGGGTCAACAAAGATTTACTCAACCCTCCACATCCCTCTTTGTTCCTTCTCTGTCGCTCATATTCATTCCCTTGCCTCTCCTTAAGCCTGCTTGAAGCTGCCAATTAGCCTCATTAGCATGTCCCCCGGGATTCCCTCTGCAGCTCTGTTTCCGTGAGAGCTGTCAGCTGTGGGAATGTGAGGTTTCTGTAAGAAGGCCTTTCAGCCTCTGCACTGTCAAGTATCAAGTGAGTTGCACGTCTGACACTGGAATTAATAGGCTGGAGGGTTCAAACATCTGGATTATTGTACTCGTGGGCAAGGTGGCCCACAGCTATTTATAGATTGGTTTGCTTTAAATTAAATTAGGCCTGCAGATGAATTGCTCTTTTCTATCTCCCATATTTCTTCTCAGCCTTTCTGTAAACTAGAAACAGAGCTGGTTTATAGAAAATAAGAGAATGGCACAAGATTTTCAACAGAAACTTCTACGAGGAGATACAATTTTAAAAACAAGACTACAGGAATATCTCAAACAGCCAGGCTGTTCACCATTCAGGAGAAGTTTCACATATGCTGATCTCCGTGAGGATTCATCCTCAATAAACCATCAGATAAACCACCAGCTGCAGTCTCTGACTTTATTAACTTTAATAAAATAGTAATGTACACTAGGCAGCTGTGGATCCTGGACTGCAATGAGTATTTCTCTCAGGAATGCCTGCTTCAGATTACTCTGGTTCAGAAAGTGTCAAACCAATCTTGGCCTGTTTTAAAAAGCATTTTGAACTTTGAACATGAGAATATTAGGTGTAACTTAATAAAGGAACCAGTAATTTCTGGTTTGGAACATAGCAAAGGAGAGATATTTGCATTAAGTAATTTGTAACGCTTTGTTGAAATGTTTTGCACTTTCACCAGGAATTATTATTTGCCACTAAAAGGGAGTGGTGGGATACATTGGCCCAAACTCTCATTTTTTTTCATCTGTATTTGCATAACTAATATTCTCTTCATTCTGAATATTTAAGAAAAATCAAAATAGGACAGTTCCTATTGGTTTACAAGTTGTTTTTCGATTTCTTGCTGTAGTATTACTGAAAAGAGGGAAAATGTAGGAACAAGGATGTCTGTCAAATCTTTTAAATGTGTGGAACCAAGGGCTGCATTTGAAGGAGCAGGTAACTTGAAGCATGAACTAGAAAGGTCCCAAAACCCTATCTTGTACTATTGCTGTAGCTCCCAATGCTTCTGAGTGGGAAGAAACTAGGAGGGACAGATAAGACACTCAACAATTCATGTTAATTAGAGCGAAAAGATTAGGTGGGAGGGAAGTCTTGTTTACTCATAAATACAGGTTTATTGTGGAAAAATCCATTCACATCAGGAATTTGTAGGTCTTCTTAAGTCAACATTTAGAGGCCATATCCCAACGTGCACTTTGAGGCATTGAGGGCCTGAAATTCTTAAAGGCAAACACATTCTCAAAATGAAAAAGCATTCCCCAAAATTGTATGTGCATACTTAATGTTCAAATCTTAAAAACTTTAAAATTAGGTGTGGGTTTGGGGTTGAGTTTTGGATTTTGAAGAGTGGGAAAGTTGGACCTCTTCATGTGTTTTTTTTTTTATCTTCAAAATATGCTGAAGCACTCTGAGTGTGTGCTGTGTAACAGAGCACTCTGTTAATTTTGTACTGGTTATAGCTTTTTATTTGTTAGTGTTTACTGTTTGATGTGTAGGAGGAAGAATAGGGTCGATGTTTTATATTGATTTTCATCAGTTACACTCAGAGGTACTAACTGAAACTGTGCTGTGCATTTCCAAGGGGTTACTGCAATTTATCACAGTTCATTAGATCATAAATTCTTTGAAGCTAAGGGCTATCTTTTTGATGTTTGTACAGCCTCTAGAATAATGAGAGAGAGGCTGAAGGTGCTACTCTGATGCAAATAGTCATAGATCAAAGCTCAGAAAAAGTAGGCAACAGAACACCTTGGACTTCTCTCATGAGCTTTCTTCTCAGTTGGGGTAATTAAATGATAATGCAGATAAGAAATGTGTGACTTATTATCCTCATCTTAAAGATAAGAAACTGAGGTAATACTGAAGGTTTTCTACATATCTGCCCCAAATCTCTTTTCTCAAATCAGATCCCAAATTCTGAACTCTGCTTTCATGCTTTGAGCTCAAGATTAAATGTCTTCTCAATACCTGCTCTCTTAGTGAGAAGGATTACGTTGCTATTTAGGGAAGACTCCAAATCCTTAAATGAAGGATTTTAAAGTAGAGTTTCCTGATTCTATGTTCACCTAATGATATGAGTATCACTATAATGATCTAGACTAGATTAATTTTTGCCACTTCAGCACCAGATTGAGGTCTTTTATTGAAAGACATAATATTTTTTATGAAGTAAGAAGTGAAAGCCAATTTTTTTGTTGGATTAATTGCCATTGTAAAATAATTTACAGATTACTTTCCATCTCAGTTATGTACTCTTAAACAGTTCATCCAAGATGTCCATCTCTATGCTTGTGGATCTAAGATCATGATAATGGTGGTTTCACTTCATATCTGATCTTGTCAGGTCAAAATAGTTGCTGTGAAATATTTTTGTCTTTTGCTAAAATAATCAGTCTAATATGAAAATTCAGTTATCTAATTGATACTGTTAAGCAGGAAGAATATTTTCTGTGTTTAAGTAGTGTTCTGCACATTTGTTAAATGATAACATAAAGAGACAGTTCTTTCTGTTCCAAATATTTTTTTAAAATAAATGACTCTCATCCCAACCAGATTTTGAAAGCACTGTTGTTGATATTCTTCAAGTGCCTGAAGGCCAGGTGTTGAATTGTGGTGATCCCATCTGTTTTATAGCTGTCTTTCATGACAGATAATCTGTAAAAAAGAGAGTTTCTTCTAAAAAAACATATTAACAAGTGAGAATATAGACAGACTCATGAAACAGAAATCATCACAGAGAAGACACTTCCAGTTCCCTGGAGGAAATGTGAAAGATCCGGTACAGCTACACCCATCTAAGAAGTGCTTTTCTTGTTGAGGCCCATTGCCTGAGTAGTACTTGCTTCCAGAATCTGTGATGGAATCGAAGAGGGGAGATTCAGAGTAGGGTTTGAGTTCTGTGCAGCAGGACATGCACAGACAGTGAGGCAGAGGTGTGTTAAGGGTACACTCCCAGCCTTTGAAAGAGAGATTTCCAACATGTTTGTGCTTTCCCTTAAAAATCTTGAATGCAATTCCCAAAAATCCTTGAATGGCTTCTCTTGTGCTGTGGTCCTGAACCCGTAGTAGAGGAAAACGCTTTATCAGTTCACCTCCCAGCTGTGCTGTCTTGTTGCTATTGCCCCTTTTCAGTCCAAGTAACCAAAGCACCCAGAACCAGTGCAGGTTGCCATGTCCTTTTTCTTTTATTCCAAGGTACCCACTTAAAGATATTTTGTCAGAACTTCAAACATGATGCAGTTGTAAGGGCACAGTGACTGCCTCTGCTTTGTCCCCTGTGTTTTTATCTGCTCCATGGTCCTTCTCTCTCTGCAGAATTAGTTCCTTCCACAAGGAACTAATTTGATTTTGACTTGGCTATCCCAGTCAAATATTCTCTGAAAATTTCTGAGGGTATTCTGTGAATATAACAACTCAGAAAGACATCTATGTGTGTCATTCGTATAAAATTACAACACATTTAAAGAAGTAGATGGAGCTTGGGAAGTAGTTTCTAGGAGCAAAGAAAAAAATTCCTTTCTAGTTGAACACAGACATTTTCTTGTCCACTTTTATCAAAATGCTGGTATTAATTTCTGTGAATATTGCATTTAATTTAGCATATTCTTGTAGGTTATCCATGTGATTGTGGATTACACCTTGCATACTGACTCAACATATTTTCCCACTGAAGTTACTTCACTAATAAAACATTAAGCTTATTCTTTCTTTACTAATTAAATGGTTCTCAGTATAGGAAATCTATGGTTTAGGGAAAAAAAAAACAACCAACCAAAGGAAAAACAACAACAAAGGTGTTTCACACTTCATGTTCCTGTCCTTTAATACTCCTCAGCACCTGTATCTGTCCTGTAGTGTCTATTATCTTGCCTATAGAATGTACATATACTATAATACTAGAATTTGAAGAGCAGATGATCTTCTTTGGTGATGATAGATTAAAAAAAAATAAATTGAGACTATGTTCAAAATTTGGTTTCCTTGAAAAGCCTACCAAAATTTATACTATATTTCCAAGCTGCTAAAGCACTAGCTGCACACATGGCTCTTTCTTCAGAATAGCTCATTTCTGGTGTGCTGCTTGTCCTCTGTTTGACAGCACATCGATTCTCTGAATCAAGAATTAAATCAGGAGTCATTTATTCCAATTATGGTGCAGTAAGCCTTGCAGTATTAAAAGTCCTGATTCAGAAGCAATGCAGTGTCCTTAAAATAGGCAATTTCTTATTTCGCATTAAACTGGAAAAGGTCTTTAATAAACTGAGAGTCGTGGACAATAGTTATTTGTTCCTATTACTGAGGCTATTTGTGTTGGAATGAGGATTTTGTTCCTCACTGTGACTTCTGTTTTTTGTCCCACAGGGAATTCCTGTTTCTGTGTTTATAATGTCATTGCATGTTGCCATGGCAAAAATGTGATAGCACAAGTTCTGTATTATGTTAGTCAAGGACAAGGGAGGTAGAAATTAGATCAAAATAAACTTTAACCACAAAATGGGAAATGTCTGTGGAATTTCATCTCTGCTTTTATAAGATATTTTAGTGTTTTCCAGTACAAAAGAATAACTTCAATACTTTTTAATTATATTTATTAACATATATCTACACTATAAATGTGTGTAAATCCATCACAATTTCTTCCAGAACCCGTAGAATTTATTTGCATTGAGCAGAAGGCAGCGGTAATAATTTCGTGTCCAACTTCAGTTGCTACAAGCTAAATGCTCAGAATTGCACAATCCCACCTTGAACTGGCACATGGAAACTCCTGGCTGGTCTTCGACATGTTGTTGTGAAAGAAAGAATCTGAAGCCTGTGCTCAGAGCCCTTCCTAACGATGAGCTCATCTGGGAAACATCCCTTGGAAGGAGCAGCCGCTCTGTGTGGCGTCATGGCCTCTTTGCTCCCCTGGTTCAGAGGTGCACCCCAGAAGTTCTGAGTGCATCAAAATGCTCCCAGTTTTAGACAGCTTCACCTTATTGGTAGAACAAAGTGGTTTTGCCAGTTTTCTGAATTAAGGTAGCTTTTGTTATCATGTACTTGACAGCGTATCTTGGTTCTTCATGAGGGCTTTTTGCTGTCTCAGTTCAGTTTTCACTCTTCTTGGGGAGTTTTTGTTTGATAGGTCTAATATTTCTAACAGCAAAAAAAGTCAGCAGGACAGATGGGGCTTAACAGAGTTCGAGCTTCAGCTTGCTATGTTTTGTAAAAAAAGTGAGATAGTTGCAGAATGCTAATACAGAGCTGAGTAGTAGGTGCTGCATTCAGGGGAACAGTGGGGTTATGAAAACCAGGGTGTTAATTCAGCAGGGCCAAATAGTCAGACTAGGACAGCAGCTCTGGATGACTTATGCTGGGTGTTCACGTTGCTGAGAGAATACCAGCACTTGGGATCTTCATCTTGCTGCTCCTGTAATTGTAGCATTTTACTGGAGAGGTGTGTGTTTGCTGAGGGGCCAGTGGATGTGGAAATCTGTCCTTCCCATAGGGCAGTGCTGAAGGTGATCTTTAACCTCAGCTTGGGTAGAGCAGTAGGTTTACACAAGCAGTACCAATTCAATGTTTTCTCCTACAGCAGTGCAGGGAAGCTCCTACTGAATGGCCAGGGTTGCTGAGTGGCATCTGCAGAGGCTGAGGGGGAAGTGAAGCAAAGGGGCCTCTGTGTTCTGGAGTTTCTAACACTGCATTTCACATCTGTACAAAGAATGTGGGAGTTGTTGCAATTTTGTCTTATGTTTAAGGTAAATTAAATCACTACACTGGCATCTGGTTCATGAAAACAAAAAGAAAAAAGCAGCAAATGATATCAAATTTGTTACATTAAGATATCTGAAAATATCTAGGACTTAGTGAAAAATAGTGGCTTAGTACATTTAAGGGCCTAGTTTGACTTCACAATTTTCATGAAGAAATGATGCTTGAGTTAAATCCAGTTGCTGTGGTGCAGAACTAAGTCTGTCTAATTATGGACTTGTAAAGCTGAAAAATCTGTCCACTCTCTTATTATTTAGTTCTGAAGCTGAAAATTTCATGTATAAAATAGTGAATATGAATTATTTTTAGGTGGCTTTCTTCAGTGAAGGTAAATTAAACATTTTTTTACTGGAAACAATCCAGTCTGGAATATAAATTTTCTAAATTGAGGCAATCAAGCAGTGGGGTGTGTCTTCAGAGAGTATCAGAGGTTTTTCACATTTGAATATCCTTTCTAAAGGAAGTGTCAGGTTTGAGAATTAGGTCTGTTTGTCCTATCTTGATACAGAATGGTTCTTTTGCACGCCTTCACTGAATATTGGTTCAGCAATGAAAATCCTTACAGAGCTAAAGATGTGCTGCATTTTAAGACTGACCAGTCAGTTTAGAGCTGCCAGTTCTTGATTCTTGGGGGTCACAAACTAAATGGAGTCTAAACTAATATGAGAGTAACAACAGAGGGTTGCAGGAGCCAGCAAGGATGTTATTGAGCATCTGTAGTGGGATGGCTCAATCATTTTCCATGCAAGTCAGAAGTAATTCAGGCCACATATAGGGTCAAGCCAGATCACATTAGTCAGCACTACGCTCATTTGATGGATTTTCTCCTGTTAGTTATCCTTAAACTTTCAGGCAGTATCCAGATATGCCACAGGAGGCTCTGCAGAGTTGATGAGTAGTGGCAGAGAAAGACAGTGATTTGATGCCATTCTTTGGTGTTAAGTGTCAATAGTTTGTGAATTGAAGCTAAAGAGCTGTAATAACCTGTGGATGGTGCCTTTGGGTTAGTCCCAAAGATCTTCTGCTGCAGTAAAAGGATCTGACAGTTTCTCCTACCAAAAGAAATTAATCGGTTCACATATGTAAAAAGCCAAAACTGGAAACACAGAGTACATCCAAATTTAAGCACAATAGATAAATTTTGGAAATGTGTCATTCTATAATTTACTCCTTCATTTTGTGCCACCTCTGAGCACAGGATTCTTGCATGTGAAGGCTAAAGCACACTGTAGCACACATGAGGAAAGAATGCTGTCAAAAGAACTTGTGTGACCCGGTCTCAGCCAGGGAATATGTGATGAGAAATTGTTCTCCAGTGATGAATTTGCTCTCACTGCCATTTTCTCCTGCCCTGGTTTATTACATGCCAAATGTTATCCTTGATTTTATTTATCAGCTATAAGAAGTACACCTGTGATTAAAAGGAAAACAGGCCTTCAGCATGATATACTACTAGTATAGCACCACTGTCATTTGTGCATGGGCAAAATGTTCCCTTTTTAAGCCCTTTCCCCATACATCAAAGTTTTTTTAAGAATTTTCTAAAAGTTACTTTAGCTTGCTGGCCTTTTTTGCTCCAGTCTGGAATATCCCCAAGACATATCCTCTTGCTGCTGCCTCCTCACTCAGAGCAGGAGTGGAGGGTCAGCTCCAGCTAACAAGTGTGCCGAGCAGAGCCAGGGGAATGCTCTTGCCTGGTCAGTGCTTGAGGTGGGAGTCAGTCTGGGGGTGCTGTGCTGTTCTCAGCCTGTGCCTGCAGCCTGGGTAGCTGCAGGGTGGCTGATGCTGGTGTGTGCAGTGGGAGCTCAGGGCACACCCCCAGCACGCCCCAGCTCCTCTCTAATCTTCAGGTTCAGTCTGGCAGCTCTTCAGGGCATGGCTCAGTTTGAGACGTGCTTCTGAAGTGCTGGGGAGATTGATGGACTGAGGAAATGCTGGATGTTCTCTTTTATAACTGGTGTTTTCTGTAGTGACAGTCTTGACAAGGTACACGTGTTACCTTTTCTACTCTTTCTGTATTCCAGCCTGCTCTTATCTCCCTTGTGCTGGTCCTAGCTGTATTAGCATTGTTTTATCTTTAGAGTTAGATGATTTAATGCAGAGCACAGCTTTGATAGCTGTGTTGCAATCTGATTTGATTTTTGATTTTATCCTTGTTGATAGCCCCCTTAGTATGTGACCACACTGATCTTCTCCACTTCTCTGGAGAAGATTTAAGTTTTCATTATTTACCAAGTGTGTCCTAAAGTCTTCTGACATTCTGCTTTACTAACAAGCTGGTTTTGGTAATACAAATGTATAATCCTATTGCATTTTCCTTTTTCTGTGCCACTTTCCCTTCTGGCTGCAGGGGAACTTGAGGAGGAATGTGATCTGGTGCAATTATTCCATTCTTTAGCCTTTAGAGTTGCACCAAGCTGGATTCAGCTCCCTTGGACCACACATCAGATTTCCTCCAGTAGGCAGCTGTATAGTTGCTCTTCTTACCATATCTGAACATGGGTTAGGGAAGAGATCTAGGCAGGATTAGGGCTGCCATATGTCCTCAGTTTGTCAGGTATCTTTGCAAGAATACTTCTAGGTATTCCTGTTCCCAGACATTTGGGCAGAAGCCACATCCAGGTGAGGTGCACTACGCCAGGGAAATGTCTGTTGTCTGTCTATGAACTGCTCAAAGATAGGTTGAGCTTTAGTTAT
This sequence comes from Platysteira castanea, assembly GCA_013397175.1. Lineage (NCBI taxonomy): Eukaryota > Metazoa > Chordata > Aves > Passeriformes > Platysteira > Platysteira castanea. The sequence goes on along the minus strand of VYXC01012506.1, from coordinate 1,160,620 downwards.
CAAATAATGTTCTTTGTTATTTATTAATAGATCCACACTGAAAGACTGAAATGACTGCTTGTACATTTGATGGTGGAGAGCTCTTAATTACTGCACTTGTAGAGAATAGAAGAAAGTACAAATTAAACCAGTGGAGCTTTTTGAACCTAATTATTTTACAATCCTTTCTCTATGGCTTTTTTTTCCTCCCCAAACATTTCGATAACTTATTAAATTGATTTTTCTTTCTTCATATCTTAATTACTCTACATATTTTCTGTTGGTGGATGAAATACCTGGGAATATTTGATTTCCATTAGATGACCCTTTTTTTTTTTTTTAATGTTTTTAATTGTGCATTCATCTTCCTTTTTTGCCAATAATACTTGAACGCTCCCTCAAAAAATGCCTAGAATTTTTTTCCTGTGTGAGGGCCACCATTTGTGCGGAACATTAGATGTCAGACAAGCAGGGGATATTCAAGGAATGTGCTGATGTCTGTGCCGCTGTGCTGCCTCATACTCGCTGCCTCATACTCCCATGTGTGAGCTGGATTTCTGCTCTCACTTGAGTGGCAATCATGCCTGAGAGCTGTTTTTAAGGTGGCACTAAGAAAGTGCTCCCCAAAGGGGAAAAATCCAAACATTTAAGTGCTCTGGCAAAAGCATGTATTTGTAGAGAACCAAGGAAGCAGCTGCAGGTGAGGAAGTGGACTGTGGGAGGGGGAAAGAGAAGGAACCCAAAATGCAAAGTGTTGTTTGTTTTATGGTCCATGCTGTCCTTCTGCTGTTTGAGTGATGGAGAAGGCTCACGCCTGCAAGGCTGGGCGAAAACTCTGCCTGGGCTTATGCAGTGTTAACAGCTTAGACATTTGTTCAAAACTGGTTCCAGTTCTCTTTCACTCTTGTTTTATACACCGTTGTTCTGGTGCTATCACAATGTGGATACATTTGTCTTCCTTTCATCAGTAAATCAGCATCCCTGTAGAATGGAGGAGGAAGAAGGAGCTAATTTGTCAGAAGCTGGCAGCAGGTATCCAGTAATTTTGCATTGCTTTTTTCTTTCTTTGTTGTATGAGTTTGGTAAGTACTGTTTTCATATAATTGCATTTAAGTCTGTGTAAAAGAGAACCTTTAATGTTCAGGGATTTCAGAGTAAAAGAGAAATGTGGCACTGTGAAAGACTGGGGTTTTTTTAAGATTGAAATGTGATGACAAAGGAAAGCAGATGTTGTTTTATTATTAAAATATCCTACACTGCTCTCTACTGGAAGAGTTGAAGTCTACATTAAATATTCAGAAGTGCTCCTAAAACTATTTCTTAATCAAGAGTCAAGTTTATTAATTATTTTTTTATCTGGTAAAGCTAACTTTTCCTAAGCATGGATAGAGGGCTTTTTTCCCTCCCTAAGCTTTGAAGAAAAGCACCTGGATATACTTTGCATGTAAAGCCAGTAAAATGTTGAGGGTCAAAATCTAAGCTGCCAGGGGAAGAATTACTGGAGAGTTTCCTGCTAATGTCAAGGAAAAAAGTGAACTGCTAACCTTAACAAGTCACCTGGCCTTACTAAGACCTGTTGGGCAGATCAGAACAGCAGCAGACTCATCAGAACTGTAAGAGATTCTGGATGCCTGAAGTTCTCTTATGTTTGAATTGACTTTTAATTAAGCCAGAAAAGTAAAAAATTATTTACCTTTTCTTCTAATAGTTTCTCCAGCCAAAGTACAGCCCTAAAAGCAGTTCTAATAATTTCACAATGGAATTAGACCAAAAAACATGTCTTGTTCATGTTAATGTATAGGTAAATTTCACCTACACTCTGAAAAGCATATTCCCCAGAGAGGGTCTGTCTGAGTGCTTGTTCTGTAAGAGCCCTCCTGGCCATTACAGGGCTGAATTTTCTCTCAGTTGCTGTCAGTGATAAAACCTCTGTTGATTTAATATGTTGAAACAGTGTCTGTTAATTCTTTGCAGCTGCATTATCTTGAGGATCTTTGCATGTGGAGTGAACACATCTGGTTGTCTGCTAATATTAGATTTTAAACAGTTTGATCTGAGGTGTTTATCTTGTATATGGCTCACCAACAGCTCGCTTTCTTAATGGCAAGCATCACTGTACATTAAAGAAATGTTTAAATGGTTCTGACTGGTAAGATCTGTTGGCCTCATAAGAGTTATTTCTGATTGCAGACAGCTGCAAGTGAAATGAGAATTAGTAATATATTAGAAAAATACCCTTTCGTCAATTTTGGAGGGAATATGTTTGGAAGAGTGGCAGACTGCAGTGAAGAATGTGTGGTAAAGAAAATTGCTTTAGCTTGCTTTACGTTATACAAAATATTAAATGTCATCTTCCAACTTCTTAAGGTATCCAATGAAAATTCAGTATGATCATGATGAACTTACTCCTAATACTAAGCAACACATTAATATTTGAGTCTAGTGGCATGCCTAAATTATGTATCGTGTCTGTTTGACTTGGCTTATTATGTGTGGAGTACACCAACCTCAAGAATAATCTTTTTGCTAGTTGCAGACAGTAAATAGATGTAGCAGTCATATGTAAACATTTTTCAGCTGCATTATGTGTTTGAGCACATTACGTATGTAAAGAACACTTAAGCATTTAATGGATTTATTAGTTTGCATTTAGGATTAATAGTGAGTGATCCAAGGGGAAACAGTTATTTTCTGTTTCTCTCTTCTGCAGTGAAGTGTAGGAGCTGTGTTCGCTTGACTCACAGGAACCACTTAGGTTTCATGTGCTGGTTGTTCTGCATCAGTCGGGTTGCAGAAGGGAACCTCAAATGCTGAAAACAAACACTGAGTTGCCAAGCTGCCATCTAAAACTCTGGATCAGTATTGGTCCCTAAAGGAGCTTGAAAAGGGAAGTTTCATATTTACCCCTTTTGCTTTGAAATTTTTGTTGCAGAAACTCTTCCATGATGAATACTTGTGTTATTCATGCCACAGGTGGACCAAATTCCTGATGTAACAAACACTTGTTCTCTGTGTTTGTGTGAGATTTGGTGAGAAAAATGTGCTGAAAAGACTGTAATGGAAGGGCCACCTTTCCATTTCATGAGGGTGGTGAGTTAGTTGTTAGTGGCTTCCCTTAGAAGTCCCAGTGGCAGCGTGCCCGCTGTGCCAGGGATTGTCCAAACGTCACAGTGACCTCGGCAGCTGAAGCCCCAGCTCTGCAAATACATCTGTTTGCTTAGCTTAACTATCATGAGTTATACCACAGTAATTGGTACCTAATACTAAACAGAAAATGATCATAGATGACATGGAAAAGGTGCAGAGCAGATGAAAAAGCAAGCAATAAAAAGCCTCTAGTTAAAATATTAGCTGTTTGTTAAACCTGTATTGCATAGTCATTCTTTTGTTGCAATTAGAAAATAACCTGTCTTGGTTTGAAATTCTGTCCATATTTCTCTCCAAACAGAACAGTCCAATTTATATAAATATTCAGACTATCTCTTCTTAATTGCTGGTTTTCTTATTGTTACTCTTACCAAGAAATAAAGAAGGGAGGTCGAGCATGAAATGTGTATGCATGAAATGTGTAAGCAACTTGAACATGGCTGAATAAAAAAAAGTACAATTGCAATTAAAAGAGATAGAAATAGGTACAAACAGTGCAATCCATGGTATGGCCTTGTAATTTTTGTTTGGTATTAGCACTTAAGCTACAAATCTTCTTTGTATATCTGGATTAAACATGTCTTGCTATATTTTCCTTTGCTTAATAATTTAATATGCACAAGCTTGAATTCCACATCCAGTTTGAAACTGCTGAGAGTAATAGAAATTTCAGTGATGATCCTTAATGTCAAAACCAACACTCATCTGGAAGAGAGTGACTTATGGAATTCTGGTGGGTTATGTTCTGTAAATGCTGATATAAGGCTCATGGTGTTTCTATATTCTCTGAGTCTTGATTGTTTACTTCTTTCATAACTTATTGAGCAAACACAATTAGTTTTTCTTCAGGTTTTGTCAGTCTTTTAAACTGCTTTTAGCAGTTTATCTTTCTGTTTAGAAGTCTACCTCTCCCTCCCCTCCATGATCATAAATGGTAATTTCTGGTTTGGGGAACATTACCATAAGCCTCAAAATTCAGTGACATCTAACAGATTCCCCAGCTGTGGCAGAAGCTTAATTTGATGCTTACATTTTCTGAGGCAGTAATGTGAATTAGCATGAGGTACAAGCCCCTGAGAAAGCTGTATTTGTGGAAGGTACTGTTCGTGAAAAGATTGGTCTGCTGCTGGGGTTTACTGAGTACAGCAAATTCATCCTTCCTGGACTGTGAGGTAGAGGAGAGAGCTGGGAGGGGAGTTATGGGGAAATGACTCTATTTCTTTCTCAGCTCTATCACAGTTCGGTCATTTGGATGGAAGTAAGTAAATAAAAAATGTAGGGCAGCCCTGTGCCCTTCTGGAGAAGTAGCTGCAGCGAGGCAGCATAACCTGGGGCATCTCTTTGTGTGTGTGACCCAGTTCCACACGAGGCCTGGCCCTAAATCTGTATCAAGAAGCACTGGGCTGCTTACACTGACACCGGTACTGCCAGTTTGAAAACAACACAGATATTAGCAAACAGCCACGGATGGAGCCTCTGTCTCAGCTGGCAGCTTCTCCATGGGCAGCAGTGACCTGTGCTCTGCTCACTGTGCCTTGTGCACACCTGCAGCTGCTGTTTCCTGTGTTTATGCAGGATTCCTGCTCTGTGTATCACTTGCATTGACCTGCTCACAAACTGACAGCAATTATACTTCTGCCTCTTGTGTTCTGCCAGGTGTGGTGGATTTCAGTGTGCTTGTGTGCAGGTACCTGCTAATGTTGGTGTTCCAACCTTCCTCTTAGACTCTCATCTGACCTTACCCATTGGTTTGGGGTTTTTTTGCTCACATGTATTCACTCACCTTTCCCTTTCTGTCTCTGCCATGTGCAGTATCCATAATGTCCAAGAAACCTTCTTCCTCCTCTATATGCATTTTGTGCAGCTATCACTTTTCCAGGCAAGATCACCCCCTTGGTCTAAAGTCATTGGAGACGTTGCGTGAAAGACATCAAATCAATAGCAGAGCCTTCTGCTTTGTTGTTCCAAAGCCTTGGTCTCCTGACTGGAGAATTGGACTAGTAGGGAATGTTGACAGCAGATGTGCGGGTGTTTTGATTTACACACTGCTGTATGCAAGGTGGCACATCATCTTTCAGAGGCAGTAGCAAATGTCTAAAGAGGCTTCATTATTGGTGGAGCTCCACAGTTTCTTTGCAGGAGTACCTTGAGCACACTGACTACACTAAACATGTTTGGAAGGTTTAATTGAACTAAAAACTTCAGAGTTACTCTGTTGAAGTTGTCTGTATCTTGGCAAATTTAAATTCCTTTTGAAACAGCTAGGACTTAAAAATTGTACATGCCCCCTGTATGTCATGGTAGACAGAAAATTGTGCTTTGGGGCAAAAGGGAGGTTGTTTTTTTCCTAGCCTTATTTTAGCATGTACATGTACATGGTGTGACTTAAGTGTACTTTAATGTGAAAATTGGGCAATTGAAAATGAATTAGTGTATTACACAGATGGGTTTCAGGCAGAATTATCATACCTTTTGTAACAGTAGAGTAGAAGGCAAGTATGATTGCACAGAACATAAAAGCATTTCAGTGTACAAATAAAGAAATTATAAGGTCCCTTTGCAATATTATGCTTTAGATATGAAAAGACATGTTTGGTTTTCATTAAAACCTTACTTGGTAAAAATATGAACTGTAAGAGAAACTACTTGAACATGACTCTTGTTTTATGTAAGCTGGAGCCTGGTTCCTGCAAATCCATAAAATTACTATACCAAGCAGCTCTGAGAGGAAAATTAGTTCTTTTAATTTATCTTACATATTGTATGAATGTCGTAGTGGCATAGTCCAAATGCTTGGATCATGTTGACCCATGGGAATTATCATCCACCCATATTTTGTACGCATTTTTTCATTATTTTCTAAAAAGAGTTATTACCAAAGTGGTAATTTCCCTGTAGAAAAAAAGGTACTTTAACCTCTAATTTACAGATTTTTATAGGATGTTTTTTTGAAGTCGATTTTGATAATACTAATATTAGTTTAGAATTTAATTCTTGTTATTTTCTTGATTAGAAATAGCTGTGTGAAGGTTTTAGTATTTATCAACTACTGAAACAATTGCCTTTCCAAAATGCTGTTTGGAAATAATTGGAAAATAAGATTACTCGAGTTGATTAGGCCTTTAAATGCATAACTTACTGCTCACAAATTACAATCTTTTCAGTTTCTTGGCAGTACAGAAGTGGAGCAGCCCAAAGGCACAGAAGTTGTAAGAGATGCTGTTAGGAAATTAAAGGTAAGAATTTTTAATGAAATATAAATGGAATGCACTATTAACCTCTTTTCACAACTAAGACACTTTGTAAGTTTTCTAGGTGCTTTCATTGGCTCTAGAAGCAGCTGTTTTTACTAATCTCTTTAGTGTGTAGGTTCTTCCTTATGATGTCTGTATGGTCAGGAGTTCTGCTGTGTACAGTATTTAGTTGTCTTACAGATTATGCAGTTATTCACAAATATTTATAAAGCTGATGTACTTCAATGGGTAATACTTGTTCTCTGGGCTTGTTTTGGGCTTCATTAATGCAAACTGAGAGAGCAAGAATTTGTTTTAGCTGCCATCCCCACCTATGGCTGAGGAAATCAGACTTTTACAATTTCTTCTTGGTTACATGTGCTTGGGCACCAAGAGACTTGGCAGACAACTAAAAATATCCGAGTGCAATGACTTGTTGAGGGTTGATTTCAGTTAACGTGGCTTTGACTTGATTGCTGAGTGAGAGCTGGTGAGCTCAGAGCTCTTCAGACACTGAGCTGGGGTAGGGAATGCTCATTGTGCTGGTCCACTCCACTGCCTGGTTCCTGTGGAACTGCACTGCTTCACACTTAGCTGCTTTGAGCTATTGGCCCTTTAGTTTACTTAGATGTAGAAATCTTTCTCCCTACTACTGCATTTTCCATAACTTTTTTGCAGGCTTTTCATTATTCGTTTAAACAAGTTCCTTGGACATGGGCAGAAAACATGGGGAATCAATATAGAAAAAAGTTTATTTTGTTATTACCATACTAAAAAAAATGCAGAAAGAAACACGAAACTACTCATGTAGCTCAGCTTCTAAGACTCAGTTTTCCCTTGAAAGAGTCATCTTTACAAGATGGATCCGTAATCATTTTAAGATATTGAAACATATTCTTTGCTGTTGTTTTCACTCTACCAAAAGAGTACAGCCTTTAAAGATTCGTTTAGTCAATTCTTAGAGTGTTTTGTGCCAAAAAGACTTATTGGGCTGCAGTTAGTCACTATTGCCTAGTTGTTTTCAAATGTTTCAGGCCCAGTTTGACCCTTTTTTAAGTACTGCAGCATTCTACCAGGGGAAACAAAATATGGGTTTGTGTGCACCTTGTGTAGCTTATCTTTATAAAATTCCAATATCCTTAGCAAAGTAATTTCTGTGCAGAAATCTGTCAGTGATAGCCTGCTGTGAAGAAGCTTTGCTTCTGTTTAATGGTGTTTTATTGGACTCCTAAATAGACCAAATGCTGAGTGTCTCTGTCTCACTGGTAGAGCCCCAGGTTGGCCTGGCTTCTCACTGGCCACTGGAGGCTTTGAGTGGGTTGAATTCTATGATTTCACACATGGAAATAGTCTCCTCTGAAAGCAGCTCCAGAAATGATTTCAAATAACTGCTCTCAGAAGTGTGGGCAGAGCCAGAAATGTTGTGTACACGTTCATGGTGTCACTGGAGTGCGTAGATACCCGCTCTAACTTTCTACACATGTGCCCTAAATAAAGCACCGTGGAGACAGAAGTCCGAATAGTTGCTGCCAGAATTACACTATTTTCTTCAAGTTTGGAATTTTGGAGCGTAGATATCAAGTATTGCATGTGATCTTACATAATCACAAGTTTATTAGAGAACCTCCAAAGTAAATAAAGATGACTTTCGGAAAGACTTGAAAAATCTTGGAACAGAATTCAGAGAGCAATAGAAAGGCTTTTATGTTTGAAACAATCCCCAATTAATTGAATACTCCTTTGAAGACTGACTTACGTTGTGCATCTGTATTCTTTGAAGAGAAGCCTAGAGGTACTGGATTTTATTATTAAGCACACATCTGTAGCCTGTTTTTAGAAAATGCAAATTGAAAATTTTAAGCAATTAAAACAGCTTGAAAAACTAATGTCTTAAATGGAAAGAAATATTGAAGAAACATAACGTGAGTTTGAGGGGTAGGAGAGTTTTTAGAAGAGATGTAGCTTGTGATGCCATATTTATATTTTTTAATTATCTGGATTTGCTTTTAATTGCAATGGTATTAATCATAATTTATTTTTAATTAAAATTAATAGCTAGCAGAAAAACAACTGACACTTTCTTAGTGTTTAGAGCTATTTTTACAAGAGACATGCATCGCTCTAATAAGCTTTTGAAGGCATGTGCTTGCAGTGATATACAGACCATGAAATATTGCCACCAGAAAGCATTTTTCTTAAGCCCTCATGTCATCAAACTGTGTCAGAGTCAAGATTTGATGTACAACTGTTTACTCCTTTAAATCAAAAGCCCTTAACTCAGCACAAAGACTTGGGCTCCCCAGCACAGAAACTGCAGCTGCCATTCCATAAACTGATTTTTCCCAGCAGATGGAGCTGATGTTCTACAGAAACATAAAATATCTTGGACAAACTTTTTTGATGCTTCATTGTACTTGTATCCCAAACGTTTATATTTTCTTGACAATTTTTCTGGGACTGTTGCATTTAGAAGATAGTTTTTTTCAAGCAACTATGTTTAATTTTTCTAGAGGATTCTCCAGTGGTTTTATCAAGGTGGGATTTCCCCTTGTGTTTTCCAAGGGCTTGGAGCTGTACTACAGGAGAAAGAAGAAAGTTGGACACTAATGTTTTAGAACGTGTGTATTTGTTTGTAAGATAAGGTGAACTATTACAATAATTGATTGCAAACCATGTTTTCCTTCAAGTTTTCTAGTCAAGCTTATTTCTAGAATGAAATAAAAACTAAAGGACTTGGCACCCAGATGCTGTATCCAAACATGCCTGCAGTAGTGAAATGTCTACATGTTGTCAAATCACACTTTATTTTATAAAGTGGGTCCATTACTTTCCTTGGTTAATGAAGGTTATAACTTGTAGATCAGACTGTAGCAGTGAATTTGATCCTTCTTATAAAGTGCCAGTGGTGGGAACAGCTAGAAGGAACAGCATAACAAATGGAAGGAGCAGCATGACCAGAGCAGTGGAAAGAAAGCTGCATGGAGGAGTGTTAGGGAGAAACCAGAATAAACACCCGAGTTTTGGGCTGTTCCTTCTACAGTCTGCCAGGGGATGTTTTGGTGAGAGCCAAACTTAAGGCTGTTCGCTTACCCAGCCTTTAATTCGGTATTCTTTTCTCTCCCACTTCTCTTCTGTAAGTGGAGATGACCAGACAAAATGCAAACAGAATTAATCTCTTTGAAAACACTTGAAGTATTTTTCATCAAGTCCTTGACCCTTAAGGATACACAAAGTGAGGAGTGCTCGTTCACACACTTCCACTCATGCGGAGATGCTGTCCTGCTGCTGCCCTTAAAGGACCATCAGTGGATATCGTTCTGAGCTCCCTTCCGTGTTAAAGCTCGGTTTCATTTCTTGTTGAAAGGACAGAGGAGGGTTGGAGGACAGAGAAGCTTTTAATATTGGGATAAAGAGATTTCCAGCCAAGCCCTACAGCCATGACTGCTCTCTTTGAAGTACTGCAGAAAGCGGAATTTGTGGTTCAGGACCAGTCAAGGACATTTGAAGACCAAAGCAAGTCAGAGAAGAAGAGCTGAATAAGAAAATACCTGTTTACCCTCTCTCAAAAAAATCTAAAATCAATCTCTCCCCTTGCCCCTGCAAATCAACAAAAACCATCCAACCAGGAAAAAAAAATCAAAAACTCACCACCAAAAAACCCCAACAAACCCCCAAAACTCCATGCCACCAAGCAAAATTAGATCCAAAAAACATCAAAACAAAACAAAAACAACAATGCAGCCCACCCTCAAATAAAGCAAAACACAAAAAATCTCTCAGGAAATGAGAGATGGAAAAAAGATTGCATAGTATTGTCTTCTACACTGTGAATAATAGGTGGATAGCCTTCCTCTCAGTCCAGTGTGTTTTTGGAAAATAAAATACAACATTTTCCATAGAAATCTATTTCTACCCAGATGGTTTTTGAGAGCTTGAATTTTGCGTATCAGTGGTCTTTTCATCCTTTTCTTCCTCCTGACAGCTATTTTTCAGAGTCTATAATTTCATTGTGCCCACATCAAATGTCCATGAGAGTTTGGACCATGACATGACCAATAAGATAATGTGAAGGCACTGCAAAAAAAAATGGAACCTGTTGGGTTTTTTTTCAGGCGTCTTTCCTTATAATGAATGTTGCAATGAAAAAAAAAGCGGAAAAACATCTTCTCCAAGCCAGGTTACAAAGTTGTTTCCCTCCTCATCCAACAACCCTGCCCTAAACCAGGGATCTTTCAAGGTGGCTGTGTGAAGTGCAATGTCTGATGTCTCACTGGCAGCCTGCATTAAATGGAATTGAACCTCTGCTCCCTGGGATGAAGTTTGGCACTCAAATCACAGATACATCGCCTTTTTGGTGTCTCAAGTTTTTTTAATTAAATCTTGAATTGTGCAGGGAGGTGTAAATATTAAAGAGAAGCACATAATTTTGATTGCATGACTTAAATTGACTTATAGATATATAGATAAGATTTGTCTTAACAATTATTTCTTTAGCTCCAGTTCCTGGCTATTTTGAAAATATGGTTGTGGGGTTTTTTTCTCATGGTATTTTTTCTTGTTGTGGTTTGCTAAGGCTTGATGCATAAACACATCAGATTTAATTTTAATAAGTCTCTTAGAGTATCAATTTTCCTTGCTACTGTAATAAATTACAAAATAGATGGGTGATTTTTCTTTTTTTTTATTTTTAAAGCTAAGTTAAACCATAGAAGATAGGTTTATTTGTACCTGTTCCTTTCCCTAAAAGATGCCATGAAAATAAAATGTTAATTCTGAAGCAGTTGAACACAAGCTAGCCCATCCCACTGAGCTGGACCAAAGCTGAGGTTCGTGCCTGAGAACATTATATGTATAAACTAAGAGCTTAAGAATTTGGCCCTTCATGTCTCTTCCCAAGCCATGCTGTGATTCATTATAATTTTATATAATTTTCCATTTTGATGCCAATGGGAGGCTACAGATTTTTACCCTCTTAAATAATCATGTTACTGTGTGAGATACAAATATTACTTTGTTTCAAATGTGTGCTTATAGGAGAAAATAATGTTTGTACATCTCCCAGGTCCAGAGGTCCCTTGGGGTCCTCCTTAGGTAGGAGTGAGTAGAAATAAAAGAGAAAAGAAAATTTCCTGATACCTGCCTCAGTGATGGGATGTGCTGTTCAAACCCTGCACAAGTTTGGGAGGTGGCTGAACATGGCATTCTGGAGAATGTCAGATATGAAAGAAATTGCTGATCAGTATCTGTGTGTTATCTGTTATCCTGCACAGACAGTGGGCAGGAAAAACACTAAGGAACTGCCACAGATTTTCTGAATTTATCTTTGTGTGCTGTTCAGTCACTGTAGCCAGTAAACCTCGATTAAAAAGCTCTTTTGTCTGGATGTCTGTATTGAAGGGGTTCTTTTGTGATTGGTTTCTTTCACCGTTAGTCTGGTTTTGATTTGATGGATTTCCTTAAAGTGGGTTTTCCAGCCTTCTGCTAACTTTGGTAAATATCCTGTGATTTTATTTTCTCTGTTTTGTCAACATCCTTCTGCATTTGAAACCCTCAGAAGATAAAATTTGAGTGTTTTCTCCCAAGCAGCTGATGCAATGCATCCATTTTTGTCATCTTAAGGATCTCTTTGAAATATCTTCCCAGTTCGAGTTTCATGAGAAGGTCCACAATTAGTGGAAGGCCTACCATGTTATCAAGACTTCTTTAATTCCATCCTCACAGGGAAATCTCCCAAGAACCAAAGTTTGTTGCCACGTGTGGGATTTGCAGGGCTGCCTGTAGGAAAACAACAGGCTCTGTTGGGATACCAGTCTGTGGTGGCTGATGAGGGTTCTCTCTGTTATTTGCCCCTTCATCAGCCTTTGTGGTCTGAAAACTTTCTCTGTAATGATTTTTAGATTTCACATCATTAGCTATTTTTCTCCCTTTTTTTTCTCCTCTTATTTTTTCTGCCTGCAGATTTTATCAGTAATTATTTTTCTCCTGGTCATTGTTCAATAATGTCATGCTTAAGAAATAAACCCTGCTGGAATACATTAGAAACATATCTTCCCAATGACAATTTCCTGTTTATAACTGCATCTGGAGACTAATGTAACTAACTTAACTCATACTTTCTTTCTATTGCTTCACTTTCTTAAATATAATGACCTACAAAATGCAGATGCTTTGTCCACTTGGACAAGCTGCATTTTTTGTAAAATATTGATCATCATTAATTTCAGCTCACTTGAATTCTCTAGTTCTTGAACCGGATTTATGCTTTTTGGGAGTGGAGACGTGGTAGGGTCAGTTTGTTTACCCTTTTTTTAGAATTGGCACAGAACTACCTTCTGGAACTTCCTCAGTGTTGTAAGTCTTCTTGACTAGTTGGAGCAAGCTTTGGCCAGCTGTTCTGAAACTTGTGCAAGTTATTCACATCACTTACTTTAAAACCTTTCTCTTTAAAACTTGTCTTCTTTAAAAACTGCAACTTTTCATGTTGTAGCTGTTGTTTGAGACTGAGATGATTGCTGTTGGAAAATCAAGCATTCCATCCTCAGTCTCAATATATACCATGAGTTTAACTCAGTAAAATCAGATGTTATTTGTTCTTTCCCTTCACTACTGCACAGAAATACTTGTGCATGGCTGGTTTGCAAAGGGGCATTTCCAAAGGTCAGCATTTGCTCAAGTTCCAGGCTGTCTGAAGTTGGGGTGTGCCCCAGGGTTGTCTGTTCCGTGGGTGTCTTTCTGGGCACCATTGAGTACATTGGGAATTGAGATGTCCAAACTGCCCGGGTGATCTGTGGACGTTGTAGTGATCCCATTTAACTTGGCAAAGTGCAGAGTACTGAGAAAAGGGATCACATACGTCCTCAAAGTCCCATTTAATGAAGGGACATCAGGAAATTACAAATCAGAGAGGAAAGCTGGTGGAGTGCAGGTAACGAATAAATGTATGATCTGAAAATGATCTAAAGACAGTTTAAGTTTTCTTTTCATCTTGGAAATAAAAGTCTGTGCTAATAAAGCAATGATTGGCCTATCTTTTGCCTATCTTTTTCCTGTTTAAGCACAGACTTAAGCAACTCAAATTTGCAGTATAAAATTTAGGACAGGTTTTGTGGGATTTAATGAGTGATTTTTATTAAAAAAAAAAATGTTTTTTCTCTGTAGTGAATTTGAATTGTCTTTTAAAGTCAAGAAATGTTGTTGGCCAAAATGCTCTAAACCAGCAAGTATGATTTTTAAAATTTTACTTTCTATAAAATGTCTTTAAAAAAAATAATATATGCATATGGAATGGCACAGCTTAATAAAAATACAGGAATTGATATGTATTACAAGTTTATATATGCAGGACATGGGCTTGAAGTTAAATAGGTAGATGGGAAAAGGGTGTGTTGCAGGAGGCATATACATGATGCTGAAGAGGCAGAACTAGAAATTATATTTTCTTGACTTTCAGCTAGTTGGTATTCACTAGCAAGTCATCCTGTATGAACCTTTATAAAATATTTGGGCAGTGACTGTAGCAGTCCTGGTTGTTGAAATGCAAAATGGATATTGAGATTTAAGATTTGTGTTGAGAGTGGTATAGAGTGGTTTAGGTAGGGATAGTTGTTTGGGTTTTTTGGGGTGGGAGGATGCTGTTTGTTTTACCAAGAGTGTGATATTTATAGCTATTGGGATGCATTAATCAGTAATGAAGTGTCTGGGTAAGTTCTGCTACTGTGTGAAGTTATTAGGATTAATTATAAATTGTTTAGCTATTAAATGTCCAACAAGTATACCTTCAAAATGAGGAATAAAATTGGGGGGAAGGGAAAAACAGGTTCATTTTGTGCTTTTAGGGTAGTTCTCCAAACTAGTTAATAATTTCTTGTGAATAAAGTTGCCTATAAGCTAAATGAAATAAAAGAGATTGACAGTCATACTGTGTAAAGCAGTTGTGTTATGGAAAGATTTTCCAAGTACTAGTTGGAAATGAATCAGAGCAAAAATCCAAACCCTGAACTATCACTTAAATGCATAATTAATTGTAATCAGAGCTTTTAAAGATTTGTGGGAGAGGTATCAGTTGGCTACAGCCGAGCACTTCACTGTCACAAGGCAATTCAGGCTTGTGTCTTCCAGGTCTGATAGGACAGCACGCTTGGTGACATCCGAGACTCTTGATGGCACTAAAAGCCACTGTCCCCACTGACTTCTGGCACAGAGTATTTGTACTGATGGGGAATTATGTACCCACTTCATTCTTGAAAGGGAATGTTGAGGATAATGTGTTCAAACAGAGCTCTGAAGCAGAGACTCCAGCTCCTGGCCTTTAGTGGATCATCATCCTTATTTATGCACTTGAAAATGCCATTCTAGGCTATCAAAGACTCGAGAGAAAAAGGGCAATCACATATATTTGCTAGGAAAGGTACCCAAATTTAGGGCACTCCTTCACTCTCATGCAGGAGCAAGTTTGAGATACTCTGCTGATTTTATAAGCAGTGTTCATGAGAGAAAGAAAGGTAAGTCTAACATCTAGAAAAGGAGATGGAAAAAGATGGAAAATATATTGAATAGGACACATTACCCAACCCACTCATATAAAGTGCTGTCTAGCCATCATCTGGTGGGCTGCTGGCAGATAAATTCTGAGAATAAAATAAATCAAGTACATCTTGGGTGTTGACAACTGCAGTGCTTTCAAACTGACCCTGTTTAAAACAACTTAAAGGAACATCTGGAAAAACCCTCCATGCATGAGTATGGGAGTGAGTGTAGAAATAGTGGGGTGTGGAAAACCCACTGATGTTCCCTGCTCAACAACCAGGCAGCTGCTACACTGGAAGTGTTCATGTTTCTGCTGCTCTCATAGAAATCTCATGCAAAAGCTTCTATTAAATGCATAAAAAGCAGATAGAAGTTACAGGGGACCATGCTAAGTAGTTTTAAAATACTTTTTCCTGAATTTTAGGAGCATTCTATTGTGTGAAGTTAGAAATGCTGGTCTGTGCCCAGCTGAGACTCTGGGAATGGTTGGTGTTGTTTATGGGAAGCTTTTTGAAGAAGGAAGGAAACAACTTCGTGTGGAGGCAGTTGAGAGAAAATGAGAATTACTGAAAACAAATAAACTTACTCTTAATGTGATTGCTGTTGTGTTTTTCATGTTTCAGTTTGCAAGACATATCAAGAAATCTGAAGGCCAAAAGACACCTAAAGTTGAGTTACAAATCTCAATCTATGGTGTAAAAATTCTAGATCCAAAAACAAAGGTAAGAAACTTAAATGGGTTTCTTTCATGCTAAACTAGTAAATATTTGTTTCGCTGATTTTATTGGTTTGTATTTTTTTTTAAGTATTATAACAAAAGCCATTCAGTTGATGGAAAAAAATCTTCTAAAATACCAGATTTTGTTATAGCACATGGGTGACATCTTCCCAGGAAGGTACATGATAGTCCTGAAGGCCGACTGTATCTAATGTGGTGTTAAACTTTCTTAAACCTTTCACAGCAGGACTTTTAAACTTTGAGGAAGACAAAAACAATGTGCTAAATAAATGTTAACAGTATGGATGATAAAAACCTTTCCCTACTGAAAGACCCTTTTGTTCCTGCTTCTTAATTGTGGAGTAATTGCTGCGTTCAGGCAGTGGCACTGCCTTTTCTCAAATGGTAGCTGTAGTTCAAAGCTACAGCTGCTGGCAGCCCATTTTTGCTTCAGACTCTGGACACAACCAGAACTCAACAGTTCTTACGTAAGGAGAGGGGACAAGAAATATCCATGTCAACTTTAATTGCAGTTTTTGCATCTTCCTTATGCCGTAGGGCAGACGGGGGTGCTAAACCCCATATCCTGGCAAAAACTGTTTTAAAATAACAGTTCGAAACACCAAGAGATCTTAGCCTTCCTGCAGAGATTAACAGAAAGCTGTGGGATATATGTTCCTGGGGGAGTAAGAACATTCTAATCTCTTAGCAATGTTGTTATTTCAACTCGAGTAGTAACCGGCTGTGAGGAGTCTTTCTATCTCCCCCACTTAGTTTCTTGTAGCTGCATGTGAATTTGAATCAAGTTTTCCTTCTTTTTGCACAGTTTATAAGTGCTTTAGGAAATTCAATTTCATGTTATCAGCACTAATTAAAGTCTTTTTTGTGGTGTGTTTTTGAAACAAAGCACTTCAGTGTGTTACAGAGGAGTATTGGTTTTCAGTCACAGAGTGACTATTAATGGCAGTGGGAGCAAGAGGCCGCTCATATATCAGGACTTGATTCTGTACTTGGCACTCAAAAAAAGGATTATAGAAATGTGGTTCTGTGCTCAAATGATGTAAAATAGTTATATGGGTCTGTAAACCTCACAGTGCCAGGGAGAGCACACATTATTATTTCTGTGTGTTAAAAGAGCTACAACAGAACAGAGATTTGGGACACGGGAGAAATGGAATAGTCAGAAGAACAGCTGCAAAAACTGAAAAATTAACTCAGTTGGGGCAAGGGGAAAAGACTGCCCATAGGATGCATGTTTTGGATATGTGGTTGTGTGCAGAGAGGGCATGGCTGGGAACCCCAGTGCTGCACAGAGACTTTCTTTTTTAATAGATAATAGTTCACATCTAAATGACATATTTTCCTTTACAGCAAATACTGCTTTCCCATGTAATAAGCCAAATAAAATAAAATACCAAGAAGAGACTTGTTGAAGAAAAACAACAAAAAAAAATAGTTGAGATAGTTTACTTCAGTCTTGTCAAGCTCTCTCAGCTTGAAGAGCATTGCCCATTGCCATTGCAACTTTTTCAATAGCTGGAACTTGCTTTTTAATGGAAAGTGAAATACATTAGCAAAAATACAGAAATAATAATGTTTAAAAGCTGCTTATGTGGCATCTCAAGTTAACAATTATTTGTATGTATTTATATTTATTTCTCTTTATTTGGTTAGCAAAGTAATTTTGTTTCTGTTTTCTATATTTACTGCAGCAAAGTACAGACTCATTTCAGTAAATCCATTTTAACAAACCTTCGGAGATGATGAAATTTGAAGATGTTGTGCACCTGGAAAAAGAACAGATTATTTTACATAATCAGGCCCTAAATAAGTTGCAGAGGGATGCAAGGCAACAGTAAAATCAATTTTCTAGAACAGAAATTACTGTCCAAATAAACACTTCCAGATAAATGCTGTCCAAATAAAAACTTCCTGTTTACATTCAGTGAAAACTGGAGCATTTTTTAGGAGATGAGTTTGCTTACTTCTGTTATACTTCAAGTCCATTTTTGGGTGCTCACATGTACAATGAGAGACTTTCAAAAATGTTACTGCAGCTTGCCTCTTATGAGGAAATCCAGAGCTCTCCTTTCTGCATCTTTATCCTAAGCATGTGTAGTAATTCCTTAAAAATTTTCTTTCTGTTTGTTTGCAGGAGGTCCAGCACAACTGTCAGCTCCACAGGATATCCTTTTGTGCTGATGACAAAACTGACAAGAGAATATTTACTTTCATATGCAAAGACTCAGAATCAAATAAGCATCTGTGCTATGTGTTTGACAGTGAAAAGTGTGTAAGTATGTAGGACGCTCTGCAGGGCTTGAGGTCTCTTCTGCTGATGGGTCAGCCTTGAAATGAGGTGGGAATGGTTAATTAGAGACACACAGCCTGTCTTTTCACTGGGACGCAATTTTTCATGCCAACATGGTGTCTTGTAACTTAGATGCATTAAATTGAAGAAGAATCTCTTTCTTCGGTGATCTGAGGTGGTGTTCTGGGATAATTTCTCTTACTGCCCAGCTTGATGCCCTGGGGGAAGCATCTGCAATACTCACAGAGAACAGGCTCCATCCCACCAGGCTGAGATGTTTGCACAGCTGTTTGCAGAGATTACTGCAACTCTGGGGCCGAGATACCCTTGCAGGCTCTTCTGCTGATGTGTCTGTCTCTGCTTTTTAGTGCTGGGGCTTTTTGTGTGTTGTTTGTTTTTTGGGGTTTTTATAATTTTAGCACAGCAAGATTCTCCCTTCTTTGTCCACCCCCTTCCCTGTCCCATCTCTCAAGTTTAACACCACAAAGCACTCCCAGACAACTCATTGCACCAAGCCCTGACATCCTCTGGTGTCTGAGACAGAACAGTTATTCCTTACTGTATTTACTTTCTCTAATAAAGCTCTAAGTTATGCATCCATATGTTCACCTTTTATTGGTCCTGCTTTGGCATCACTTTTTTCTGAAAACTTGGTGTCCTCCATCAGCTTCATGTAGGCTTATTTTACCCCCATCATTTTTGAAATAGACATTCTGCACTGACTGTATAAACACATCATAACATAGGATATGAATAGCATAGAACTAGTAAATTATTATATTTTGCACATACAGAGGCAATTTCTGGTTTGGGTGTTGTTTTGGGGTTTTTTTCCTGGATTTACATAGCTGGAAATAATTGTGCAGATAAATACTTACCTGCAGTATCCTGAGTGAGATTTTACAGCACTTGCAAAAATAAGTGTTGAAATCCAGATTTAAAATCAGTAGGGGTCAAAATATCCATTAGCATGAAAGCATTATTTCATTAAATCTAAAAGAATTTATTTAATAATTGGACAGGCTGTATTTCCTTCAGAAATCATCAGGAACAGCCATTGTGCAGCATGGTATCTGTGTCTGTGGAAACTGAAGATGTAATTCATACTGCCCAGTCTCCCTTCTTTATCCAAAGTATTTTTACATTCCTTCATAGTGTTTTGCCAAGGTATTTTGCTGAAGGGTGCTCATCATGCTCCATTCTAGTGTTGGCTTCATGGTGGATGGGGCAAAGCCTTTGGATGTGATAGATAGTGTAAAGTATTTTGTGATCCTCTGAAATGAAAGGAGCTCTAGCAAATATTCCTAATGTACTAATTTCAGTCTTATGTTTTATGTAAAGGCAGAAGAGATAACTTTAACAATTGGTCAAGCATTTGACTTAGCTTACAGGAAATTTCTGGAATCCGGAGGAAAAGATGTTGAAACAAGGAAACAAATTGCAGGTTTACAGAAAAGAGTAAGTTCTGAACTATGTTGTTCCTTTTAAGAGATAAAATACATGCTGCTGTATTTGTATTATTTGATTTTTATGAAAGCGTAATTTCCAGCATTATCCTCAGATTACTAAGTTAAAAATAAAAGACTGAAAAAAAAGTGTTAAAGTATTTTATGTTTTGCTGTCCTGCAAGGATACTATAAACAAGGTTGAAATATGGAGGATGCTGAGTTTTAATTACATTTTATAGTCAGATAACGAGTTCAACCGTGATTCTAAATCACCAGATCTCTGATGAAGCATATGCTCAGTGGATGCTGTTGTTGAAATCCATGACTATCCCAATAGCTGTTGAATAACCACTTGCTTTGTAGATTCAAGAACTAGAAACTGAAAATGCAGAACTGAAAAATAAAGTTCAAGATTTGGAAAACCAACTAAGAATAACACAAGTACATGCACCTCCAGTAAGTACATAACATAACTCTTGTGTCTGAAGTCACTCTGTATTTATAATCATTTCCTGATCATTAGGAGCATCCCTGCTGTCCCCAGAGATTGCCATTAACACGCAGTGATCACGTAACATGTCTGTTGAAGAGCAGTGGTCAACTAACAGTGACATTGTGACAAGCCAGCAGAAGTGCAAATTGCAGTCTCTCCAGCTGGGGTTCTTTCATGCCCTATCATACCTATTTGTTGCTGCCTAGGGACAGTCAATGCTCACTCGAGTAGAGATCTGAACGTGCCAGCTGAGGGTGAAAAATCGTTCTGCACTGAAAGGATCTGGTTCCTAAATGCTGCCTGGGAGGTCCTCACAACTTTGTCACAAGCACGTGGTCACCTGTGCCTGACAATCTGCCTGCCAAGGACTCATGAGGTCTTGGGAGCTAACGCTGGGTGGTAGGGAAATAGGAGCAAGTGTGGGTTCCTCGCTGGAAATTCCGACTGCTCTGCAGTTCCTGTAGATGATGAGCACACAAGTCTGTTTAAACTGCTGGCTGGCAGTTCCTTTACACCTAGGCAGGACCTCCAAAAATGCAGTTTGCACTGCACACTGGTCCCAGTGACTCCCCTCTTCTTACAAGTGTGTTCCATCTGTACAGCTTTAGGCAGCTGTGGAAAGAAATCAATTTTCTTAATGTAGCTGAAGCAAAATCTTAGAAGAAGAGGAACTGCTTTTCAGCTGTGCATTTTGGAC
Organism: Platysteira castanea; assembly: GCA_013397175.1. Lineage (NCBI taxonomy): Eukaryota > Metazoa > Chordata > Aves > Passeriformes > Platysteira > Platysteira castanea. The sequence continues at coordinate 1,140,068 of VYXC01012506.1, read as the reverse complement.
CCCTGTGTTCCTGCCCTGAATGTCCAGCATTTCCCCTTAGATGGATGTTTAGAAGTTTGGGCAATGCAAAAGCTTGTTTGCAGTGGTGCTGACAGTTTCTCAGTGGTGTCTGTGCACTCTCTTGATGTTGATAAGATGGTTGTTCCCTTGGGGAACTGCCATTTCATTTTATGAAATCTACTGAGGGGAGAGAGCACCATGAATTATAAATACTGTGTAACTACCACGTGAACATTTAAATTATGAATGGCTTCTCACTTTTGAAGCATTCAGTGATAGGTAATCAATTTTAATGCTAGATTTAATATCAGGTTAGTCAATTCTTTAATCTTCTATTTTTCTCAATTAGGATGGCAAGGTTTTTTTATTTATTAATATAATAACTAAATGTATCTTTGAATGCAAAGAAACAGGCTTGTAAATCCATTGCAATCAATGCTTTTCTTTCATTTAAAGAACTTTGTAATTTGATGAAGCAAAACAAAATTTTTAAAAATTATAAGTAATGGCCCAAAAATATCCCATAGTTTGTGATTTATTGTGTCTTTTAAGACAATGATGTCGCATTCCTTATTAAAGAGTTAAGATCTAAATTAGTTAATTTGCCAGCCACTTGTGAATTCTCTCCCTAGATGGTGATTTAGTTAATTACTACTGGTACAACGAATAAGCATATTGCTTAAATAGCACTTGTGCTGCAACAAAACTATAGAATATTGATGATTATTGATATTAATTAACTCATTTCAATAATCACTGTCGGCTGTTAATTTGCACTTTAATTTTATTGCTCTATTTACTCCTTAATCTTTAAAATGAAACCCCCCAATCATTTCCTGTCACAAATGAGTAGAATTGCAGTAAGAGCCACCTAAGAGCCTGTTCAACATCTGCATCAGTTCTGACACGAGAGAGATTTTTATAAATGGATGAGTACTGGAGCAGAATGCCCAGAGGCTGGAGATGCTGAACCTTCCCTGAGCATGGTCCTCAGCAGCCTCAGCTAACTGGATCCTGCTTCAAGCAGGAGTTTGGATTAAGCTCCTTTCCTTTTACAGAATTCTTCCATCAGTTGTGCAGCCAAAAATTAAAACAAAACCAACCAACCACCCACCCAGAACCAAGCACTTTTTTAGGAAAATGTCTTTCTCAAGGCCTACAGCAGTACCCACCAAGCAGTACCAGCTTTGGCACCTTACCAAGAGACAGCTTCCAGGCAGGTTCTTTCTAAACCAGATCTTGTGGAGATGGTAAATCAGAGTTCTCAGGTGTGCTGGTGTAGGAATAACTCCATGTAAATGCAACTGTTAGGTTGAGAATGAATGAAAGAATGGATTGGTGAGGTTGTCAAGTGACTTCAGTGCAGAGAAAAAGAACTTGAAATATTTTTATGGCAGTTTGAGTCCATTAAAATGATTATCACTGTGCCTGGAATAGCAGTGAATGTGATGACACCTATTTCCTTTTTTACTATGTGAGCAACAAATATGTATGAAGGAACAAAATTACAAACAATTCATAAGACACTGATTGCCTGCTATAGTTTGCAATTAATTTTGGTCACTTTTCATTCAAATCAACTATAATTCCAAGTATGATTCTGCAAAGTCTCAATTCCTATTAGAAAAAAGTGGTGCAAAAATTTCTTTCCCCCATTTCCACATAATTTCTGTAACGAAAAAGGTTTCTTTAGTTTTAAACAAAATAGAGAATTTTTTTTCTGAATTTAAACTAAAAATATCTATACTGCTGCTGCTCTGTCTTCAAAATTAAAGTTACAGATCAGATCTATATTGTCATTTTGTCAGAGCAAAATTTTCAAATCTGCTGATAGTATTTTCTGAAATAAAATAGCTTAAATGAAGCTGAATATCCAACACAGGGAATAACACCTTGTCTGAGCCCCTTTCTAAGCACTTTTGGGTGGATGGGGGAAAGCTTCCTTCCCTGCAGATAGTCTTGGTATTACATGCTGTTAACATTTATTGCTGATTTAAAACAGATTTATTAAACTATAAGTTTTAGGTTTTCTCGCAGTTTTCACATCACACTGTTGAATTGTACAGAGGTGCCAGTGCCGTACAACAGCTTTCTGAAGCTTTTCTTAGACATAATAAACATTTTCATTTATTTGTATTTTGTTAATCTTCTATGGCTGGAGCTCCTTATTCCGTGTGCTGAGTTCTAGGGAAGGGATTGTTCAGTGGTCAGTGGAAAGTCTAAGCCCTGATCTTTGACACCTACTATGATAAAAGAACACATGCCTTTAACTGGCATCACAGCACTTTGTAAAGAAATGTTCAGTTTCAGGAGCCAACTACAGATGGTTAAAAGTTGCTTTTGTTTGTGCTTAAACAGTACCTCGGATTTTCATATCTTGTGCTTCCCTTTTTGTATTTGACTGTTTGCATGCTGTTTGTGCTCTCCCAACGTTTGCAGACGTGCTGCAGTGGCTTTCCTGCCGTACAGATTGCTGCCTGAGCTCTTGCTGTAATGATCAGTGCATGGCCACAGCAGCCCCTGGCAGTCAGCAGGGGATGGAGCACAGCAGCCACCAGCAGCCCCGTGATCAACCAAGGATCTCCTTACCAGGGCAGGGGACGCTGCAAGGGCCCGTGCTGGCAGTGCTCAACCATGGCATTAGAAACATGGACACCACACTGTGCTGTGTCCTCTTCTCCCTCAGCGCCCAGCCCCGTGGAAGGGGACGAGAGGCCGTGGGGTCTAAGCAGGCATCGTGTCAGGCTGACAGTGGGGGGCTGTTTTCCTTCCCCAGGAGAGGAGACTTAGGGGCTTTTAGAATTTATCACACCTGTAGCGTGCCGCGGTGCTGTGACGGACAGCGCCTGATCTCACTGGCATGCTTGCTTTGTTAAGATACTGATCCAGGACAGAACGCCTTCCCCACCTTCCAGGAACTGGGAAGCCGTGACATCATTTGCATGCAGTGCCAGTCTATCATTTGTTTATTCCTGCTCCTTCCTTCTGAGGTGCATTGATTTCTGTGTCTTTAATCATTCTAGACACATTAGTCTTTCCATTAGTTTTTCATGACATGAAGAAGGGAGAAAACACTTTGGGAAAGTTGAAGTGTAGCAGGTTTTTTTGTATTATATCACTGACCCTTGACATTGTGGTTTGTTTGTGTGGTCTGGGGTTGTGGGTTTTTTTTAAAAAAGCAAGCCAATTCTACTTTTTTTGATAGCTCAGTTTTCTGATTCCCAGATCATTTTCCCACAAGCAGGACCAGATTGCATTTCCCATTCTCACTTCAGTATCAAAAGAAAATAGAATGTGAGAGCATCTTTAAACTGTGGATGGATAACCTAATATGTGTGTGGTTTTAAACATCTGGTTCACTGCACATTTATAAAAACCAAACTAGTCTTAACATGTTTCAGTTCTAAGTAGATACATCCAGGCTGTCATTTAAAATAAACTTTCTAACTTCCTGTTGTCATTGAAAATAAGCTTGTAGCTAAATATGAAATAAAGCCATTTGCTCAGGATCAAACTTAATGCTATCTAGACTTAAAATTCAGATCCTCTTTTACTTCCAAAGTGTTTTAAAAACATTTTAGTAGTTTCTCAAAGATGGTACTTTAGATTTGTGCTGCTCAAGAAGAAATGAGATGTGCCAGGCTGGACTGCAATATGTGGCTTTGCTGGCAGATTTACTTCTCTAAAAGGAGTTGGCCCCATGCTCACATATTGAATTCTTGCACAGTACTGCTGAACACTTTCTTTGCAAAATAATAAATAATACTAGAACACCTTAATTTGCTGATCCTTCTCATCAAAATGTGTACAAATTGGTGACTTACTCAAAAATCCATCCATGGTCTAAGAGAAGAAAGTGCAAGCAGTGAATTGTAAGCTTGAAGCTTCATTTTAAGCACAGAATCAAAAATATTTTAAGGTGATAATTTCATAAGAGAATATTTTCCAGCTGAAATATCTGTTATAAATTGTTTTAATTAAGTAATAATAATAATGAATTGGAGTATTAGGGTGTTTATTATGAGTCCTCTGTTGCTCTATTAGAAAAAAAAAAAAAAAAAAAAACCACTTGCATATGAAAATTGAAAGTAGTAATAATTTAAAAAGTTAGGGATTATTTCTCTCTCTCTAGTTTATAAGTAGTGAAAGCTAAAGGCTAGTTTGGGAAATACAAAGGGAAATCTAGTCTAAAACTGCTTTTCTAATACTTCTTGCTTGTATTGCATTTTTTTGCAGGCAAACTAAGGGTTTATTTGAGGACATATTTTAAAATAATACTGACAGACTGAAATGGGTGCAAAATTCATGTGTGAATAATGCAATTACCTACCCTTTGGATTTTTGCAATGTGTAAATGAGTGAAAAGCATTGACAGCAATCAAGTTCTGCTTTTGATGCAATTGCATCAGAATTCTCTCCTTGCTTGGTTATTAGTATCACTATGAAAATTTTTCTGTAGCTGTTCTGAATCTAGCCATATGGCCAAATCAGCATCAATCTAATTTAGGTGCTTTTTCTGTCAGTTCATATACTCTATGGGAAAAATAAAATTTCTTTCTGAGCCTATAAAAGAAGCCATTAAGGCAATGAGATCATAGTTGGAAATGAAAGAGAGAAAACTGAACTGTATAATGAAATACTTTTGCATAAAATATATTGTGAAAGTTGAACATCAAATTATCAGTCTTCACGCTTTTTCTCTCAGGATATTGTAACTAATTAGATTTACGTTTGCTCAGCACATTCAGTAAATAATAAACTGCTTAGTGATCATTTTTTCTGCATTCATGTCGATGGTTTTGAGTAGTCTTCCTAGAACACTGGAAAGTTAGTCCCTCAAATGACTGTGTTTGCCAATGCAGAAGTGTTATGCAACAGAAACTATCACTTTTTTGTGTGTCCTGAGTGGCTCTGTTGAGGACAAGCAATCCCAAACTCAGAGTTTCCTTAGTTTGCCTTCTGAGCTGCGCTTCCATGTGCCGTGGGAAATGTTGGCATGGGATGTTTCCTTTGTCTCACTCCTTTGCATGCACTGCTGAAGTTTCTGTGCCTTGTTTATCACTTGTTTACTTTTCATCTGTTTTAGTGGCTTGGCAATGCTTTAGTCGCTGGTCTTTTTTGCGTTTGGTCTTGATTATGTGAGGACCATTGGATTTTCATCTCACTGTTTGCCTGTGGGGACACTGCTCGGGTTTGGATCCCAGGAAGGCTCTGGGTGCTGCTGCTGCTGTGTGTAAATGCGGCCTCCAGAGCTCAGTGCAGCCCTGGCAGAGCGGGCTCACATCATGTCTTACTTGCTGCTCTTCCCATCGCCAGTGCTGCCCAAAGCTGCCGGGGTTCCCTGACAGCACTGAAACGTGGGAGAAGCAGAACGGAAAGGCAGCAGGAAGAGGTGTTGGGAGAAGCAGCCTCAGAAGGAGCAGTGTTCTTCCTGCACCATAAAGATTACCAGAGCAGCATTAGGAAATACATACTCCTACATGGAGGTGCTGCAAAACCCTTCCATTTTGAAGCAGAGCATTAAAGACACTGATTGATTAGACCTTTCCTCCAAGGTTTTGTGGTGACCTAGAAGCATAGGCCACCTGCACCAGCTACCCTCCTTGGAAAGCTTTACCACACTCATGGGAAAACCCCAAGATAGACATTAGAACTGCATGCAGATTTCAAAAACCATTTTGGAATGTGCTTATGCATATCACTTGATTCCTGTTTCCACCAAGATTGCCAAGTGGGAAAATGCACATGTTGTTTTCTGCTTATCTTCAGCTTTTTCAGACTTACAATACTCTGTGTTCAGTTGTTTGAGCACTTCTTCATGAGGGTATAAAATCCTGTTATGTTTGTGATGTTAAAGAAAATTAGTTTGAAACTGCCTATGGCATATTTCATGTCACTGAAAAAGTACTAAATGAACTGAAGATGTAGCAGTTCATTGATGAAACTGCTAATGCTTATACAGTATTTTATGAATTAGTAAGTTATGGGTTAGTGTGTTCTTAGTAGACCCAAATCCTAGGAAATGAGCAGGTCCTTAACTAAATGCATAATTTTCAATTCAAGATCACTCACCATTCCCTGGAACATCCCTACAGTTACCCGCTGTGGTGGTTCTGCATATTACCAATTTCAATGTCCTGAGGACCAAAAACATTTTCTAATTTATTCTAATTCACAAGTGATTCCTTGGGAATCCTTAGGTGATTCCTATGTGGGTATGACACAGAGATTGCAATCAGTGTCTAGAGACACCTTGTATAAAGAAACAATTTTGAGGGGATTTCCTGATTACCCAAATCTCAGTCACATTACATTTTCCAGTATGATGCAGCCCAACAGTGCATCTTCAGCACCATTCTCAGTAGAATGAGTCAAAAATAAACCTTTTGCTGGCACATAGTTACATCTAATCATAAAAGAGACCAAGTCCACTGAATTAGTGTGATAATTTCGTGAAGTACCATTTCTTGTTGTTTTCTTGTGTTAATGAAATGAGGCCCAAATTGGAACATATTGTATCAATGTCACTATGACTAAAAGTTTTACACAGTGGGAACCTCAGACAAAACACAATTGCCATATAAAATGACAATTTCATTATTTTTACTATATTTTCTTCCTTTATGATTTGGTCTAAGAGTATTAATTTTCAGAAGCTACACAATTTTTTGGTTGTATTCTTTAGAGTAAGGGTTTCTGTCTTTCTCCCCCTGCACTTGGTGGATCTGGTGACATTCCCTGTTTTCCATTGTTGGATATACTTCCCTGCTGCCCCTGTGGTGTCTGTGGCCTGCTTGGATCCAGAGGGTTGTGAGCAGAAAGTCCATCAGCCTTGCAGGGCTTCCTGGGCCGTGGGATGAGAGGCAGAGCAGCAGTCCCAGCACATGATGGGTTCTGTGCTGCTCTGAAAATGAGGAATTCCTAGGAAAAATTCATTTCCTGAGCAGATGCATTCCCAAAACTCTTACAGGAAGTCCTAAGGGTGTCACTGATGAACCCTGTGACTGCTCCGTGTTCAGGGCTCAGATGACAGCAGGGGTGGATATCCTGGTGTGGTAGTGAAGTTTTCCGTTGCCTGGATTTGATATATGTCCATCATCCTCATAGCTTTGCTGCTTGGTGTCCTATGTGCATTTTGCTGGTTTATGTGTGATTTTTCATGACATCCATCCCTTCTTATGAAAAACTACTTATTCTTTGCTGTTTTACATTTCGGGGAAGTATTTGGCTTTCTTAATCAGACTGTATTTAATCTCTTTGAGAGTTTGTTATTATGAGGGCTGTGTTTTCCCATGGTTATGTATAAGCAGCAAGGATTCCATGGCACTAATGCACAGTAGCACTGCAACTCTTCTACCTGTAGTCTGGCAATACTCTTGAAATCATAATCAAAATTCTGACCTATAGGTTTTTTGATTTCTTTTTTATTGCTTGCCATTCCAAACCCTCCATTTCACAATTCCAGTACGGAAATTTTTGAAGTTGGGATGAAAACCTTTTTTTCTTTAATGCTGAATTGCAAGTTTTGAGAGGGGAATTTTGTGGGTTGTTTTGGTATTCTCAAGTATGGCACTGTTACTACATTTGGTCACTGGTACCCTTAGCCTGGTTAAACTGTAAAGGAAGGGAAGAAAGAAGCTGAGACTTATTTTTAAAAGGATTTGAAATATTTTGTTTTCTACATAACACTGAAAAAAATGGTTTAAAATAATTGATTGAATCCTGATCTACTGAGTTATGCAAACTTTTAATGAAATAATCGTGACATATCTGTTGTGTAACACTGCAAAGGGAGTAAAAGCAGACTTCAGAATTTTTGCTGCACTCATCTGCCACTGCCTCAGCCTGGGCCAGGGGGTTTAGGCAAGACACCTCCAGCCCAGGTGCCATTCCTGCCTTCTCCGTGTGGAAATCTTGGCTGTGGCCAATAACTTTTCTGCACAAGTGCGCAATCCCTTCTGTTAAGGTCCAAAGATTAATCTGTCCTCTAAAGATTCTAGTTCAATAATGAGCTGTTCTTTCAGCATTGGTGGGATATAAATGGTAGGCGTTTCTTCGATTAGTTAGAGAAAATTCTGACCTGTGCATTAACCAGCACAGTAACTCTTCTCTCCAGACCTGTGCCCACCTGCTAATTTACAAGTGCAGATGAGAGAGACTGCTGCTCGCTTGTTGGATTTAGACATTTCTTAGCCTCTCTCTCACACACACACTATTGGAAAGATGCCTGACTTCATTTTATTTGGTGTAATGATCAAGGAGCAAGTTGTCTTTGTTCCAGTTGGTACTGGCTGACCGCTTAATGTAGCATATTCCTATATTTTCTTTTGAAGTATTTTCAAGTTCTGTATTGTAACTATAGCACTGAACACCAAGTTGCTGACAAGCTTTTTCGAAATATGAAATGTGTTTTTTCTTTCTTCTTTCCCTGATGTTGCCACGTTCTGTTCCTCAGAATGTTTTCTCTTTCTGTGATTCCTTTTCAGCTGCTGCACATAAAGTGTGATAATGATGAACATATGTTTCAAAGACCCTCTACTTTTTTCTGGTGTAACAATGAGGATTCACCTCCTTGTTTAGATATCTCTTCCATTACGCTTACTCCTAGGAGTTCTCCTGACTCTAGACTACCACCTGGATTGTTAATACCACCACCTTCAAAAAGTGGTCTTCCAAAGCCTGCCAGTGAATACAGCTGCCCAAGACCTCGTGTAATCTTGCTGTGCAAAAGCTTTTTCAGTTTTGGGTTTTTTTATTTTTGGCTTTCTTTTGTTCTCTGTTGTGTAGTAACTTGTATTAAAAATGTGCATTTTGTACAGTGGTTAAAGGACAGGGCAGATGAATCTTAGATTCTCTAGGGCTACTCTTAAATATAGAATTTGTGAAGATTTACTCTTATTTCTACAGAGCTTTTTCTCTCCCATCCACAAAACTAAATTCTTATTTTTCCAACATGTTTGAGTTAGTCCATTAATTAATGATCTCTGTGTTATCAGTCAATCTTTTGTTAATTTTTTTTTAAGATGAAGAATAATGATTCAAAACAATTCTAAAGGTCCAACTTCATGGGCTTCTCCCCTCCATGAATTAATAGAAAAGCAATCAGCCATTAGATAACTTTTAGCATACATTATAAAAACTGTGCAAAATGAAATTTTAAAATTATTCTTAAATTTGAAATGGGCATATTGCCTGCTTTTTCATATTAATGTGCTTACACCCTCAACTTTTCTTCCATTTGCAAGTAATATTTGGCTTTATTTGGCGACCATCCTGGCTTTCTGCATGTGTTCACTAAATAAAAATGCTTCTTGTGCTTATATGTATTCAAAATACACATTTCCTAATTCACTCATAGTTTTAATTAAACTGTATCAGTAGTATCAATTGGCCAGTCAGTGACTTCAACAAAATGGAATATAATTGGGAAATGAGCCTAAAGTTTGGGTTTGCTTTTTTTGCCTAAAAGGCACATTTATAACTTAATGTAAGTGCTGTTTATCTGTCTTCTAGGTAGCCATAAATATTTAACAGATAATAACATTCTCCATTAGGACATATGATGTCCAAGAGATCCTAGGATTATCCATGGGTGTTGATGGAAATGTAGGTTGATACAAGCATTTATTTATGCCCTAAACCTGATCCCACCTACCTGATGCCAACAAAAGCCTGTCTACAGTCAGAGAGAGGTTCGGATGGAGGAGGGGATGTGCTTCTTTATTATGTTTATTTTGGGTCCAGCCCATGCATTGCTCTGCTTTGAGCAGGAGCAGGTGACATCCAGCAATCTGCCAGACTCAGATTATCCTGGTTCTCTGCAGGGTTAATGCAAGGTCCATGGACAGGAGCCTACGGTGTCTAAACTCTGCACTGAAATCTTTCCTCAACACATCATCTTTGAAATTCCATTGGTAACTCATGTTGAGGACAGTAAGAGTTCTGGATGTGTTGAAATCTTGAAAACTGGCTCTTTTATGAAGTTAATTCACCTATGGTCGTACTTGGAAATAGCAATGACTGAGAGAACTTTATTTTAAAAAGGCAAAAAAATAAAACCAGCATGTTAAATGTAGGTTTGGGGTTTTTTTTACCTTGCTATCCTTCTGTATATCTGGGAAGAAATACCCCAGGTTCTTTTAGATATTGAGCAGTTATAGATCTCTCTTAATCCAATTTTAAAATATGAATCAAAATTTAAAATATGAATTCAAAACTCCTAAGAATCATGGAATCACAGAACCTCTAAGATATAGGGAATGTAGGATTTAAGAGCTCAGTGTTTTTTCCTCTTTAAGCAGTGTGTTAGAGAAAGGCTGTGGATCAATATTGCTCCTCAGCGGCCACTGCAGAGAACCTCCAGAGGGAAGTAGGAGTGGTTCAGGGCTGCCTGTAGACTTGGCTTAGAAATCTGTGATGTGAGCTGTCCCAGGGCAGCTGCAGCGCTGCAGCACAGGCACTGAAGAAACCCAAAATAAGGGTTTATCCATGGAAATCTCATGGATAAGCGGTGCTAAAGACTACCTGCTTGCCAGGTTGTCCTATTTGTGTATTCTGAATAAAAGGATCCATGGCGCTAATTTAACTTGTGCTTCAAAATTTCCATGTGGATAGTTTGGGCAAACTGACTGTTGTTTAAAAGCTGCAGGCTTTCCCTGTGCCTGGCTGGCCTTTCTAATACACAGGGTGTGGGGTTTCTGTATCGTCTCAGCAATAACATGAACATGCAAAAACTAGTTTTTCCTTCGGCTTGTCCGTCTCAGTTTTAATCTGTTTCATCCTCTGTCTTTAGTGTTCAGTGTATTTTGACTTGACTGTGCCTCGCTTTTGCCCTGAAGTAGTGGACTGGTGGCAGGAGGAATGAACCATTCAAAAATAAATATGGCTGTAGAACTACAGTAATTGATGGGTTTGGGGTTTCTTGCTTGCCCAGTATTTTTTTGAACCCTTCCAAATTCCTGGGCCTTTTGAATGAAATCTCTTCAGTTTCACCTTTGAGGGGAACGGGTTTATTTTGGATATTAATAATCAGTGTCTAATCACATGTCTAGGCTATTACTTCTGGAAAAACACATTTAAAGCTTTGGTCTTACTAGTTTCTGTAGGCTACCAAATAAGAGACAATGTAAAGAAGAATTAGTAAACAAAAAATACTGGGATTGTATCTTTTAGCTTGGTTCTGTGCTCTCCAGAGCAGAGCACATTGTTGTTGCCATATTCCATCGACTGGGTCTCGTGAAGGTGTCTGTGCTCGTATGTCTGCAAGAGAGAACGGCTTGTCACAGCTTTGTCAGGTGTAACTGTGACACATTTTGGGCTGAAAATGGGAAAATTACAATGCTGCTTTTGTTCTGGGGAGTGTTAGCATGTTCAGAGTCTGTACTGCAAATGCCATTTGCTTGGTGTCAGGAGCTGGGGTTTGCATGCCGATGGTTGTTTTTAACTTTTCTTGAAAATGTGACTCTTACCTGCATGCTGAAGAATTCGGTATTGTGATCTTTTTCATGTGAAACATTGCCCTAATATTTATTGTCCTTATTATAGGCAGGCAGTGTGACACCTAAATCACCCTCCACTGACATCTTTGATATGGTTCCCTTTTCTCCCATATCCCCTCAGTCATCAACACCTACTCGCAATGGCACACAGCCTCCTCCAGTACCCAGTAGATCTACAGAGATCAGTAAGTTCTGTAACAACTGACCTACTTTTTGCTTACATTACTTTTTTTAATAAAGCATCTTTTAAGTTTTACGTACGTTTTGCATGCAAAGCCAAATACAGTTTTTGTAAATCACATTCAGTAATGCCGTTTCATCCTTATACCCTCTTCCCCAAGTCCTTGATGTTGCTGCCAAGTTGCATTATAAACAAACTAGCTGTGAAACTATGACCTATACACTTGGAAGGAGTTGGGTCGGGGTTTTTAACTTGGCTTTTCTTTTACAGTCTCTTTTCTGTACTTCAAGGAATACTTTTACTTCATGTTAGTTCTTTCCTTGTCAAGCCACAGTTCTGGCACCTAGAGCCTGCATTTCTGGGGAAGGCAGCAGGTGGAGTAAGTATGGTGATGGTGATGCACAAGGGAGAGCCGAAGAGACCCCTCAAGAAGGAGACTGTCTCGGAATGCTGTTTTCAATTCTACTTTTCATATCATGCACAGCTTTGGGTTTTTTAGTTGTGGTTGATGAACCTCTCCGGATCTGTCAACCACTCCTAAAAGGTCTTCAAAAGGTTATTAACAACAACAGTTTTATTTTGCAAAGGCTTGAAAGCATCTAGGGTAAGGTTCTTGACTTCACTGGAAATCTTTTAGGAGTCCAGAAAGTCTTTTTGGAAAGCTTTGGGAATCCCTCGAGGGAGAGGAGAATGGAGCATGCACAAGTGATGTTAGAGGTTGTGGAAATACTGGTCTGTGTTTGTATCTTCTGTTCCTGATGCCTATTTTAGAGTGATAAGGATCATTGATGTTACTGCCTGCCACCATATGGAATTCATTTGAGGAGATTGTGCCCTGTTTTGGGGCATGCCTCTAGGATGCAGAATTTTCAGCTGTGAATGGGAGCTGTGCACAAAAACAAAAGGGCATTTTATAACTTTGGTCAGTGAATGTGTTCCCTCCCCAAGTCCATATCTGATGCACTGTTTGGTTCCATTGCTCAGAATGTCTGTCACCTTCTAAAGAGAAAGTAGATGCTGAGGTTCTTAATTCAGTAAAGAACCCTGTTCTTTTAAAAGAGAAAATTTTAAAATAATTAATGAATTTCTGTGGGATTCTCAAAAGATATACTAACAGAATTTGTCTTCTATCAAGTATAGTTCTATTAACTATTTTCATATAGTTTAAAAGAATATTAGAATATTCTAATAGAATATTAGAATAGAACTGCTCTATTGAGAGAATTTTATGGCTTTGCAATAAATAATTGAAAGACACCTGCTTTTCTGAAACTACAGGCAATGCCATAAAATAAATCTAAATGTGCCTATCTAACTTCAAGAACGGCAACTTAACTTGAACTGAATTATAGGTCAAGTTTTTATTTTTTTACCTATTGTCCTACCTCTGTTCCATTGAAATTGTGGCTAGAAATCTTGGAGTCAGCACTCCATCCTGAGGGATCTTGGAAATTACAGCTATAAAGGGTTTGCAATTGTTTAGGCAGTGGGTTTTGTAATATAAAAGAAAAGTTGCTTATTAACAGTGATATGTACTGTTTAAAGTACTGGCTTCTTCTTCACTTCACTGGTTTGCATTCAGCTGAGATGGTGTAGTTCAGAGGTGCCACTTCAGGGAGAGATTACAAACCCTGTCATGGTCTTTATGCTTTTGATCTCTGCTCTTTCAGTCTGTGTCATGGTACTGTCTGTGTTGAAAATGACTGTGTTCATCAGCTATTAACACTTTTTGGCATATTTCAGAGGGTCACTGAAACAGGAGAGGAATATTCTGTAATCAAACAAGGGCTTTACTGTCCCAGATGAGGAAGTTCAGCTCCCATAAGAACCTCGTTCAGGCTGTGCCATGTCCCATTACTGTAGCAATGTGCAATAATGCATTGCTTTGTGGTGTCACTGCTGCCAGCACCAGCAGGCTGGCATTTCTTTCTCCAGTACAAGTCAGAGGGCTGGCAACCAAGAGGAGCCAAAGTTTGGAGTCTCCCTTTTCTGAGATCATCTTTTCCTGTTCCTATCTCTCCTTTCTTTGTCACTGCACTCAAGCAGGATTGTTTTGGTGAAATTACATGGTGATTTTGTGGGATTTTATAATTTTGGAACTTCCACCTTTATCACGTTCAATAGTAAAGGAGAAAGATGAGGGTGTGCCATTCTCTTTGTTAGTGTCACCTCATTTATTCCTTTTGCCTAAGTAGGGCTCATCTGCCTGTTCCCCAGGGACAGCACTTCTGCTCAAGCAGAATGTGCTTTTAAAAGCCAAAGCTCATCTTATCCATCGGCAAGTTTGACAAATCAGCCAAAAATAACAGTGCCCAGGAAAGGCATGGACACTTGTAGGAAGCCTGTAACAATACCAAGCACTTCTCACTCCTCCAAGGCCAAGGGTTCCATAGGTAATTACTGGCACCAGGATGACAGTTCAGCTTCCCATAAAGACAAATGCCTGGAGTTAGCATTTTGCTTACCAGTTGTTCCTTCGGTAATTTCCCAGGGAAAAAAAAAAAAAAAAAAAAAAGTGGGATTATAAGTGCTACCTCTGGCTTTGCTGAGCTCACAGCATGTAGTTTAAGAAACCCAACCTTTTAATACTAGAGGAGAGCAACAGTGACCTTTTT